>FR990140.1:11139118-11739118 GCA_905404295.2 Ochlodes sylvanus | reverse complement strand
CGTCGGGATGGTGACAGAGCGAGCCATTGGACTTACCGAGAGTTTTAATTAAATGAATAACGCAATGCGGTAGGAAAACTACAGATAATTGTAAAGATGCCGCAGTATGGAAGTGTTGTCCAAGTGGTTTAAACGATGCATTCCCTAATTGCAGGGTTCGAATTTAGAATCCTTTTATTTTCAAAAAGTGTTTATTGTGAATAAATCAATATGTTATATTTTATTGTATAAAACTCTTGCGTAACTGAGTGACTGACAGACAACGCACAGCCGAAACTACTGAACGCAAGAAGCCTTAGAGTATATATTAAGGTAGTACCGTAATATATACTCTAAGCAAGAAGCTGTTTGGCATGTATGTTCATTGGGCAGCACTAAGAGAAGATTTTTGGAAATTCCCCCTTAAGAGGATAAAAAAGTGGATAAGTATTATTCAACTTTTTATAAATGGTGACAACCAAAGGAGACGGGGACTTCTGGGCCCAATTTGTAATAAGTTGAAATATAGCTTAAAAAACGCGTTATTTTTTTCTATTATAATATTTAAAAAATTAGCTTAATTCACAATCTGGAAGATGAAAAATCTAAAAAATAAGTTAGGATCAAAAATAGAATAGGTAATCGATAATTATAATCGATTATATTAAGAATGTGTGCAAACAATTATATAAAAATATAAAAAGGCTTTTCATGAGATGATAATTTCAATCATTAAGAATAATTAAAACTATTACAAATAAATTAATTTACTGTGAAACAATACATCTATCTATGTAATAAAGTGAAATCTCAAAATAAATTTTCGATCGAACAATCGATCATTAATCGATTTTGTAAATGAAAATCGATGTTCATCACTGCTCATTTTTGTGTATGTTGACACTTGACAATAATGACAATGAATGATAGAAGTCCTGTCTAATTCTAAAATCAATCGACACGTCTTACACATAAACGTCTGACTTTGGCTCGTTATTTTGGATTTATTGGCCGGCTTATCGATTGGATATTGACACCATGGATCATTGTGTGAACTGTGGTATAGTAATAGTATCAACGAGTTTTAGATGATGAAATGAATTTGTCAGTGATTCGTCGATGGCGTGCACCACAGCCTGTAAGTACTCACTTATTTATTAGCTAACTGGCACCTACCATGCTAGCCTATAGGATTCCTTATATTGTTTATTATCAAGCGTATGCTTAAAAGTGAATTATACTTTTTGAAAAGGTAGATAAAGATTTTTAACATTTAACTAAATACCGAAATCGATTGAGTAGCATCATCAGCCTATTAACATCCAACTGCTGGACGCAGGCCTCCTCTCTAGCAGAGAGGGATTCCGAGCAAAGACCCACCAAACTGCTCCAATGTGGTTTGGCGAAAGTATATTTTTCAGTAGTCTTGATTTCATGAAATAAAAAACTTCATATTTCAGGTAAACAACTGTGACCATGTTTATCAAGCTTTCTGGGACTTGCCACAAAGACCAACAGCTGTTGATCAACCAAGACAACTTGGCCACCGTAATGTTTGCTTCCGCTGTGGTCGCTCTCATCATGAGTCAGTCATCTGCTTGACACTGGCTCAACTCATGAACTGAGAATATATCTTAGAGTATATATTACGGTACTATAGAGCAAGCGCAACGAGGTGGGAACTCCTACGACGGTTGAGAACAACACGACGTTCCCGCCGCGAGCGCTTGTAGTCGTGGTTGAGTGAACTTGAGTGCTAGCGCTGTGCGTTCCTACAGAGAGTTTTCGAATATTTACGTATCAAAATGGTCAAATGTGCAGTTAAATCTTGCAAACACGATACTAGGAAACACACAAAACTGAAATCCAGTATCACATTTCATCGGTAAGTCGATTTATATACTTATTTTTATGAAAACAAATCACGCATCGCGGGGGTGAAAGAGACGTGCGGGGCGGGCACGCTTGGCACGCGTAGGACTCCCCGCGCGCCCCGTTCCCCGCGCTTAGTGAAGCGTGGAGAGCGGTGATGTGACGCGACCAACGCTGTAGTCGATATTTAAAATATTTTTTTAAATGTTAGCTATGAACCTATATAATTATTAGTAACCTATAATATAGGTGGATTTTGAATATTAAAGTTACATTAATATATTATATGTATTATATATTATATGTATTATATATTATATTAATGTAATATATTATATATTTTATTAACGTAACTCAATGATATATTAATACTCAAAATCTTTTAAACATTTATTATAAATATTTTTGGTGTGTGTTTAGTACGATTTTAGTACTTTTTAGTATTTTAATGCGAAAAATATTATAGCGTAAACTAGAGTAGCAATGTAGTAATAGAGTTACTGTCACTGTTTAATTGTTGTTGTTTATTAGGTTTAAGATACTTAAGTCATCTAAATAACTACTAATCCTTTCTACCATCGAACGACCCGACTCACGGCGTTTATTCATCCCTTCGTCGTAAACATCCCTCCAGTACGGAAGTCACGCTTTGCGTCATCATTCATCATACTTACCGCGAAGGACTGGAACAAATTGCCTGCGTCGGTATTTCCGTTCGATTACAATGTATGTAGGTATCTTCAAGTCAAGAGTGAATAGGCTTCTAAGTTATTGCGCCTTACCACCCTCGTCTACATCGCTGCTTACCATCAGGTGGGATTGTAGTCAGTAGATAGATTGTAGTAGTTAATGCTTTAACTTATAGTAAGTCTAAAAAAATTGCGTTTCCATAATTATATACAGATTTTTTCGTATTTATACAGATTTTCGATGTGCGCTACAGATTAGCACTGGATACAGGTTTTTATACAGAATTCTTACTCTATTGATAAAATTACCATATTCAACTAAAACAAAACTTTGAAGAAGAAAGATTTTTTAAATAAATATTACCTAGTTCCTTTGTTGCAAATATGTAAATTTTGATTGTTGTTGCGTATAATTATGTTTTTAATTTTACTATTTACACTGGTATTCTATTTTACTTTAATAAATATTAGTTCCTTTGTTGCAAATATTTGAATTTTGATTGATGTTTGCAAAGTTTCATACTAACTTTGCACCCCCGTTTTACCCCTTTAGGGGATGAATTTTCAAAAATCCTTACTTATTGCTCACCTACGTTATAAAACGAACCCCTGTGCAAAATTTCAAGTTTCTAACCCTTATAGTTTAGGCCCTGCGTTGATATGTCAGCCAGTCAGTCAGTCAGTTAGTCATTCAACTTCTCCTTTTATATATAGATTTTGTAATAAAAAAAATTACTCTAAACCCGATATTTTATTTCATAAACTTTAAAGCCACACGATTTCCTTACATTTCTATTACTCATAATTTTCGACAGTCGAGAGTGACGTAATGTAATCGGTACATCCCTAATTGCCATACACTTCTCAACATAAATATCTATAGCACACCTGCCTACGCTGCGAGCTGAACATTTTGTGCAATGCGCGTGCTCTATACTACCTTAATATATACTCTAAGGAATATATAATGTAATACAAGAGTGGATTATACCTCGAACTGTAAGTTAAATGAATGTTCATTGTTACTAATGTTATGCATGCCACATAGATTACTATGTCCTGGGTTCAAGTCATGGGTTGGGCTGTGAAATGATACCTACTGAGTTTTTCTTTCTTCCAAGAATTTATCTATATGTAACAGTGTTGTATGTATATACATAAATATATGTATATGTATATTTATATTCTTATAGCTATTTGTGTATTATTAGTATTGCCATGTAGTACTATTGTAAAACAGAATGTAGATTGTTAAGTAAGTTTATTTGCCGCACCAACCTGTGCTATTTTAATATTTCCTTTTTGCAAAGGTTGTCTGGGAGAGATCACTTTGGTGGTAAGACCGACTTATTCATAAGGTTCTTTTCTTATTTTACTTTGTATTTTTGTTTTTTTTGGGTGTGCAATAAAGTGTTTTAAATAAATAGAATAAGAAAACTCTTACTCTTACCCTGGAATTGAGTTAGTTGTTTTATATTCCTGTGCCTCAAAAAGCATGTTAAGCTGTCAGTCTCAGTCATTATTACTAACATCTGATAGTGACCATTAAGTAATCAAACATTATTGCCTTAAGCCCACCAACCCGCATTGAAGCAGTGCAGTGGGTCTAAGCTCCATATAGGGGATCTATATAGAGGTTAGACTACTATAAGGAGGGTGGTCTGGCCCTGTAGTGGGCTGTCAATAGGTTGATAATGATGAGGTATGTTTATTGCAGATAGAAAAACCGAGTCACAATAAGAGAGTGAACTAATTCTTATCTCATTAGGTATATATCAAATAAAGCACAATCTTATTATGGCGAGCATGTAAGGGGTAACAATGGCTATGTAATAGAAGTGTCCAGGAAGGTCAGCAGTAGCCTACTTCGAGAGCTGTCAGCATCAAATACCTTGTGGTTACTTCGGGGACGCATACAATCAAGACATACATTCTTAGACAATATTTTAATTATAATTGAAGAGGAATAAAAATCAATAAAAAAGTGTTTTTATTTTACCACTTCTTTACCCTTACTTATGATCTCATCAGTCATTTACGTTTTATCATCCTCCCATTCTAAAAGTTTTTTTATTTACTACAAGTTAGTCGATACCAAGTGTGCTTGCAGTCAACACCTAATGGTAAGTGATGATGCAATCTAAGATGGAAGCGGGCTAACTTGTTAGGCGTAGGATAAAATCGCCCTTTAGGTTTCTGCCCGACGCCGTACCAGTCTCTGGTAAAAAATCTCAATCGGCCCAGCCGGGAATCGCACCCAGAAACTCCGTCTTATAAATCCACCGCGCATACCGCTGTGCCACGGACGCCGTCAAAATATTAATGTTTGTAACGGAGGAATTTTGTACCTCTACTAGAACAACCGCGAGGAGCAGGATCAGCAGGAAATGGTCATATGAGGTGTCGGGACGTGAGGTGAGGTGTGGTGAGCTGGTGAGGCGAGGTGTGGAGTGGTGAGGTGCAGGCTTGAGGAGTGGAGAGTAGATTGAGGAGCGGAGAGGAGAGATATTCAGTTGGTAGTCTTTCATAGGTTTCAGGTATTTCAGCAAAATGTTACTGGCCGACGAACAGGCCATCTTCAAGAATAAACAGACGATTAAGAAGAACAAAAGAATTATGTCAATATTGTCATTCAATAAAAATGTATTGTAAAATGGAGCTCGTGTATTAATTTGCCCTTTTACAAGTTCTATGTTTAAGAATAAAATACTCGAACTTCAAAAATCAGCTGTTCAGTATATAGGTATTGTCTCTTATTATAACCTCACTTTTACTAAATCTCGTTTATCACTATTCCCAGATTGACAAATTCCGTTTTATTTACAATTAAAGGTTAATAATATAATAGCTATTAATTGGCACTACTTTCATCTTTTTACAATCCAGGCCCAAGATTGTATGAAAGCGTACCAGTCTCCTTTGTGTGAATTGCTGGTGAATTGCGTATCTCTTGCTTCTTTATTTGACCGGCAACCCGTCGGTGATATCTTTGGTGATAATGATGATGATGAGGATGACGACCACTTATCCTCAGGTGACTCGTCTGCTAGTTTGCCGGATATTTGATAAAAAATGACACAACTTGCAATATATTAAGTAGGCTACTCCCATGCAACATGCTTGAGACCGAAGTGTATTTTCTAATCTATTTCATTAAAAACGAATAATCTTCAATTGCTTCATTTTTATCTTCATTTTTATCTTCAATTGCTTCATTTTTATCATTACTAAAAATAGAGAAAGTTTGTGTAATTGCTTTGGAAAACATTGCGTTTACAAATTTTGCATTACACATTACTAAAAAAGGTAATACAGAAAATCAAAACTTTTCACCAACATTTACTAAAGACGCGACGCAATTTAAAAGTTCATGCATTATCGGTTTTCTTGTCCAAATATTCCTATTACTCTGATAGATCACGGAGTTTGAGAGTTTATATAGGTAACCCTTGTGCAAATAAATATATTCCCACTATTTCTCTCCTCATTGGTATTGCGGGAGTGTCTTCGCGCGGTGTTTGTGCTGCGCATCGCATACTGCTTATATTTGACTTTATCCGGGATACGTTCCCGTGACAATGTTGACGTAACATTCTGCTCACTATACAATCGAAGTGAAAATATAAATTTGTAGATAATATCAACAAAATTCAAAAGAAGATTCTGAAGAACTGATAATGGAACTTATCTCGGGAAGATATTAAAGTTTTTAGGGGGTAACTTTTGCCGTTCTGGATTTCAACACAATGATTTTAGATTTTTTGTCTGTCTGTCAGTTTAATTTGAATGAGGTTTTTATAATGCTTTGTTATAATCTTGACATATAATTTATTGTTTGTTTTATTTCATTCCGTTCACAAATAAGAAAACACTTACAATTATGTCAATTTAAAGTTTTAAAGTACCCCGACTAAATATTTTTTTGAGGGTGGGTACATGTATCCATGACATAATACACAAGCTTCCCAAACCAACGCGAGGCTAGTTACATCTTAGTGTTAAATAAACTACCATTGCCATTTACGGACCTCTGTGCAAATGTTGGTTATCGAAGTGAAATATCCGCGAGCGGACATGTGAATCTACAATGTGGCTTCAGTTGAAAGTCGTCCTATTTGGCTCACAAAACCACACATGTCAGAACGCCACGTGCAGGCCGCACGACATTTGGCTGTGTATTCAAAACCAACGAAGCATGTCGCTTACTTTAATTTACTTGTAGGTAATTGTGTTATTACTTTAATCATACGCAATACTAAAATCTAAATGATCGATGTCCGTTAATAGAACATACTTGAGAAAAAATATTCGTGTTATAATGTTTTTTATAGTTTTTGGGGTTCCTTACCTCAAAAGAACAAATCAACAAACGGTACTGTCTACTGCGGTACGGTACGGTACTTGCTACAATATAGCGAATGATGAAATGTAAATTATAAATGGAATCATCATCATCATCACAACCCATAACTGTCCCACTGCTGGGCACGGGTCTCCTCTCACAGTGTGAGGGGTATAGGCCATAGTCCACCACGCTGGCCAAGTGCGGATTGGTGGACTTCACACACCTTTGAGAACATTATGGAGAACTCTCGGGTGTGCAGGTTTCCTCACGATGTTTTCCTTCACCGAAGCAAGTGATAATTAAATTTTAATACGCACATAATTTTTTGAAAATTAGTGGTGCGTGCGGGGTTTGAACCCGGAACCTCCGGTTCGGCAGTCCAACGTTCAACCACATCGCTATCACTGCTCTTAATGGAATAGAAGACTCTTTTTCCTGGAAATTTATCGCATAAATAATTTTAAAGAAGATATAAAAGGCAAGTCAAAATCAGATTTGCATGCTTTTATTATACACTAAACCGGAGGTTTTACCCGTCACAAAATCAGAGCAAACATTCAAGATTTAATTGGGCCCTCGCCAAGCTCTCTAAATTGGCACTCTAAATACGTCACAGTTTAAGTCAAAATCACTCAAACTCAAATATCAAAGTACACCAACGATCGTTAGCAATGTCGAAATGACAACGGAACAAATGAAGGTAGAATCAGTCCGCGCAGAGGCCGGCAGCCGGCACGTCCGCGCAAAGCTTGTTGTACCATCAGTGTCTTGTGGCCCAGGGCATGGGCGTAGCGGGCCACTTATTTTTTTACGACGGTATTTTCTTTTATGTTAATAACCGACGAAGAATGGGGAAAAATTGTAAAAATGATTAAGAGTATTATGATTAAGAGAGAGAAAGACGAAAAGGGAAAGACAGAAAGAGAATCTATTTTATCTTTCCTTGCATAAAAAAATCTTCCTTTCCGAAGTAATGCCGTGGCGGTCCCGAAGGTGATGTGGAGAAATGGTTGGGATGTTTTAGTCCGTAGGTCCCTGAGACACTTCTCAGTGAAGTCAGCATGCCAAGTGGTGTGGATCATTGGTATCCATGAGGATTTCCTCCAACCATAGGGAAAAATATAACCGAAGAAGAAGAAAAAAAATTAAGCTCCGCCGGAACGCAACACTTGGTTTAGCGGCTGACTCAAACTATTTATTATGTGTATCGCGAAGGAGTCGAATGAATTGCTAGCGTCGGTGGTCCCATTCGATTATAATTTTGGTGTCTTCAAATCAAAGAGTTTTTGCTTAAGTTTGTTAACACTTTACCTCCCAGGACTACATCATCCATCATCATATCTTATAATTAAGTAGCTAAGCCCGCGGCTTCGTCCGCGTGGAATTTTAAATGACACGGGGAAATTTCTATGATAAAAATAGCCGAACCATAAGTTAATCCTTATTACATCATCTATCTGCCGATCGGTCCAGCCGTTTCAAAGATTAGCCGGTACAAACAGACAGACAAAAAATTTAAAAAAAAAATATTGTATTGGTATAATATAACGTGTAATATTACAAAAAGACACTCTAATTTTATTTATTGGTTAGATAATAATAATAAAAATAATCATAACAATAAACACCACCCTGCAAGAATATAACCATCGGCTATATTGATGTCCGTAGGGCGTTCGACATATTCACCAATATGATTTATTCACACTACAGGGATTTCTGATTAGTTGATTACATCCAGTTAAGTCCAATAATAAGCAGTTTCCTCCAATCAACTATGAGTTGGTCTGGATAATATTGGCAATATAATTATATTCATGTATCAAATATAGCACGTGGCCATTTTAAAGCTTCTGTTAAAGCCAGCATTCAAGGAGGAGTCTTTTCTGCTGCCTTCATAGCGATTAGCTCGGCTACAAAATTGAAGTGAAATTGTTAAAATTATAAATTACGAAATAAATTAAAAAGGTGAAGTTGTGAAATAATCAGAACATCAGAGCGTTATGATTAATAATGTGTCACAGCCGTGGGTAGGGGATGGGAAGAAATAAGGCCGGCTTCAATAGATGTTTTATTTTCACTGTAAAAGGGTAACACACGCGACACGGTACTATACACTTTACTGTACACTTTACTTCCCTTCACACTTCACTTCACAATCGCGACACTGTACTGTGAAACGGCACTTCACTATTCCTACTTCTTCTTCCCACTGGCGCGCTTCCCGACTCGCTACCAAGACTCGACTGACTCTGCCTTGGCCGGAATCGCCTTATATACCACCAATTTCAAACATTCCAAATTCAAAGGTTTTCTTTTAATTTAGCGTCGAAAACATTTTATAAATTCTATTTTCAAATTTTCTTTTTCTTTTATTTTATTTTATTTTTAATTTACGCGACACTGCCCCCTCTCAAGACATGATCGTCCCGATCATCGTTGCTTCCGTGATATCGTGCCAACCGATCCACATGTACGATCTTTGGAGGACTGCGAGGAGTACGCTGAATTCGGAGAGTGACGTCGTTGATCTTAGTCACAACTCTATAGGGCCCTTCCCAACTCGGTTGAAGCTTTGGAGACTTCCCTTTTCGTCTAACGGGGTTATGTAACCAGACCAGGGTTCCTTCTTCAAAGCTAGGCCCGTTGGCCCGTCGGTCGTAGCGGGTTTTCATTCGTTCGCTGGCCTTATATCCTGCTTCTCTGATTTGCTCATACACGTCAACCATCTTGTTGCGTAGTTCGCTTGCGTAGTCAGTTATTTCTTTTGGTGTATCCGGTGGAGCACTCGAGAGCAAATCGGCTGGCAGTCGCAGTTCTCTTCCAAAATTAGCATACGCCGGAGTGACTGTTGTGGTCTCATGAACCGCAGTCCTATAGGACATAAGAAACAGTGGAATATACTCGTCCCAGTTCTTCTGATGATTATCCACCACTTTTGCCAGATGCCGTTCCAACGTTTGATTAAATCTCTCTACCATTCCATCAGATTGCGGGTGATAAGGCGTCGTCCGAGTTTTATGTATTCCCATCACTTTACAAACTTCTTGAAAAACTTGCGACTCAAAGTTCCGTCCTTGATCACTATGCATCTCTAGTGGTACGCCAAATCTGCAGAACACTTCAGTAACAAGCTTCGTTGCAACGGTGATAGCCTCCTGGTTGGGTAGTGCAAACGCTTCTGGCCATTTCGTGAAATAGTCCATCACTACCAAAATGTATCGATTTCCAGCATTCGTGACTGGAAACGGTCCAGCTATATCAAGAGCCACTCTTTCCCAAGGAACCCCAACATTATACAGCTTCATTGCACCCCTGCTTCTAGTCTGCGGTCCCTTAACGGCTGCACAACTCTGACACCGCCGACATCAATCTTCCACATCGTCACGGCAATGCAACCAGTAGAAGCGTTCCTTAATTTTGGTGAGAGTTCTTCTTATTCCCAGGTGTCCTCCCGAAGAACCATCGTGGTAAGTCTTCAACACCTCGTTCACTTTTGCTCTTGGAACCACCATCTGAAGATGACAATCTTTGCCTTTAGGAGTCTCCCACTTGCGGCAGAGCAATCCATTGTGGAGTACCAGGCTTTCCCACTGTGCCCAGAGACTCTTCGTGGCCGTACTGTACTTGGCCACTTCTGACCATTTCGGCTTAGGGGTTCCTCTTTCCAGCCAGTCTAGGAGCGGTTGAAGATCCTTATCATCCTTTTGGGCTCTTCTCATGGTGTCATTGCTCCAATTTGAATCGATAGAATCCGTTCGGATAAGTTGAATTTTTATTTCCTCTTTCTCCTCTTGCCGATTACAATGCCTGCAGTCTTCAGAGCATGGTCTTCTGGACAGGGCGTCTGCGTTGCCATGAGTTCTTCCACCACGATGTTCAATCTCAAACTCATACTCCTGCAGTTGCTCCAACCATCTGGCCACTTGTCCTTCGGGATTCCTGAATTCCAGCAACCATTTTAATGCGGCGTGATCCGTTCTTACTAAGAATTTACTTAAAATGTTGCAAGGTCTTTACGACAGCCAACAATTCCCTGCGAGTTACGCAGTAATTCCTTTCCGGCCTTGATAAAGATTTGCTGAAGTAGGCAATCACAACTTCCTGATCTCCTCTCTGTTGAGAAAGAACACCTCCAATTCCAGTGTTACTTGCATCAGTGTCCACGATAAATCTTCCCTCTGTGTCAGGATATCCGAGAATAGGTGATTCACATAGACACATTTTGAGATTCTGGAAAGCTTGCTTGCAGTCTTCGTCCCAAGAAAATGCTCGTTTCTCTTCTGTTAGGCGATGTAATGGCTTAGCTATGTCAGAAAAACCTTTGACAAAGCGTCGGTAGTATGAGCACAGACCCAGGAAGGCTCTCACTTGCGACTTATCCGTCGGCGTCGGCCAATCTTTAACAGCACTTATCTTGGACGGGTCAGTTGCAACACCTCGCTCCGATATAACATGTCCCAAGTAATCCACTTGACGTTGAAAGAATGAACACTTCTTCGGACTCAGCTTCAAATTTGCGCCCCGTAGCTTTGTGAACACACTTTCAAGTTTCTTGAGATGATCTTCAAAATCACGGCCCATTATGATGATATCGTCTAAATAGACTAAGCAGGTTTCTCCCAGCAAACCTGCCAGCACATGTTCCATCAATCTCTCAAATGTAGCAGGCGCGTTGCATAATCCAAATGGCATGGTTTTGAACTGCCATAAGCCTTTTCCAGTCGAAAACGCAGTTTTTTCCTTGTCTTTGGAGTCCATTTCAACTTGCCAATATCCACTTTTCAGATCAAGGGTGTAAAACCACGTCATTCCACAAAGTGAATCCAGGGTGTCATTGATTCTGGGCAATGGATAACTGTCCTTTTTCGTTACATCATTTACTCGCCGATAGTCCACACAAAATCTGGTCGATCCATCTTTCTTCTTCACTAATACAATCGGTGAACACCATGGACTTGACGAAGGTTCTATAACGCCGTTCTTCCTCATCTCCAGAATCATGTCTTCAACTTCTTGCTCACGAGCAAACGGAACAGGTCGTGGTCTCTGTCGTATGGGTGCTATATTACCCGTATCAATTTTGTGTTTCACCAAATTAGTTCTGCCAATGTCTTGGTCGTTTTTCGAGAAAAGATCGGTATAACGGAATAGAAAATTTCTTGCTTTTATTAATTGCAGCTAAGTAAGATTATTTTTACATTCTTCCAAAAGCTTTGCCACATTTTGTTCTTGACTCGGAACTCTTCGCTGTTGACCTTCTTCGCACTTCCTTAGCCAGGCCACCTCATCACAGGTTCCGACAACCGTTCCCTTTTCCACTGTTTGTTCATCGTCATCAGGATTGAATACAGGTACCATCGTAACACAGCCGCTTCCCACTAAAGTCCTGGCCGGTATCCATGGTGAGCCCACGACTCCTCTCTCTATGATGGCACATTTTCGCTGTATTCCTCCATTGTTCTGCGGTAGTCTAACAGGAACTAATGTCTGAGATCTTGGTTTTAGGATGGTGTCCTTCAAACATGACACTTTTCCGAAATTGCCCCCCTTCATTGGAATTTCATCATTTCCATGTTTTAGAACGCCCTGTTTCAAGTCGATGTTGCACTGATGATTTTGTAAAAAGTCCAAGCCAATAATGCAGTCATCAGATATGTTCGCTATAATGACTTTTTGCCAATAAAGTGTGTCACCAATCTTAATAGCCACAACTTTTTCACCTTGGGTTGAGATACGCTGACCGGTAGCAGTCGTTAACGTGAGGCTTCCTTTCGTTCGAATGTACCGCCCTCCGATGTCCTTAAATCTGAGGTTACTGATAACTGTACGCGAGGCACCCGTGTCCAACGTTAATTGGCAAGGTCGTCCGTTGATTGTTCCGTCTATCACAAGAGTGTTTCCATCATTCGTCTGTTTTACAACGATCTCTGGGGCTTTACTGCTAGCGGCCAGCGCGCACCCCACTGCTCTGGCCTTCTCTAGTTTTCCTCCGGCTGTTCCGACGTCGAAACCGCCGCATCCACCTGACGTCGGAAATTGGTACGCTCACGCCTAGGGCAAGTGCTACGTATATGACCCCGTTCTCCGCATTCATAACATATGGGATTGTACGGTCGCCGTCTATTGTTATCCGCTGCTATAACCTCCCGCAGCCTCAGAGAACGCAAGTCATGTCGCACAGCTTCCACCTCAAGAGCATGAGCTACTGCTTCCTTCAAGGTGGCGTGGTGTTGAAGTCGTACGGCGGCCCTGACCTCAGAATCCCGTATTCCGTCGATGAATACTTGCAGAAGCATATCCTCAACCACGGACGGCGACGACTGATACGCCTTGCGTACCAGTCTCTCCACTTCAACGGACCATTGTTGTATAGTCTCGTTAACCCGTTGAATGCGATCCTTAAGCTGCGCTCGATATACATGCTCCAGGTGACTGTCGCCATACCTGGCCTCCAGCGCGTTCACTAGCTCGTCGTAAGAGACCTCCTTTTTCCCACCAGCGAGTGCTTCCAACACGGAGAGAGCCTCGTCCCGTAGCGCTAGGATCAGCGCTGACTGCGCCTCCTGGTCACTCCAGCAGCTAGTCCTTCTGACTGTCTCCAGTTGAAGTTTGAAGGCAGCCCAAGAGGATTTTCCGTCATATGGAGGAACCTTTAGATTTCTACCGGAAGTTACTACAGATGTAGTTACGGAACCCCCGACCTCCAGGAGCTTCAATCGTTGAGTTATCTGTTGAAGCGTTCCCTTGACTTCCGTAACTTCTCCCCTGACTTCCGTAACTTCTCCCCTGACTTCCATAACTTCTCCCTTGACTTCCTCCTTCACAACTTCTATCCTAGAGGCGTTGGCCCGGATCCCGGCCACCAGATCCTTGCTAAGGCCGTCCTGGAGCTCCTGTAAACGCTCTTCTTGGCGGCGTGCTTCTTCCTCCCGGCGGCGTGCTTCTTCCTCCCGGTGGCGCGCTTGCTCCTCCTGCAGTGCACGCACCTGCTCCTCCTGGCGGCGAGCTTGGTCCTCCTGGCGGCGTGCTTCTTCCTCCTGACGGCGTGCTTGCTCTTCCTGCATTGTACGCAGCTGCTCCTCCTGACGGCGAGCTTGGTCCTCCTGGCGGCGCGCTTGCTCCTCCTGGCGGCGTGCTTGCTCTTCCTGCATTGTACGCAGCTGCTCCTCCTGGCGGCGCGCTTGGTCCTCCTGGCGGCGAGCTTCTTCCTCCCGGTGGCGCGCTTGCTCCTCCTGCATTGCACGCAGCTGCTCCTCCTGGCGACGAGCTTGATCCTCCTGCAGTGCACGTACCTGCTCCTCTTGGCGGCGAGCTTGATCCTCCTGCAGTGCACGTACCTGCTCCTCTTGGCGGCGAGCTTGCTCCTGCATCATGGCAGTCATTTGCTGCAGGAGCGCACTCACGTCCATTGACGCAGGCGGTGAAACGGCCGGAGTCGCCATGGCGCCGTCTCCGGTGCTAGGCCCCTCTTGCGACTGTTCTTCTGCCGCTGCAGCTCCCGCTCTGGTGGTTACCCCTCTCTCGTTCCTTGGCACGATCGGCATCTTCCCATCCACTTCTGACACCAGTTGTCACAGCCGTGGGTAGGGGATGGGAAGAAATAAGGCCGGCTTCAATAGATGTTTTATTTTCACTGTAAAAGGGTAACACACGCGACACGGTACTATACACTTTACTGTACACTTTACTTCCCTTCACACTTCACTTCACAATCGCGACACTGTACTGTGAAACGGCACTTCACTATTCCTACTTCTTCTTCCCACTGGCGCGCTTCCCGACTCGCTACCAAGACTCGACTGACTCTGCCTTGGCCGGAATCGCCTTATATACCACCAATTTCAAACATTCCAAATTCAAAGGTTTTCTTTTAATTTAGCGTCGAAAACATTTTATAAATTCTATTTTCAAATTTTCTTTTTCTTTTATTTTATTTTATTTTTAATTTACGCGACAAATGTATAAAATGTTACGTACCACGGAAGATAACAACTTCGCCTATCACTTGCACAGTAAGGTATTAGTGTGGAGATTTGCTCTCGTTGTTTGATTTAGGAAGATTTTCCACAACAAATGGCCTAAGAATAGCGTAGGAATTGTTAAAAGTGGACCGGAGAGGAACCATTCAGGATCTACTGAACTAGTATTTAGTGAAATTCAAGAGTATTTTCGCTAAGTAATATAGGATGCGGGTTTTGGTTACGAGAAACTGGCTCAGCCGGACTACGGCGAACTTCCTTCGAGTTAGTTTGGCGAAAAGCGTCTTTACCAAGAAGCCTGTTCTATCCTGTTTAAATAGATTTTCTGGCTTCTGACTGGGTTCTTTGTAATAACTTTAAGATCTACGGAGCAGATTTTAGCCGGTTGAAATAACTTTACATTTTTTTCTAAAGTATAGCATTGGTTGGTTTTAATATTAAATCTATAAATTCATGTTATGTTTAATAATAATATTATCATTATAATGATCCATACTAATATAATAAATGCAAAAGTGTGTTTGTTTGTCCCTCTTTCACGTTAAAACGTAGCAACGACGATGCAATTTTTGGTATTGGGATAGTTAAAGGACTGGAGGCTACTTTTATTCACGGTAAATGTTTCATTTGCACAAAAAAATTAAATAAGTGGAACGAATAGAGGAATAAGTGTCCTTATTAATTACTTTATGAATTAATGTTATTTCCCGAGACGAGATTACAAAAGATTGTTGTCACCGTCCTAGTAATAATAAGTCAATGGTCCTTACAGATAATTAAATGTTGCCAAAATGCGGGAAGACTGCGGTCATGTTGGTAAAGTTATTGATAAACAAATCACAACTCCGATAAATCGCGCGTGGGCGCGTGGCGGCCGGGTGAGAAAAAAATACGAGTCGATCAGATGGAAACCGGGAAGCCCCGCAAATTACTTCTCGCTACGACATTATTTCGACAAACGCCTTTTGCGAGCCGTTAACGAAATTTCTCCCGGTTTTATGTTGTCTTGTTTTATATTCTGTTTTGTATTTCGTCGACCGATCACTGTTTCCGCACGGTTTCTGTCCGAAAAGTTTGTTCGCGAAATTCGTTGTAGGAAAAAAATTGTGCCATTTTTTTTGTTTGCGCTCGCCACTTTACATTGTTTTTGGAGCGCACGTCCTGTTTACTTGTTACGGCGGCGGCTGCGGTTTTACGGGCTTGTTTATTATCTCATGTATGGCTTTCATCGTCTACTCCGCTGCCCGCTAGCGCCACTCCGCTCGCATGGAAATATTAATAGACCGCGCAGTTTTTTGTTGGGAACAAAATTTTCGTTTTGCTCCGACTAAAATGTCAGATTTTCAAACGCAAATTAATTTCGTGCCGTACATTTATATGCATGCATTTATGGTTTTTTTAAGTGACTGATTGTAACCTGCATTCATTGTACCTTCTATCGGTTCTAGACCTCCCCTAACTTACGTCACTTTTTATTATGAGACGGGTACCCACGATATGTATTTTGGTACGCCGATATTTCAACCAAAATAAGTATCGTGGGTACCCGTATCAAAACAAAATGTGTACACTCCGCGATGAGTTAAGTTTAAAATAATTATGATTTTAAACTTAACTTTACGTCACTTTGACCGGTCTGAATTATGCGGATGTCCGCTGTGCTCAACGTCGTTAGATCACCTGGTTGGGGGACGTCCAGTACCTACTCCTTTTCCAAGAACATTTATTTCTGTCCTTCGAACTATGTCCCAGACCATTGACACTGAGCTTAAAATATTTCTCATTAAAATTTTCCTCACGAGCCACTTTAAAACTTTAAACTAGTTATATTCGATATCTCATTAAATACGCTCGAGTAGTTAATAAACATTGTACTGCAATAGCATGATCGCGCCCTCCTCGAGCTAGTGCGAAAGAAATGAATAAAATATCGCCCTCCTTTGTAGTTTTTAGATATTCCGACCACGATTGCTTTGATCATTCTATCGCCTATCTGTAACAAATGCCCGCTTGAGCGGATTTTTTATTTTTATAAAAAGACTTGCTTTGCTGAATGAATAATTTTTTGTAACTAGTTGATAGTTACATCCTGTTATACATTTTTAAAGGCAGCCACCTTAATCCTCCAAGGCAACACATCTGGGACCGAATTAAGACGAGACTACAATTACTACCTGGACCAACTAAGACTATCAGTCCCTGCCCCAGTCCTCATAATATACTAACGAACTAACCAACTAACGTTCTTAATAACACCGGCCATTAAATGGACTAACCATCCTAGTACCGATTTGAGTCCTGTTTTGGGTCGGTCACAAAAAATGTAATATCTTGTCACGTAAATTACCTACTGAAGCGCTCATAGCCCGGCGGCTTGCGTCGATCTCAAGTGATCGACAAAGTTAAGCAACAGCGGGCGCGGTCGGTAGTTGGATGGGTGACCGCTAGTGGCAAAAATTTCTTGAGCGCTTCCGTGCTTCGGAGGGCACGTAAAGCCGTCGGTCCCGGTTGTTATCATTTGGTAGCAGTCGTTAAGCCATTTCGGATACCTTCGGGCGGTTTAAAATTTCCGACACTTGGGTTGGCCACTAACCCCTCCACCAATCCGCACTGGAGCAGCGTGGTGGAGTATGCTCTAGGCCTCCTCAGGTACGAGGAGAGACCCGTGCTCAGTAGTGGGCCATTAATGGGTTGTAGCCAAATTACCTACATAAATATATTATAACAGAAAGCGCGTAAAATTATGAAATAATTTCCGATAAAAAATAAGTATACAGAAATATAAAAAAAGCTTCCATATAAACGAAGAACTGAGATTTAATATTACAACTTTAATATCTGAATCCGCAGAACGTTTGATACGATGCTTCATTTGAAAACTTCCAGTTCAGTGCACAAAGTTCTAATCGACGTAGTGAGCATCAACTGCGATTTCCAACCAACAAGTAGGTATAGTGACTTAGAACAACATTTGTTACAACAAAATGTTTAAATTAAAGTCTGTTAGATAATTTAATTCTTACAAAATTGTGTTCGGAATATTGTTAAGACGTTTTAATGTCCCGTATCTCTTTAAATATTTAGAATAACATTGACACGTAATTTAGTTGGTCGTTTGATGAGCCTGTATACCAATAGGTAGTTGCCGATCTCCCATCTTCTTCATTCGATGTCTTGATAGTTAAACAGATTATTTTGTAACACACTGAGGTTAAGGACATTTATGTAAGTGATTTTAAACTTTTATCATCGCGGACCCTAAACATTACAATTGCACTAGGTGCTCACGATTTTTACAATTTTATTTCTATATTATCATAGTCACGGAATGCTATGGCGAAAGAAACTACCACGTTAAAAAGATCGTGAGTACCTACCCGGTACAGTTAAAATATTTATGGAAACACTTTATAAAACGTGTAGGTATTATATGCTGAAAGTTATTTGTTACCTCTCAAAGGTTACCTGTCAATATCTGACGTGACAAGTTATGACTAAACCGAAGAGGTTGAGAGCAGCAAGCCCACCAGAGCTCCAGTTACGATGGTGGTACACTTTAAAATAAATTTAAATTCACTGCGCTTCCCGCCGGCGCCGCTCACAGCAGCGAGGGCCTTTGTGTAACCAGGTTTTAGGGTTTCGTAGCAAATAGCTAAAACAGAGTATTATTTCGCCATGTCCGTTAGTTTGTCTACGTACGTCGTAACTGCTTTCGCCACCACCACCTTCTTGCTTGCGTCGTCGTGTTGTTGTTGTTGTCGTAGTCGTGTTCCGGTTGGGAACTTGAGAGCCTTTACGTTGTTTCTTTTTCCTTCTTTCTTGTTGTTTTTGTTGTTGTTGTTGTTGTTGTTGTCGTAGTCGTGTTCCGGTTGGGAGCTAGAGAGCCATTACTTTGTTTCTTTTTCCTTCTTTCTTGATGAGATGCATCGGTGACACCTTCAGGGTAATGCCCATGGGGGAAGAGGTGTTTATAGGAGGATAGACTGTTAGAAGTACTCGTAATATTGTATAGGCTTAGTATAGTGTGTGTAGTGTAGTGCTTTTAGTAACGTTTAGTTCTTATTATTTCAGTCGGTTGGGAAGTAAAAAAAATATTGTCAATTTAAAGAATCCAGTCCAAACATTTTTCTGAGTGTTCATTTACTACCAGCGCGCGAAAAGTGAGGCAGTCAAATTCGGCTTATTATCGTTATTTCTTGTCGTTATTTCGTTCGCTTCCGTAGTTGTAATTATTTTTTCGGAGCGGATCTAAAAGTGCAACTCGCGTTATATGTTTGGTGCTACCTACAGAGTACTAGTTAGACATACATAATTATTTTGTTGCCGCGCGGAACTCATCCAAAAACAAACCCTTTACTGCGAGTGGGCCAACGCACTTGTCCGTTGTGTACAAATTAGATTGACTGAATTTTATTTTATTGATCAGCGTTCGCGGGTTTATTGCTACGGTTGCGAAACAAGTGAATGTTGATGTGGGCTTTTTATGTGTTTCAGAGATCGGCCTCTTTGCCTTCGCTCCCAATTCCTCGTTGCGTTGTCGTAAAACGTCAGCGATTCAGATTTCTTGGCTTCCTTTTGTTTAAATATAAAATGTGTGCTTTCCATCTCGGTCATTTAGTTGTTCTGTACTTTGCTTTTGTTTCGTTATTTATTGTTTTACTTTGGTGTAAGCAACGCAACACAATAATTAAAATTATAAAAATAGAAACTTCCAAGACCTTTTCTAAACTACAAGAGTACCAACAAAATTAAAAACGTATTTATAGCTGGCTACAGACACGCTGACACAAATTTTATGCCTTTTAATTTCTCAGGTAGGTAATCTTTGTTTGAAATCGCGACCTATAGTTTCGACTAAAATACTCGTAGGTCTTAGAATAATTACACTATAGAAACGAAGTCCGCGCGGCCGTTTTGAAGCACCTTAATTGGAGTCAGAAATGACTCCAAACACCGGGCAGCTCATGTCAACGCACGCCAAACGTGTCTCGCGAAAAAAACGAATTATGACGATTTGTCCAGTTAAATTGTGTCACAAAATATCTGAAAAGCTATTTATGTATGTTTGCTAAAAACATAAATGATTATCCGCAGCCGAAGTTCGGGAAAGATTCGGTTTAGTGCTTCACTTTAGACAGAGCGCTTGTATGCAGACCGTCTTTCTATAGCGTTATTATTCTAAGTCGTAGGTATAGTTATCTACCGTCTGCAGTCAAGTAATACTGTGATTCTACTACCCCTAAAGGGGTTAGAAGGCAGACTTGTGGGCAGATCCTCAGCTGCAAACTACGAGCCAGAACAAGTTTCCTGGCAGAATTTCAGGACATCAGACTACCACCAATTCCAGTCATGAATAAAAGATGAATCGAGTCGGCCGATCCCCGTATAGGCTATTGGCAGCTTTACGATCGCGAAAGAGTACTTTATGCCCCGGTAATAAGGCCGGGAATGGCTTTTTGAAATGCAATATATTTTTTGTGCCGCGGTTCAAGGACGAATTGTATGGGTTATGATAATTTAACACTCATTCTTTTATTCGTGCACTATTTAAGTTGGGATCGGATTCAGTGATTGCAGAGTTTTTTTCTAAATTGTTATCTATGTTCAGGGGAATTTTTGTAACATTTATATAATCTATACAAACACAACAATATAAGTATGTTACACCCATAACACACATTGATAAACACAATACGAGTAAATGTTTTCATTTAGACGTCTGTGGCGAGTTGATTATTGCTAATTGCTTGTATCAGTCAATACCCATCCGAAACCTTTCATTCTTTTGGCAGGCCAAAATACGTCTCATGTGCAATTACCTCAAAATTCTTCCCGTAAATATTGCTCTTGTTCGATACTTTATGAAGAGCGATGAGATTTTAAAATATTTTTCTGATGAAATTTTTCTTCAACTTCTCTGAATAAACACGTGTTCTCAGTACCAATTCGGCATTTCCAATTTCAGGGCCCGCTATAGCACTGAATAGTTACTGTTGTACATTTTATTTACTACCACAGAACAAATAAGAAGTGTCCTTAAATCTGGGCAATAAATTGCGCGACCGTCCAGAGCCGGCGCAGAGGAACACTTTACGACTGGCCGGAAGGTGTAAAATTTATTACTAGGGACTATGATGAGGAATACTGTTTAGAGAAAACGAAAATATACCTATTTCTAGAAAGCACCAGCCTTTCTTATATTTTTAGGTCGAGCGCTTTTATTCGACTGTAATACGTAAAGGAGGGTAATGTGCTTATGCCTGTTTCCTATGTTGAACGATTGGCGTTAAACCGAGCATTTTCGAGTTGCCTTAACTGGCAAACGTATTGCGAAGTCTAATTTTAAGTTGTTTAGTTACAAGATTATTATAGTCAAGTTTTATCAATGACTTTAGAACAGTTCAAAATCTCTAGTCACTTAGAGTACACAATGGTTTCCAAAAAAATTACACGCCCATTCACAGCGTTGAAACCAATATAAAACATGTCAAATATAGTTGAACTCCCTATTATCCAATTCACAGAAGTAACATTTACGTATTCCACAAAGGCAAGGCCCAATAACCGGTGAAAACGCTGTCAAAAATGTTCACTACGATTTAAAGTCCCCAGGGGCCGAGTTACAGCTGCTCCCGACATAGTTACACGGAAAAATGCCCCAGTTGTCACCTTGGGAAATTTTACACTCTACATATTCTTACCTAGGAATGGGGCAACGGTATTTCATAGAGCGGCCAAGATAAAACGTGTAAGTCATGAGAGCAAGCGGAAATAATGTTATGTCAATTGTACATTTATGACTGAGAGATGTGAAACGAATTAGTACGAGTAACTTACTACATTGTTCTTCCCTTGATATAATTCGTAATAAAAGTGGAAAATAAGTTGAAAATGTGAAATGTTAAAATTTTAGTCCGCAACGTAAGAGTAAGTAGTTCTAATTCACCTATTTACTTAAATAGTATGTACCCAAGGGTCAAACTCTTACTTAAATTTTTTGACTTAACAATGCAATTTTATTACGAGCATGACCGGATACTTCGCTCATGTTTGGGAAAAGGGAATTCCTCGTTTCCGCGAAAGGGAACAGCACAGTGACTAAAATTGGTTTACATTTATAATTCACTTAGCATTATAAAAGCGTGTATTATAGTTTTTATAACTATTATCTACCATAAAATCGGCTAGTATTAAACTTCCTTTCACATGGACCAAATTTTCACACGTTCACACGAACGAGAGTTTTATACTAGATTCTGATACGCGACTCCCGAAGGCCTCCTGCAAGATAACTTCTAGTGAGGAATTTTTATTAACCGCCCGCTTTCAGCGAGAATGGAGAATTGAGTGATACCCAACAGTGCAGCAAATGTAGTTCGTTGCTGTTACAGCCGGTCTATTACCTGCGATCTGCTCTGCTGCAGATACATTGGAAGATTCACTTTTTTAACTAGGAAGTCTAACCGAGATAGGCTCTTCGTCAATGTATTTTAATATTCCTGTTGAACATTTTTGGTTAATAGAATTGCGAAATAATTTGACAACAATGCTATCTGTCAATAGTCGTTATACATAATTACCTCCATCATCTGATTCTTAAACAGTTAAAAAATAGCAGTTTGCACATTCATACTCTCGCACTGGAATTCCCTATATCGCGGGTGGCATGGACAACACAAATGCACATAACTAACTTATACCCGTAATCCGAGAACAAACATTTATCTGTGATATAAATGTTTGCTCCATCCCGGAATCAAACCCGGGACTCCTTGCTTCGCAGATCACTACCAACTAGGATGACAGAATCGACGATCAAATTATTCAATATCGATATCATTATCCATAATAAATTTTGAATTCATGGTTGGCTTCAGAAGGCTTAGGGCATGACTTTTCAGGGAGCCTGATTGAGGAGACGCCTATGTCCAACAGTGGACTTAAAAGGCTGATGGATGGATGGATGAGCAATACCATTAAACACCCACCGTCAAAACGTCGGAGCTGGAGCTACCGTAGTGGTGGAAACGAGATAGTGTATTAGCTAGACCGGGAACGACTAAACATGACATGTGCTAGGAACATCGAACCTGAATCATTTACGTTTAAATACAATTTGAAGCCACTGAGCTTACACCAATCTACATAGAAGTGAAACTGTAATGAAGTTATGGTGCAGAGTACACACAAAGCTAGACCGTGAACTATCTCGAGTCAACAGTTATTATTCACCGTCTTTGAGATAGCACTCGGATAGATACGAGTAGGATCGTACACCGGTCGAAACTTCATCGCAGACGTTTAAGTTGAGGATTCTCAAAGGTTTCCACTCTGAGATACTTTTAAAACTACCGCCGCGCTCAGATAGTAAACTAACTCTGATAATGAAGTGGAAGAAACAAACTTTCAAGTAGGTAAAGTTTCCGACGTTTCTCTTTTAGTAGTAATAATCTATACTAATAATAAATCTGTAACTGGTCGCTGTCTGTACATAGAAGATATTAAGAGAATAACTTTTACTGGGGGTCTTAATTAACGCCAGAGAACCCATACCGTAACGTATCTATAGGTAGCATTGACTTATTGGCGCAGGCTAAGAGTAGTTGAATTTTATTTTACCAGTGATAAATTAATATACTTACAACTTAACCGTGTTATCAAATGATCTATCGAAAGTATCGGAGAACAAGGGGCAACACCGTCGCGTTGTCGCATCGTCGGGCCCAATAGGAAGCGGGGGCTTTCTACCTACTAGGGTACTATAACATATCCCTAAGAATCCATTCCAGCAGATTGGCAAACTAACTGTGCAATAATATCATAATAAAACAAGATAAATAAATACATACCTACACTAATTAATCCGTTATGCGTTATACAAATACAAAAATAATTATTGATTGTATTTAAAACACTTCAGTGTCAACAAGTCAACACATTTAGTTGTTATATACGATCCCTACGATTACACATGCAGATAAACATAATCTAAAGGAACTTGAAACGCTCTTGAGTTAACTCATCCCGCTCCAGATCCTGTCAGCCGACACAACAAAGGTCGGAATCAGCGGATCTTTTTTGTTATCTCAAAAGGATTTCGATTTCCAGAGGCTCGATAAATTGATAATCAATCATTCAATCCTTGCTTCTTACATGCAGGAATTCCATCCGAGGAATTGACGGAAAAACTGAAGGAAAGTACTTTGCATGAAAGAAATGGTAACGAGGGTTCTATCTTGATTTATTTTCGAGTGTTCACTTTTGTAACGGAGACGTATAGATTTCTGTACGTATCTATTATAGCTGATCCTTTAACTCTATTGGTTATCTCCTGGTTAGATTCCGGGCTGAAGTACGTCTTTTTGTGCCTCTTAAATATTTGTTTTCAGACCGTGGGTGTTTAGGATGTTTAATTTGTGTGTGTCCATACCACCCGTGACGTAGAGGATCCCAGTGCGAGAAGGTGAAATTAGAAACGTTTATTAGTTCGCTGCCTTTGCTTCGCGTCGGGAAGTCTATGTATTATTGGCTTCAACCCATTAATGGCCCACTACTGAGCACGGGTCTCTCCTCATACCTGAGGAGGCCTAGAGCATACTCCACCACGCTGCTCCAGTGCGGATTGGTGGAAGGGTTAGTGGCCAACCCAAGTGTCGGCAATTTTAAGCCGCCCGAAGGTATCCGACATGGCTTAACGACTGCTACCAAATGATAACAACCGGGACCGACGGCTTTACGTGCCCTCCGAAGCACAGAAGAGCTCAAGAAATTTTTTGCCACTGGCGGTCACCCATCCAACTACCGACCGCGCCCGCTGTTGCTTAACTTTGTCGATCACTTGAGATCGACGCAAGCCGCCGGGCTGAGCTTCGATGTATTATTAACCCCCACTTATAAATTTTGAGACGTAATTTATTTAAAAAAGGCAGGAGTCAAGTGACCCATAAAATATAAAGATGTCAATAGTGTGAATTGACATCTTTATCATTGAAACAAACACTAAATACACACAAACACTTTTTGTAACAACACTTTAGTGAAGACCAAAATAAAGTTGGTTAAGTTGCTTTGCAATTCATATAACTATAGAATAAAGTTTGTAGATAAACTTAAACAGACTAAAATTCTGAAAATCATAACCCGAATGTATGTTTTGATGAAAATGATCGGCCAATTACGTATTACAGTCGCGAGATGTATAGATGATTGGATCGTTAGTAACAAAAGTTCCTAATTGCTTCTGTGCTTCGACGGTATGTTAAGCTTTGTTAGAGGCTCCTCTTGGAGTGTCATCTGATACTTTCCAAAGTTGCTTCGTCATGATTTGTGGTGAACATTAATCATAATTAGGAGGTGGCCAATCGATTATCTAATCTTAGGGAAATGATATAGGTACTTCCTAATTTCGTTTGCGCAGATTTTTCAATACATTCACTTATAATAACTTTTTAACAAGGTTGTTCTACTGAAAATTCTTAGTGTACCTAATCTATATTTTCTTTTCGTTGCATAATATTTCCACACTGTTACACAGAAAATTCTTAGATAAAAACTTTTTAGATAGAGAAAGATAAAGAAGTCAGTGTAGAAGTGACGGCCAATAGGGAAGAATGGAAGAGAAGATCATATTGCGCCGACCCCAAATAAATTTGGGCAATGGGTAGGAAGATGATGAATAATAATGAAATCGTCATTAAAAATAAGCATTTTATGAGGTCTTAAAAATGGGATTAATGTAATATTAAAGAAGAGAGTGAATAGACTTCTATTAAATTAGTGCGTTCAACATCATGGTCTTCATCGCCAGTTACCACCAGGTGCGATTGTTGTCCAGCACTAATTACTATGTAAAAATTATTCCCAATCCATATCATGTCTTAGCAACGGTCTTGTAAGCTATGAAACGACTAAAAATACGGCAATAAAACTGGAGACACAGGAGATATTTTGCATGGGGAGATAGTCCAGGAACAGCGACGGTAACTAGTCGCGAGCCGGGGACGTCTAGTTCGGGAGCTACGTAATACTCCATGTGACATTGTGGCGACGACATCGCACACTGGATCGTCCGTCACTGGATGGACTGAATGTCCACGTGTGACAGGTCCTAATTTTATTGCATAAATTAAATTAATTAAATCTTTTATAATTAAACTCCACAGAATTCAAACAAAATTACACTAAAACCAACTTGAAACCCGGCTCCTGTTTTCAAGGACATTTTGCAGATGCAATAGGAGTAATTTAATGTAGTTATTAAATGCTCTATTTGTTATATTTTATACTATTTTATATTACTAAGTTATATTTGATACTAGCTGTCATTTCTTCTTGAGAACAAGAACATTGAGTAACCAGGCATTGAGATCCTTTTTCCAATTTGTTTCTTAGAATTAAAATAGAAATGTGATTCGGTTTAACAAAATACAAACGTGGCCGAAGGCACCAATATCCATTACGACTACGGAGAACACACCAAAAAATTTCGCAAATATATCAAGTAACTAGAAACTCGAAACTCTTCCGTTGAAGGACTTTTCGTATAAATTGTGATTTCAAAGCAGAATCAAATTCAAATAAGTGATTATCCTTAATAAACACAAGCACAAAAATCAATATCACTTTGTTGTGTTGTTAAAATACAATATTTAATTGATGTTTCAGGTTGTAGAAGTCAAAGAATTTGTTTCGGTCATGCTCAATTTAAAGGTGAAAGAAGGCAACAAAAGCCAGTGTTCCGAGTATTAATTCAATTACACAAGATTTATACTCCATCGCCCATTGTGTTTCACTGTACTGTTTGCGCTCGTGGACTTTTCTGGTAATAATTTCTTCTCTAAATGGGTACTATTACTTTTCATTTCGCTTTAAGCTTTTATTTTAGCTCTTAATCGAACTTAATATTCTTTGAAACATTCACTTTTAGAATTTCTTTTCAAGTATTTTCTGGATTGCATACGGTTTATTCAAACAACAATTCAACGAATCAATAAATGGAATCAGTGATGTATACCCTAGCCAGTTTTCAAAATAATACATTGTACCTATTTACAGTCAGAATTATTGTTATTAAAAAATTAAATCATCGTATTTTTTTTTTACTTTTCGTATTCAAAACTCGTCTATTTGAATGTCATTGAATAAAAAGTTATTTTACGTTCCATTTTAGATAATTCTAGGAATATATAAACAGCTCCTGGACAACACAAGATACAACGCCAGTTCGCACAGAAACAGAATCAATCGGACAGCGGCGAAACTGTTTTCTTTTTCAATCAGTGGACGTCCCTCGGGACTATATGCACAGACACTCCTCCACATATCCCCCGAGCCGTAGCTAAATATATTCCCGAGAGAAATATTCACATTTTGCCAATCTTAGTAAGAAACTGTACGTGGTAATTTAGACTGTGGCACTATGAATACTTCGGAAGGTCTGGAGATAGCAGTTAGAAAATAAATTGAATATTGGATAGATGGTATCGTATTTTGCGCGAGCTTGACTGCGGTGTTACACTTACATCTTAACTGAGAAGCGTCGTAAACGTCCATATGCACTTGGAAACAGATTGTAAAATGTACGTAAAGGCAAAACATTGGAGTAAACAACATAATATGCTGTTTTATAATAGCAATGAAGAGTACTTGATTTCATTATTTCCAGTTAATACTGGAATAATTCGGTTTAAAAAGGTTGACGGAACAGGCTTCGAGATTATGAATGCCATTATGCATAATGCATTATTAGCGTGGCATGGTTATGTCCTCTCTAACTTGAGATTATGGAGTTATCCAATGAGGAAATTCGGTTGGGAGTATTCAAGCAATCAAATTACAAAAAAATGTGTAAACGCATTATATTACGTAGGTCAGAGGTACAGCTGTAAACCGCAGTTTAGTCAGCTTTAATTGTTGACTCTACCAATTATACGATGTGTCTTTTGGCTTAGGAGAATCTTCAACTACTTATTTAAAATGTTTGGTGTTGAAAAATTATATCGTCACTTTACTACTTAGTGCGAAAATAATAATGAGTGTAAAGTTATCAAAGCTGTACTACTCAGCTATCATTGAACCGTGCCGCCAAAAAGAATATTGCATTTATGAAACCATTCAGGTCCTTAACGCCTGGAAATAAGGTTCTCTTCAGCGATCGTAAAGCTGCCAATAGCCTATACGCAGGATCGGTCGACTTGATTCATCTTTTATTCATGACTGGAATTGGTGTTTGTCTAAATTTGACGTACTATGGCGCTCGATTGAAATTTTGCCAGAAAACTTACACCGAGTTCAAGTTTGAACGGATTATTTATAAATGCCATGCGTTATTTATTTGGTGATTCGTTTAATAGGTATTGTAAGTTTAATTGTATGTTTTATTTATTCTATATTATGCCGGCTTTTTTTCTATACTTTTTTACGGTACATAAAGATAAATATAAATAAATAAATATTGGTGAATTTTTATTTAGGGATTTAAACGTTTTTAAACGTTAACTGTCAACATAAATAAATTAAGAAGGGAACTATCATAATAACATTTGAAAAACTCCTCATCTCATCTCCTATCGCCTCGTTTCACCTTGCCTCACCTCATCTCACCTGGCCTCACCATACCTCATCTTATCTCACCACACCTCATCTCACCACTTCCTGCTCATTAAATTCCGCTGTTTTAGTAGAGATAAAATTCCTCCGTTATAAAATTCTTACACTAATGATTTTTCTCAAACAATATTTATATACAGAAAAGTTGAATTTTATAAAATGCGAAATATTAAATGACTATCACAGTTTCCTTGATAATTTCCATAAAACCTAGTGGTTTCTGGTTCAAATTGACTGTCGTTTATTTTACTTTCCTTCGGGTTTATTGCGCCTCCTTTGCGAAGCATGAATCTTGAAAAGGACTTTTTATGGTTGAAACGTTCGCTCTTTTCGCTTTTGTCTTATTTCCATGTCGCGTCTCCATAAAACGCCACCAATGTTATAGCTTATATTTAAAAATGTTATTTTGCTTCTATTTTATGTTATTTTTATTCTCCGTATAATATACACTAAACAAAATTACGTTTATAATATTAATTGCAACTTTATTTGATTATTTTCATTATTGCAATGCTAAATTTGACCAAACTTTATACACCTATAGTGCGGCCAATGAAACTAGATACATATTTTATGAATTCAGAATATTTTCACCGGTGCATCGGTACTACAAAATCACAATTAATAGCGACCGTCAACATCAATTTACACTAATTATTACATGTAAGGGAAACCGGATATTAATCGAACGCTGTTGTGTGTTAGCTTTTTTATGGATTTAAGATAGCAATCGAGGATGCTGCACTACCTTTCACAGACACAGAACGAGACTCAAATCAGGACTAGGATGGTTAAACTTATGATAGTTAATCGTAGCAGAGGGTGTAATTAAGAAGATTGATTAAAATTGCGCCACACGGGTCGTCAAGGGTTTTTATTAATAACCAGCCACTAAAAGTCTCGTTCTAATTCAGTCACAGATGTGTTGCTGTCCTTGAAGACTCACTCAAATTGAATATTGCTGTGTTTCTTATTTCTTGTTCGGCCACACATCAGTAATGATTTTGGTGTTACTTATACAGTCGATGATAACCACGTTCTCTCTGTCGGTTCCTTCTGCCTTCTGACACTTGAGTTTAATGTTGTACTCGCTGTTTTCATGATATAGACTAGCCATAATGATGATGCAATCAAAATGCTGAATAGCTGCATTGAAGATCAGCGCTCCTGATTGCTTAGTTAATATTTTTATTGCTATTGCTGTTTTTGCCACTAAAACATACATAATTATTAGTTAGAATAAATTGAAGAATAAGAAGGTTAATATTTATTGTTAAAGTTACTCGTAAATCCCGAAACAACGGTTAATCCCCGACTTTTTTCATCAAATCCACAGATCACAGTTTAAAACAAAAATAATTACTTTCGCTGTTATTAACCGAAGGCTGTAGCAAGAACTCCGCTGGATCAGGAGGGGGGGGCCTTGGGCGGTGTTTATACAACCAGGAGATTTAAAACTAATTAAGTTTGCCCTTTAGGCTTACACCAGCCTCTGGGAATAGACCTTTCCGAGGGTCGCCATTATTCTTAATTTAGGGAAGAGAGGAAATTTATTTGTATCTGGACAAACGATTCATCAAAGAATCATGAATCACTTTGCAAATTGTTGTTGGTGGAATAGATTTGAAATCTGAATAAGAACCTTTCGATAAATACTTTCGATAAATCTAAGCCGACAAAGGATCAGACAAGCCTGCTATGAAGTGGTCACCGTCGCCTATGGACATTCAATAACACCGAAGTCATCACCGATGTGTTGTTGGCCAATCTACACATAGGTACAAATAAATAAAATTGGAGTGGTCTTAGAGATTGCAATTATTGATGAATCGCCCTTTTTGTGAAGTCAATATTTTACCTCTGATAGGTCTTTCTAATGATGTGGTGCTATCTTATTTATCGTAGCTTTTTTATTCTAGAATAAAATAATTGAAAGGTCTGGTGAATTTAATAGTAAGCCGCTACACCAGTGTAAGAACACTCATCATTCGCCCTAAAAATGTTGTCGCATGTACAGATGAACTATAATAGCCGTAGCCGTTTAGACACAAAGCGAACAGACAATCAATCAATTTGTCCGTCAATACGTCACCGTTATAGCATTAACCGTATGAAATCAATGAACCCCGAGCACGTAACGACATGTGGTCAATACGAGATAACATCTGTTTATTGAGTTGTGATAAAGTCATTATCCGATGCAGTGGGCAGTGTTTGGAGCTCTCCAACTGTCAATTGCTTATAAACTGCTCTGATTGGCGGCATGCAAATTAGAATTTCAGAGTTTGTTGTATAGTTCTGAAAGCGTTCCAGCTAATGTTGTAGATCGTAAGTTTCTTTTCTTTACATAAAATGCAAGTTAATGTTTGACAATAATCCCACCTGACTGTATGTGGCGATGAAGTCGTATTAAAAGCGTATTAAAAAGTGACAATGAATTCTACAGTTCTTTCATGTCCTACTCTATAACGGTGTCGATTCTAAGGTATACAGTTAATTAATTGTATCAGGCGTTACTTCGCGGAACTCCGTAATTCTGAGTAGGTAGTCTGTGAGCTGTCCATGGCACCTACAACACAGGGAATCTTATGGGCCTATGAGTGTGTAGCGTCATTATTATAAAAACTCACTACATGTAAACTATTTGATGATTAGGACAACATCAGAAAAACGCCTTGAACTGGTAATGTCATAACCCTACATTTAAGCACCCATACTGATAAACTCTACAAGGCAGTTTAGTGGAGCAGAGTGGAGTGTAGAATGCGCCCAACCAGCTGTTCCATAAAATCTTATGGATATATTACTTAAGGTAATCCTAGGAGAATGTCTTGAGGAAAAATCTGCTGCTTCTTTCACAATTTTACAGAGAGTAGGGAATAAGCCCGGCCATTATTTTTCGCGTAACCTCGTAAACAGGTTAGCCGGGCCTGGAAATGCAGGAGCGTTGCCTAACAGCGCTGGAAGTAATGTTGAGTCTTATTCTTTGAGAGCTTACGTTACGGGAGTATGCAAAATGCAAATACTGTTTTAATTTTTCTTAATCAAATCAAATCATTGTCTCCTTTATTGTAGAATACAAAAGCTATTACATAAAATCAAATTTTGGTTCCTCTATGTTCCCGCCACATGAGCGTACAATTTATTAATAGGCACACAATCAACATTACATACATACCTAATCAAAATAAATTATTAAAATTTGTGATATTAAAATATGTATGTAATTATTAAAGCTTATAAAATAAAATAAATATTATCAAATTAACTTAAATACTAAAAACTATGCATTTTATAGTCAATGATTTTATCTTAATTATTTTAGTCTAATTTGTCCATCAAAAAATCATATAATGGTAATAGCATTTGTCAAGTAGAAATTGCTTAAGCCTTTTTTAAAATAATCCTTAATCATCAGTGGTACGTATAAACTTTGGCAGGTTATTATAAATTGTGGGCACTTTACCAACAACGCTTTCCTTAAAAAGAGGGATTTTGCATGCTACCGTATTTCATTTGTCTTTTCTTCGAGCTCTTGAACTAAATTTAAATAACCCAGTATTGTTTTTTAGCATTTCAATGCTTTGAACGTTTAAATTGTGTCAGTTGTAGCTTTGCTTTGTAACCGCCATGTTATTTTATTCCAAGCAATAAATGCAGTGATAGCCCAGTGGTTTAACCTTAGGCTTTCTAACAGGGGCTGGGGTACGATTTCTGCGCCGTTAATTTTCCAAAACTCAGAGTGAGTTAAAAAACATAGTGACGAAACCTCCACACCTGAGAGTTCGCCATAATCTTCTCAAACGCGTCTGAAGTCTGCCTGCCCGCATTTGGCCAGCGTGGTGCACTATGGCCCATACCCCTGACGTCGTGAGAAGAGACCCGAACCCAGCTGGTACAGTTATGAGTTGCGATGATGTTGAAAATGCTCTCCAGTACAAGTTGTCGGGACAGAATTCTGTGATTTCTATTGTTTTGCTGTACCTTTCTCCAAAATGATTATTGTAATTATTATTCTTTTATAATGCATATTGTCAAAACTGAAAGTTATAAAATAGACATGGTTTAAAACCTTTTTTATATTTTATTTTATTTCAGTAAAATAAAACATTTTTTGGTAACTCCGTAAAATTTTACAGTAAACTCCCAGCACACTCATTGGAAATCTCCAAAAAAAAGTTCTGTCTTTATAAAGAGTAAACTTATGGAAAATCTTATTACAACAAAAAATTTCATGTGTCAAAAGTGCCTCAAAGTGGACTATTTGAAAATTGTGATCTTAACTTATAATAAGTCATTAGGGTCATTCCAGCAAATAAACAATGGTAGTACTCGTAGTCGCATACATCATACGTACTTGAACCTGGATCTTCCTCGGGCAGGGACTACCGACTGTGCTACAAGGACTACTAACATGTATCGTAGGTATATTCTTTCCAGGCCCGTCGCTATAATATATTCATTAGGAATGATAAAGTGCGTTCTGCTTAACTATGCCCAGGAGGATCCCGCCGGGTAATTACTGAGCCCGCTAATTACCGGCCCTTAGAAATGACGGTAGCGGACGAAATGTTTTAATGAAAAAATTTTGCCTCCTAACTACTAATGAAGTTCCCCCAGTTTTACCAATTAAACTCGATTGATATTATTATGATGTTCTAAATCTAAGTGGTGACTCGAGGAGAGAGATAAAGCAAATGGGACCGAGGGAATTAAATTAGAACTTTGGGATTAATTAGTTAGTTTATCAGGATACTGAATTAGTAATCTATTGTTTGCTAATTTCCAAACTTACTTGGACAAGCACGGAAATTTTCCGGAAAGCAACAAATTTCACGTAAATCTTACAGGAATGTAATCTATTGGGGATACAAGCGTCTCACAAAATGGCACGTGTTTCTTTTATCAATTCGTTCCACCAGTGCCAGTGACTGAAGAACTGAAGATGAACCTTCAGTCACAACTGTTGCACGCTTCTAGTCAACGTAATATCAAATTTATGACTTTCTAAATGACATCATAATTATGATTACTTTATTCATACGCCCGGATAAATATATATGTATTCATTTAAATTGTTCTTAGAAGTCTCATTTTAATCACCGAATCGAAAATTAAATTTGTTCACTCGCGTGTGAAATGAGACTGGCAAAATATTATGTCTCTGAAATGTTTACCTTACATAATATTCTGACTGTATGAGGCACCCATAAATTCGGTTGTACATAAGTAATGTTTTCATTTTGACTTGACTTCATTCGTTAATTAAAGTTAAGTCACCGTTTTTCTAACCTTGATTTATGTTTTTTCGTGTTGGTAAAGAATTATTATTACTGCTAATGTACTTAGAGAAATACAAAAATAACGAGACTTATTTGTAACTCAATTACGAGATTATAAAATACATAATAGTATCGGAAATAATAACCTTCTTACTAATGCTTTAACAATTACATAATAATATCATAGTTATTGTCTAATTCAAATTTAACATAATACACGTCATTTCGTGATCATACAACTCAACGTGTAATGGAGTAGAATAAATAAATTGCGAAAATATCTCACGAAATGGCGGCTATTATCTGTGCTGATTTTATTCCTAGGCAACGACTTTAGTGAATCTTTAGTTCCAAATCACAATACCAAGAATGTCTGTCCATATATTTTGTAACTTAAATATCAACATTGACTGATATCAATTAGATCCCTTTTGAGGGATTCTCGTGGTCAGTCGTAAGCGTAGTTGGATTCTTCATTAAACAGATCATTGAATATGTCTTGAATTTCGTCAGAGGTCGCTACCGAAGATTTTGTCATCATAGCTCACCGATCCTCAGACACAATTCGATCAATCCGGTTGAACACACAGACTGCTCTGGGAGCGGTTGTCAGGGAGAGGATCTTCAAAGCAAAATATGTTGCTAGGCTACCTGGATAGGGGAAATTCGAGGCCACGAATTCTCCGTCGACTATAGTTCGGTCACAGCCGCTTCTAACATTTGCATCTCATTGAGAATGCAGCCACTGGGCAAGAGCTACTGAAGACAGATACGGCAATTATTAAGTATAATCACTTTTTTATGTTTATAGCTAACCCAGCAGATGAGACACCTCACCGTCTCAAATGGACAACAGTAACAAATGCATCATCGATGCGCTTTAGCTTAAGAAGTAAGGAAAAGAAAAGAAGAAAGTGCCAGCTCTCAAACTAATTGGGGACAGTTATTCAGATTACTATGCCGGCCCAATACTAATTACTTAGGTAACTAATTTCCTCATATCAAGTCGTATACTCATCAATAAGGACGAAATTAATTTGCTTTTAACAACGAAGTGCCGTGATGATATGTATAAAAAACAACAACTCGCAATGTAAATAATGTTTGAATTAAGGATTATTTTCTTCCTTTCCTTTTCATGAGCGAAATTATGGTAAAACTGAACATTATTTGGAGGGAAACAGTCAACAGTCTGTTGGTTGTCTGTAAACTTTAACTTTATCCTGGCAGGATACTTGGTAGTTGAAACTGCGTTTTGTGGGTTCCTTTAAACCTTAGGCGTTCCAATCAAATTGTAGATTCAGTATAAATGTAAGAAATTTTCAAATAAATAATAATCTGGCTAACTCTATTACTTTATATATTGCAGTAATATATCAGTTCAAATTTATCACAATTGTTCACAGAGTTATGGAGTTATTGCGACAAGATCATGTAATGTAGATAGTCAATATTTTATAATCTAGAGTGAGCTAAGTTGATTAATAATGCCTTGTCCATTGAACAATACTCTTGTAAAACTACATTAATGTCTGAGATTTTGCAAGCAATTTCCGCCTTAGCGACGAATGCAAATACGAATGAAATGTGTTATTTATCGCGTGAATTAGAAATTGCGCTGTTACCCACAATGGTGCATAAGTCTGCCAGCGCTTAGCATACTCGTATCTGCGAAGGATTTACAGCTGAGCAGTTTCAAGTAGCCAGACACTTGGTTTTCTCTTATCCATCGGAGACTATAATTAGACTTGCTAATTGAAAATATACTAAGTAGTTAAAGTTTAATTTCTTTTTCGTATTAGCTGATGAGGTATATGAATGTAGACGTAAGTTGGCCATGTTCAATTGAGAATAGAGGGAGTTTGAGTCCGCGGCCAAACGCCTCTTCGTGTTCCGACTGGGGACTTTTTTCTCAGTTCTTTCTTGATTATCAACGTATCGGTGATACCTTTGGTACATGGACTTGATGAACCCGTAGCCTATTTGGCAGTGGCCCTGCCTGCGAAGTGGGGGGTTTCGAGTTCGATTCCCAGCCGGAGCAGATATTGATGTGCAGCTAAATGTTCGGGTCATGGATAATATTGAAGTGTTATCGTGTTGTCCATGCCACCTGCGACGTATACCCCGGGGAATCTTAGTCCCAGGGGTATGAGTGTGTTAATTGTAAATAAATTACAATTTATTTGTTTACTGATTCACATGGACGACCGACGGTAGCCATTTACCACCAGAGGTGGTCAAGCATTCATTTATAATTCATAAAAAAAGGTGTCTCGTTTTTCGGTGCTTCGTTTTTCAAAGATAACTTTAATTTTATTTATTTATTTATTTAATAGTTTATGCACACAAGGATACAATTTACATAATTTGTATAAAGTAATTATGGTACAAAGGTACTGCTTATTCCTAATGAAATCTCTTCCAGCAGACCTGAGATTGGAGAGTGGCATAGCAAAATGGTAGAAAGACCGTGTACACAAAATACGAGTATACTACAATAAAATGTAGGATATAAATATGAATATATTAATACAATAATGCTACAAATATATATAATACATATCTTATATTACATATATATATATATATATACATACATATACAAACATACATAAATGAAACAGCGACCAACTTTAATGTAGATGGAGAAAAACAAACATAAAAAGTTGAGCTGATATTATCTATATACATGTACATAATATAAAATATGTTACAAAGAAACAGAAAGATCAAAATCTGCCAATCACATTTCCCTCTCAAGAGAAATAATAAATAACATCGCGTAGCTCTCGACCCGCTACAGGCCGCTATAATATAATCTAACAATTTGAAACATTGTTTTAATGTCGCCATGTGACCTTGTTAGGGTGGCCTTTTAACTGCCTTATCTTTAATTTTATAAAAGCTTTATATTACTAATGTGAAATAAATTGTTCCTAAGCAGTGTTACTTATTTGGTAATCTTACAAAAAAAAGATAAGTATGTACTGGAATCAATCCAATTTATCTGCTTCAATTAAAAGCAGATTTTGAATGCCTATCCTAAAAAGGATGTGGCTTTACAGTTAAAGTGACATCTTTTGTAATGTATAACAAATGTATACAGGGTCTTCCGTACTCAGTAGCCCAACGGAAGAACGGTGGTAGGAAGATATCATTACCTACCAGATGATGAAAATTTTATTTTCCTAGCGTTATTTTTATTACTTTTATTTATAGATCAAATAGTTAATTATTAGTACGCTGTTTTTTTAATCTTGGCACGTCACAATATAAATATTAAAAATATAAATAATAAAAGCTTACACACTCATAGCGCACAGTGATATTACATGTCACGATTGGCATAAATAGACACAATTAACTTCATAAACATCCACTACCCAACATATCTGTCACATTCGCAACTGGTGAGAGTGTCGTCGATGATGATTAAGGTTATTTTATCGAAAACAAAATACAAAATAGATTTGTGTGTTGTATAGCCATCAACCAATCAGACAATCTATCTCGTAAATCTCCGCTGCATTTACTTAAGCCTATGCTAAGAGGGGTTTAAGTTAATATACCTGGCCACACATACGAGTAGTGTAAAGTACACTATGATCATGACATATGACATTGTAATGAGACAAATCGCCAAACCTTCAGTACTTAAGGCCCGGCTTATAATTATCGACCAATCCTAGCTACTTCACACGGTAATGAAAATAGAGTTTATATTATGAAGTTTTTTAAATTAAACATTTATTTTCAGTCTAGTTTATACCTTATTGTAGTGTTTATGTATTTTATTTTTTATTAAGTTTGTGTCTGTATATCTGTCCAAACGCACAGATATGATGTTATGATGATATCCGATGTATGTCGTTTTTTATTCTAATTTGGTATTTCGGAAAATTTTGAAAAAATTAAATTCTACGATTCTCTCCTCAGATTTTATGCTACACTGAGAGGAACTGTACCGATTTTGCCAAAGTGAAATGAAGACGGGTCAGTTGTATAATATTGAAATACTAAAATAATTTACGTAACACCCAAAATATATACAGTAACGTTTAATTTCATTACCATTATATGCCTAAACGCGAAGATGGACGACACACCGAACAGTATTCAGTATTTTACGACGTCAAGACGACAAAGAGGTATTGTACCCTGACATTACAATACAAAAATAAAAGTAAACATGAACTTTCCCACCAATGCCCAATAGTATTAGTTCGACCTATATTCCCCCCTCTAGCGAGCCGTAGGAGACGGTATTTGTCGTATTACCCGATTACATAATCACCAAGCCCGGATCAGATCCCTCAAACTACCGCAATAGCGTTCAGCTCGATATCAAATGTCACCATAAGAGCAAAACTACCCTCCCCATTTGCCAAGCGAAACGTGTCCCATATTCCTTTATAATAAAAATATACATATATAAAACATAACCGAGAAGGTCGGAGATATCTGATTATAGGATTGGGTCCCCATCACATTATGATAATGGTCACTTCGGCGTCGCTCCGAAATAGAAATAGATTGATTCGCATTTTTTTTCTCCTCCCGCCGAGGGAAAGCTGATTGATTTTGGCGTTATTGCTAGCGATAGCTCCCAGCTTACTGATAATTAGAATTCATGGAATTTCACGCCCGGCTCACCTCGCGCTTTGTGATCAATTATGCTGACGATTTATGATTTTAAAAATGTACGTTATTGTCCGATGTTTCACTGAAGCATCAGAGCGAATACAATACAAAGATTTGAGTCGGCGTCCAATGGATGATAGATTCGTTTATGTGCGACAGAGCATACGTACGGCGCGCACAAGAATCAAGAAAATTTTGAAAGGCAAAGAAAATTTTTAAACTTTCTGTACCTACCCTACAGAGTCATCAACGTTACTACCCTATGCTACGCAGAATGTTGAAAGATATTAACTGGTTAATGACGTTCCTTGTTGTTCGATATTACTTTAACGAGTTATTGTTGAAAAATGCGTTTTGATTTTAAAATATTAAGTTAATGTCTACTCTAAATTATCTAGTTTAATTTTTATTATTTAGTGTTTCTTTTAAGGAAACAATCGCTTTGCTTCAAACTTACTGGTTAGTTACTGCCACTTACCATCAGAGGCCCAAGTCTGTTAATTTATAAATGCTTCAATTACATCGCTCGTGTTTGACATTTGACACATTTCGTATACAAATTTGTCAAAAGCATGTTAAGCTATTCGTACACGATGCAATTTAAGCGTTAAATTAACAGATTTGGGCTCCAGGCAGCTCGTTAACTCGTTCCTCGGTTATGTATATTTATAAAATGCCAATCACTAGCTTCTGATATATTATAACTTGTCCATAAATCGCACAAAAAACATACTGAATACACTGTTAGGCAACAACTGAATATGTAAACAAGGCATAATCCCACCGCTCGTGTTAACTTGCCCAATCTTTGATTACGGGATAAGTTGAATGAACTTTTTAATATTAAACAGCTCTCGGTCATGTCCGAAAAACATATGAATATGGGATGAGGTGTTTTGGGTGTAGTAAAAATTACAATCGAAACTGCGCAAGCGTACGTATAATCCTAGCCTAAAACATTGACCCCAATCCTATTTTGGCAGACCAGGGTGTTCCAAGCGGCGACAGAACCAGCGCCTTGGTGGTAGGGCTGAAGGCTGGCTGGCTAGTTATCACCCTGTTGCTTGAGCTGACCGTCAAACGACTTGTCTTATATCGGCTGGGAGCGTCGAGCTAGAAGTTTCTTTTTTTGTTCTCCCTTCTCTCTTGGCCGACACCGAATCGGTGATGACTTTTGTGTCACTGCTGTCCATGCACGTGGACATGCCGTGGTAAGATGGTTGCTCGTTAGCGTCACAGAACACACGAGAGGCATCATCGATGAGGTTCAAATAAAGTTTAAAAAGAATTACAAGCAACATTTAAACTCAACAAATAATTAAACAAACTACGGGACCCTATACTGCATGGCCCAGCTCGCACATGGCCTATTTTTTATTTAACCCGCTGACACCAACTGTAACAATTAGACGACACTAAACTTGTAATAAAATCACAAAGGGTGGCAAGAAGGCAGTGACTAAACTATCTAAATAACAAAGTTGGTCCTCGTATTAACGAAAACTTGTTCTAAAGGTGTCCGTCGTCTTTGCGTTCGACGTCAGTCCCCGAGGGTCACGCGTTAGCTCTAATTAGGACAAGTGGAGTGGAAAATTACACTCAGATAGGACCCTCATCCTAATTGTAGGTCTGATGGCACCGGCCGAGATGAATTAGCGTTAGTGTTCAAAAGTAGAATTAGATTAGATTACGTTTTTAGATTGAATTTTAAAATATTGGTATTCAGAATCTCACATGGCACAGATACGTGTTCAATAAGGAGTACATCCTGTCTAAACATGTGAAAAAATGTGTCCAGGGTGTCGTAAGAGGCCACAAAAACTGGCCCACGACCACCAGGTTAGCGGTATTAGTATTGTGGTGGACTAGAATACTGGCCCCATTCCAGCAGCCTGCTGACCAGGGTGTCGTAAGTGGGCCTAATGCTCGCCTGGCTCGCCAAGGATATGTCGCTTTTCGACTGGGACCTTGAGATAGTGTTTTTCTTTCTTTTATCTACCTTCTTTACTGATATGTGGGCGATAGTCTTAACCTACCATTGGGTGACTCGGCTATATTTATATCTTACGTCTAAATTTCTATTTGCTCCGTAATCATATTCTCCATACTTATTACCCCGAGAAATATTCTCGAGCCACAACCAGCTTGTAGAATGACATTTTATTTATTCCCAATGGCACACTAATCAGACAACAGCTGTGTCTTCGGATCTTCTGCATCTGGAGCTCTCACCATAACGAGACTGTTATTTATACTGAAAATTATTCTTCATACTTCAAAGCTTCATGAATTTATTACATTATGTTTTTTAAATTCATTTTAGTAATAGACTAGCTAGCCGCTGGCCTAGCTAGTGCCGGACACTTCCTTTGCAAACTTTGACTCCTTTTTTACCCCTTTACGAGAAGAATTTTCACAAATCCTTCCTAGTGCTTTCACACAAGGAACCTATGTACCTACAAAGTTTCATGCATCAAGGCCTACAGATTCAGGATGTGCGTTGTTTGTCAGTCAGTGACCGTCAGCCTTTTCAGTAATAAAATAAAAAACTGTTACAACGACTATCGCATCTTTTACCGACAGTAACTAGATCACTGACGATATACGAAAACCGTGAGATTCAGCCCACATACATTCATTTAATTATGTACTAACAGTACTAACAGCCATTCGCCATCCGCTTGAGAAGCAAAGCTTAAAACGGATGTCGAGCACGACAAGTTATTCATGTAACACACTCACTCAGCGGCGGGATGGCGCTCAGGATTATTAAACAGCTCGCTATTTGTGTTTATTCGAAACTAGTAAATCCGGATTATTCCACTTTGCCCCACCAAGCGCCCCACTGGTGGGGCAGAGTGGAAACGCTTTAAAAGTCGCAGTGGAATCTGCCCCACTAAATCGATTTAGTGGGGCAGATTGCCCGCTTCACTTCGACAAACAATGACTTAGTACTTACCCACATTGGATTAAATGTGTATTCTGTAACATTAGTGTTTTAATTAAGTACTTTTATCATGTAGTACCTACATAATTTTTATGTATCATGAATGGTTTTCTCGGCGCAAGTAAAATAATGAATTTTTATAGGCTACATTTTGTTACGTTGGGTAACATTATTGCAATTTTCTTAAAGATCTCTATTTTTTGTAATTAATTAAATATGTTACTTCCCGATAATGTAGCTTTCCATTGGTAAAAAATGGTTAAAATCGGCCCAGCAGTTTCGTACCTTATTCGGGACAAAGAAATAAACCAAAAAATCTTTCCTGTGCATTTGTTACTTCTAATATCAGAAACAGCTTAACCGATTTTAATATGGTTCTCACTGATAGAGCACATTCAGTGTTATTTTATTTTTAATAGTCTGTTTCAAAACTTACCTTTATTTTAAACCCGAATTATCCAAAAAGTTTATAACACAAATAATTCATTCATTCCAAAGATACATTCAATTTAAAATTAGTTCAGCAGTATAGCGGGGCGGTGCTGCCAGTCTTTTGGTAACAATGCTCTGAGTATGATTTTTCGATGATACCTATTTTTGTGAATAGTCCTATATAATTTAATTTTAATTTATTGAATAATTTAATCCAGTTTTTATTTGTTAATTTTAATAAATTTTATGTACTCGTAAAAGGTTAAAAAATACTTGCTTGTATGATACGTAAGTTAAAAGTAACTAGATTATTCTAAAAGAACAGCATCAGTGTTTGGCTCGTTTTCACAAAAAAATCACGTTAAAAACGTCGTTGGGAAAATAAAGTGACTCTTGAAAGTCCCATAGACTCAAACACCAACTAATTTGGTGCCGTTGCCCACTTAAGCGAGGGGAAATTCGTCACTTCCGCTGCCAGCCGGGGCTTTCACGAACGCCTGAAGGTACTAATTTCCGCTCCAGGAAAGGCTTGCCCGGGGTTTTTTCGTTTCTAATAATTTAGGTACCTTTGGTCATGAGTTATTTTGACCACACAATGGTTTTATAACATTTGAAGGGTATTCAAATGTATATTATGTTTATTCACTTACTTACTCGTATTAGTAATGCTAATATTGTCGTGCCGCGCGTCGTTAAACGACGTCCCGGTTTCAGTCCGCGGCAGAGACATATAAAGCTAGTAGAAGCCTAAACGTATAAAACCAGTATATTCGTAGCTCTTACGTGAGCAAGTGCAAGTGTTTAGATACATACATAATATGGGGTATACAAAACAGGGTGTCCCGTAAGTAGTGGACCACCAGTAAATATTACCATAAAAAAAATGTGGTAAAATTTAATATTTAGCTTACGTGGATAATATTTTCATCACATTTTGAAAAAAAGCATAACTCAAGAACTACAAGGTCTAGAACAATAAAATTTAGTATTTTTGGTAGATAATAAGTACCCCCCATAACCCGTTGGTCCACTACTTACGAGACACCCTGTATATGTATGTAATATTTGTGTGGCATATGTTCACCGTTGCCTATAGGCATGTGTAACAACAAAGACATCAACAATGCATCGCCGGCCATGAAGGAAGGAAGTAGAAAGAAAACAAAGAGCTCCCAAGATCCCAGCTGGAACGCCACAAGTAGTTATGCAGGAGCTAGGCAGCCGAGCTAAACGGAAATGTAATAATACCAGTAATAATATAAGCTAGCTACCCGCTCTGCGCTCGAAAATCGACCGTAGTTCACTCTGTCAAACGGATGCTTTACATTGACACCGCGTACAATGAACATACACATTTAAAACGTTATGTCGTATCAATGGCATGTTAGTGTTCATAGATTAACTAACATTAGTGTGTGTAATGTTATATTTATCAATTAAGTTATTTATCAGTAGGTAATTCATTTATAATCCATTTATTTAAAATATATTAGCATTCTGCACTCCGTCTCTATATAAACTATAAGTGTGCCAAATTTCATACTCCTCCGTCCGCGCAATCTTCGTAAGAAGGGGTACAAAGTTTTTGCTTCACGTATTCATGTAACTTGACTTATAATTATGATCCACACGCAAGGCCCTACCACCAAGCAGGGCCCGACTTCTGTCTCCCACTGGAGATAGTCATCTTTCAAGTATTTCCTGCTGTTTTTTAAGTCCATATCATAAAATCAAGTTAAAAACGTGACCTTTCCATTATTTACTTAGAGACTATCAACATTTTTTTACAATAAAGATTAACCTCATCCACTTGTCCATTATTAAGTTAATCCTCGTAACGTAACAGTGTTTTGTATCAATCCGGGCGGTGGGGCCTCGGCGGGTGCTCCGGTCGGTGTCTGCCCGGAAATGAGAGCCTGGGGGCTTCGGCGAGTGGATTTCCTGCGGACGCGCCTCGAGACGGCGAGGGAAGCGAGACCTGAGTAAGGATACCAGACAGAGAGTGGGTTCGGGAAAACCTTCGAGGAAAAGCATCGATTGATTAATGAACTTACTAAAATATATCAGTGTAAATCGCATTGAAGTTGGTTAAGTTTCTGAAATGAGTGGGAACGCATACACACAGAGAGACAATACCTATAAATCGGCAAACAGGTAACAAATCTAAGAAACCATTGTTAAGGGGTTTATCCTTTTGCACGTAGTTTATTTCGATTATAACGCGTATTTATTTGACTTGGGCTATGTTGATGATGTTCTAATTTTTTATTTAATTGAAGTCGATGTTTTAAATTAAAATTTAAAAACAGATACTCGTGATAATGAAACTTGCTCTCTGTTCGGTTTCATTACTCGTGTGTTCGTGTCCGAACTGCCCGCCAGTTCGTGAGCCCCTTTGATGCCTCTTAAAAAGTGATTGTCAACTAAACTGTATAAAACTCTTTTACAGTACATATTACGAGTAAATGCTTGTTTAATTTACATATTCGTTAAAAATTTAGATTTTCTCGGCACCAATTAGTTTCCTGTTTTCCCGATACTGTACCTACTCTTAATTGGACGTTATTGATTTAACTCATAATTGGATTAGAGATGATCGTTCAACTGTGGTGTAATTAGTTTCAAATACCTTGGTCTTCGTTAATTTGACAAATTAATTTGTAACAATTCATCTTTTATAAAAGAGAGTACCTGCCTGGAGATTTTTCCTTCGGTTTTTTTTCTCCCGCCCTACCCTAGCTTACTCGTACATAGGCTAAGTATTGGTTCTTTTTTCTAGACCCAACGTTGAGAGTTGATATTGTATATTTTGTATACCAGTGGACCCGCCCTCGCTTCGCTTCGGGAAACATGGCCCTTAGTACAATTGTTAGACACCCTGGTCTGTCAGCAGGGGATAGGGGTCAATATTGTAGGCCGCACCAACACGACAAAAAATTGATAATTTTATTCGTCTATACTACAAATTTATCCAAACCAATCCCGCAATCTGTACTTTAATGGTACGGTCACAGGGTGTGACGGCGACGCGACGCTGGCGGGACGTGAAGAGTTGTAACGTATTAGCAAGTATGGAATATGTCACACAGAGCCGTCGCGTTCGGCGGGTCGCGTCACATCGCGCCGAGTACGATGGGGACGCTTGCGTCGCGTCGCCGTCCCGCCCCGTCGGCTGTTTGACCGTACCCTAACCCGATTCTGGAACGTTCTAGAAATATCAAGTATATAAAATCCGTTCATAAATCGTACTGTATTTGTTAAAACAGACAGCAACAACAATGGGGATATCGTAACGAGGGCGTTCAGCGCTCCGTTGTCTGCGATATGATGGCCGGTCACTGCTGATGGACTGGCGCTGTTTAATTGGTGGTCAAGCGAGCTCGCGCTCAGTCACGCACTGTTCCGTATAATGTATCGGGCAATAACAGACAGTATTTTCTTTCATTTCTCTTCTTTCTTTCTTGGCCGACAACGCCTCGGTATGGCCAATGTTACTTTATCCACGAGCCTGGTGGCCAGTTACCATTAGGCGGCTCTTCTGCTGGTATATCGTCTATTAACATAACAAAAGGATAATTAACATAATAACATTGATACAATAACGCTACACACTTATAGCCCTACACTAGGATTCCCTATGTCATCGCTGGCATAGATAATATTGCGTGTTACAAAAATACACACCATACTCATACCGAGACCAGAATTGAGAAAGTGATCATGTTCATCAAGTTAATGCTTGACAACAATCTCATCTGAGGGTAAGTGGTGATGAAATCTTACTTATATAATCCTAGTCATTTTCCTCTTGATTTTATTTTGTCAGAAGAGCTGACGATAAGTGCACGAGGTAAGTCGTCATTGTAGCCTTTGACATGAGCAACATGGGGAAGTCGCCAAGGCAACGCCGGCCCTGAAGTAAGTACATCTCTTTTTACACCTTTTTTGAAGAACCCCATGTCATAGCACCCCCGCGTATACCTCAGAAGGTTTACTAATTCGGTTTACTTTTGAGCACAAAACCTAATGTATATTAGGATATAGGTTTCCCATCTATCTACCTCCGTGCGTATAAAGTGTGAAGCAACAATTGTCTCGCATGTTATGACGTTAATTTGTTTCCCGAGGATCTCCAAAAAGGCGAGTCTACGCAGCAAACAAATTACACAGTCGGGTCTCGTCCGTTGAAAAATCTTTGTGAATTTATTCCCGCTCATCCCCACATTAAAATCCACGTTTGCCTCGCAAGCCTTTTTGTTATTATGCTATCCTTATTATGGTATCCTTATTCTTTTTCAGAATAAAATATAAGACTTCGCAGGAGCGTTGAAACATCAATAAATCATTAGGATATTTTCCATTACAATATTGCCTCAAGGCTCTATATGAAATGTTCAGTAAGCAGCTATTCAGTGCCCTTATTCTTAGTACAAACTGTATCTAATTAAAAGAAAAAATGTTTAAAGTACAGCAAAAGTACAGGCCATCCACCATGCTGGCCAAGTGCGGATTGTCAGACTTCTTTACGTAAATAGGCGGCAAATATTAGTTTTGAGTTGTAAAAGGCGAAGCACACAGTACATCATTAGCCAAGCATTTGATTGCATTTACTTTTTTCTATATACGAGAGCACCTAACTTTGTCAAAGTTCCGATCCGGCTCCCCAGGAGACCAAAAGTGTCATATCAGATATCGCGACTTCGGACATTTATAAAATGTTGGTTGTTGTCACAGAGAATAAGTCAATGAGCAACGGAGACGTCGATTCAATGAAAGGACCTTCTAGAAACCGGTTCTTCGGTTACTTCCTTAAATTTTAGTTTCAGTTTAATCTTTACTGCCCATTTCCCAATTTTATTTAGGGCTGATGTTTCTTACAATAAAGATTTCCCATTCTGTTTTAAAGCGTGCACTTTAACCGTGGGGCAATTAGGACAGAAAGGAAAGCAACTGCCAGACAAATAAACAAACAAGCAACGATTTACAAATAGATGCTGCCAGAACGTCCATTGCTTCATGAATAACTCATAGAAATGTGTCTCGTTCAATGCGCGCTCCGTTTATTCCTAGAATTTGACTCGGCTTAATTTATACAAACACGCATTGGACATTGATACTCAGTTAACAGTGAGCTTTGCAAACCTGTTTTATTGTTATAATAGGGGATTCTTTCTTCCTTCCCTCATGTCTCTTGGTCAGCAATGCATTTTTGATACCTTAAGTGTTGCAGGTGTCAATAGTCGACGATGATTACTTACCATCAGATGGCATGACGTCTGGGAGTCTGTTAATTTTTATTTGTTGGACTAGTTTGATTTCGTATTAAGTAGAAATGTGTTAAATATATGTCGAACTTTTCCACGCGACACAATTGAAGCATTTATAGAGTATCAGATTTGGCGTCCGGCTCATTTGCCTGATATTCACAAAAAATCTTAATAATCATAAAAAAATAATGCCGATTTTGTTTGGTCCTTTAACGGTGGTCCTTGGTGCGGTTTTTCTAAAAAAAAATCTTAGTTCTATAAGAACGCATGCGCAGTTTATAAAGCAACACCTAATGCATGTGATCTTAAAGGGGAGTGCACAAGACCGTTGAAGGAACAGTAAATTCCCTGAGCATTTATATTTATTTATATTGCCCGCGATAAAACATCACGTGCACGCGCGCAACCAGAACGAATGTGTTTCATAACCGGACATTAATCTTGCTGCTCTCCAAATGTTTTCTTGAGATTCTCCCAGTTCGTGCACAGCTACTGATATGAATTTTAAATGCATTGTTAATTTAGCTCAAGAACTAACAGTTAAGAAGAGTGCATCAGTAAATAAGTTGGCCACACTTGACCAGCATGGACTATTCCTGTACCAATCACGTTGTGAATATGACCCGAGAATTATGGGTTGCGATGATCATTAGTAAGTAGCTTTGTTATAAACAATAGAAGAAACATTTAAATATAATATTGTCTTTCGGTCTACAGTGACAGCACTCGGTCAGATCTGATCAAAGGTCGCTGGACTCATTACCATGTAGGCCGAGGCCCGGTTGGCGAGCTGTCACTCTCTGGCTTGGGTCAGCTGCTAGACGACTGTCGTGTTCCGTCTCGGGGGGGCTTCAGAGCCAGTATTTCTTTCTCTGTTTTCTTCTCTCTTGACCGACAGCGCACCTGTGATACCTTTGATGTTTCAGATCTCCAAGATGTCCACGGGCAACGGTTACCACTTACTCGGTGACTCTTCCCGTTTGCCGGGCATACATAACATAAAAATAACTTTTTATTATCTTCGAACTAAGCTATCTTCGGCTCCGCTATTAACTAGCCTTCGTCCTTTTTTAAAAGTACCTACTCAAATAAATAATCAAAATAGTATAATAAAAGTGTAATAGCTGTAAAGAAGTATATTTTAACGTTTACGCGTATCCTTCAGCTGATGTCTTAGTTTCACTAGTTTCTCATAAATTACCCACAAGACGAAGGGCTTCCCAAATATCCAAGACACGTAAAACGATTATCTCATCACGAAGCCGCCTCAAGTCGGAGATTACTCACGATCTCTTCCTATAAGCGAACATTTTGCATGTCATTGAAATATTGTTGTGTATATTAAGTTTTAAATTATTACTTTATCAAGATCTCGGGTGAAGTAAGGCCGTAGCTACGAGTCCTGTTCAAAAAGTCATATATTACAGGTCAAAACGAGGAAAATTATATCGTGGTAGCAGGTTACTTTTAAATGTTATTGTACTTATCTATACTCTACAAATTAATAAAATTGGAGTGTCTGTATGTAATATTAAAATAACCGCTTTTTAATAAATGCATATTATGGATATATGCACGGTAAATAATATACCAAAATAACATTTTTTACAATTTTTGTCTGTCTGTCTGTGTGTTTGTTCCGGGTAATCTCTGGAACGGCTAGACCGATTTTGACGGGAGTTTCACTGCCAGATAGCTGATGTACTTAGGCTAATTTAATTTTAGATTTTTTTCTGTAACAATTAAAATTCCACGCGGACGAAGTCGCGTGCACAGCTAGTAGGTACTTACTTAATTTAAATGGGTGACATTTTTTCAACAAGTGCCAAAAAGAATTAACAACATTTACTTTTTTATATGAAACATGAATATATCGTGGGTATGTCGGAAATAAAAAGTCAGTTTCGCCATAAATTGACCACGTCTACTCCATAATTATTATCCATGTAACCAGATCTAAATTACATATAACATAGATATAATAAATCGTGAGCACCCATTCCAGTTAAAATATACAAAGTCCATGTATTTTGTGTTTAATTATTATTATTTAAATTTTATCCGTAACAAAACTCGTGGCTTCCTGTACCAGTTAGCTACTTTACTTCCAAAACTCCGCGAACGCTAATTTCCCGCTCATTACTGCAAAAGCGCAAACAAAACGCTTTAAAGAAACTAAATCCTTTAAATGATTTAGTACTATTCATCGACGTTGAAATCTCGGCAACTTAAGCCCATAGAGTGATTAAATATTAGAGGCCACAATTAATTAAAAAAAACCGAAGCGTTATGACATGGGTTTCAGAACGGCGTATATAAGTGATGGATTGACGACTTCTCTGGTGTTAAGAATTTCTAGTTAACGGTGACCAATTGCCATCAAGCGCCCCGAAAATTATCCATCAGTTTGATCTGTTTGAAAATTGTTATTAATATATACCTCCTTTTTTCCTTCCTTCATGATGATCCTTTTTTCATTCTATAACTTTCATTTTGTACCACTTAATATACTGCATTACAAAACAATTCAGCCTGTTATTAGTATGTAAGCATTATGGATCACACAATTTATTTTTCGTTTTTTGATCACAATGTCACAGAGCCAGTAATAATTCGGTTCAATAGTATTTTGTAACTGATGTTCCCATCTGATGGCACCTCTACTTATTTGTCGGCTGTTTACATAAAAAATATATTACCTCTTCAGCCTTAACACTGAACGCCAACTGAACTTTATACATGGTTACATAATTAGTATAGTAAAAAAATGAAAGGCGTTATTATTTTTATGGCCTAAGCAATGAAACGAACAGACGTGTCTCCTGATGGTAAAATTATGTCGATAATGGACATTGGCAACGCCAGGGGCGTCTCCAAAAAGTAAGCGATGGACCCGCTTCATAAAGGACCTATATCTTGTCATGTTATGACAATTCTTTACGAATGATTGCTCTGTGGTTCGGCTGCAGAAAAAGTGGCCGACCGAGTTGTATAATCCGGCGTAACGAGCTCTTAGGTAATTAACTATTTGTTTCGAAGTCAGAGAGTCAAGTTCCGCCTCATTTCGTGGTGTAGGGAGGTTTCAGGTGGAGTCATAACGGATTAACAGACACTTGAACAATCGTAATATATTTGCACTTATTGATTATGTTTATTGCCCATTCACATGAATGCAAGTTTGGCAAAGAGAATTCTCCTGCCAGGCGAGGCGTCATGCCTGGGGAGCGGCTGAACTCCAACTGTTCACGGCCGGAACTTGTATATATGCGAGCGGTGTAGGAAACTTCGATAGAGAGAGTCAGGGTTGTCGTTCCATCATCGTGTGACGTGTGTGCGATGTCGCCATACAAGTTCCTTCATGTTGCAAAACGTGTCACATCCTAACTCTGCGGGGCAAGATTTCTATTCACACCTGTTTTTGGTTTGAACACAATGCAATTTATACCCCCACGCTTGTTCCCTGCTTCCACCCTGTTTCGCGGGTGCCACGGACAACACAATTAACATCACTAACACTCACGACCCAAGAATTAACATTTATCTATCACATAATTATCTGCTCCGGTCATGAATCAAACCCGGGACCCCTCACTTTTCTGACAGGGCCACTACTAATCTTGTTGTTCCTGGCGAACTACGCATACCTGCTTCCGTGACCTGCGTAACTGATGTCTAAAGTGAGTAAGTGAACAACAACGTAAGTACACCAACAACAGCAACGGCTGTAAACACGAAAAAATAATTCATAATTTGCTGTAAACGAAATTCCGCTCGGGCGGTCCTCTTAATATGAGATCCATCGGCGCCGGGTGAGACAACCGCACCGTTGTCTTCAATATCAAGTAAACACGTTCGTTGGCCTCCGTGATCCGGTTGAGGTACTGCGAGTCGTGTATGGAGGAGTCCCTCAACCGGATCACGGAGGCCAACGAACGTGTTTACTTGTCCAAAACGTGTCCAAAAATAATACATCACAGGATTCAGTGGGGGACACCTCAAATTCAACATTGATGGAAGAGTCACTGACCAATTTGTCAGATTCTGATTACATACCAACCGACTATGAAGATAGTTTGGATGCGCAGGGTATAGGTGATGAATCAGCTAAACCGGTCAGAGAGAGACGTGCACCAGACAGATATATGTTTGGTGGTATCTGTTATACAGAGAATAATTTTGACAATGTAACTGATCTTACATTTAAACAAGCATTGGAAGGTCCCGAGAAAAATCAGTGGTTACAGGCTGTACAGGAAGAATTAAAAAACTATGAAGAAAATGATGCATGGGAGATAGTGGAGCTTCCTAATAACTCCACCATAGTGCAGTGTAAGTGGGTGCTTAAAAAAAAGATTGAGTGTGACAATAAAGTGCGTTTTCGTGCTAGATTGGTGGCTAAAGGCTTCACTCAACAACCGGGTATAGACTATAATGAGACCTTTTCACCTGTGGTAAGACATAGTACTCTTCGATTACTATTTGCTTTGTCAGTGAAACTTGGACTTGATATTGTACACTTAGATGTAGTTACAGCATTCCTAAATGGCAATCTTAATGAAAATATTTACATGCAAATACCTGAAGGATTTAGCGGCTCAAATTCTGGTAAAGTTTTAAAACTAAAGAAAGCCATTTATGGACTAAAACAATCATCGAGAATGTGGTATGATAAAGTAAATACTTGTTTAATCAATATTGGATATTCAAAGTCTAAATATGAACCTTGTTTATTTATTAAGAATGATGGTAAAAACATAACCATAGTGGCATTATATGTCGATGATTTCTTTTGTTTCTCAAACAATTGTAATGAAACTAATAACTTAAAATCTGCATTAGGTTCTCAATTTAAAATTAAGGACCTGGGGCAAATTAAGCAGTGCCTTGGTATGTCAGTTTGTTATGATAAACAGAAAAGAATTTTAACTTTGGATCAAAGTGAATATATAGATCAGTTGTTACTTAAATTTAATTTAGTTAATTGTAAATCTGTCAGCACACCAATGGAGTCTGGATTGAAATTGACTAAAGATAATAATTGTGATAAAAATTTACCGTATCAACAATTAATTGGCTCGTTAATGTATCTAGCAATACTTACCCGTCCAGATATTTCATTTGCAGTAGGGTACTTGAGTCAGTTTAATAATTGTTACAATAAAGAGCACTGGACTCACGCTAAACATATATTAAGGTATCTCAAAGGAACCAAAGACTATTGTATTAAATATTGTGGTACAGATAATAGTATTAACAAAGATATAGTGGGTTATGTAGATGCAGATTGGGGTAATGACACCTTGGATAGGAAATCCTACACAGGATTTTGTTTCAGTCTCTCAGGTGGTGTGATATCTTGGGGAAGTAAAAAACAAAAGAATATTGCTTTATCAAGCACTGAGGCTGAGTATATAGGAGTATCAGAATGTTGCAGGGAGGCTATTTATCTAAGAAATTTAAATAAGGAATTGACTGGTGACCTACAGTGCATTGTAATTTTTAATGACAACCAAACTGCTCACAAGTCGTTCGTTGTCGTTCTTGAAACTTGCAGTTTTATTAAGAGGTCCTAATGCGGAAGCGTGTGAAAATCAATTCACATAAGTAACACCAAAAATTTGTACTCCGTTCTGTTGAGTACATTTTTTAATTTGATGAAAAACACAAATGAGGTTTTTAATTGAATTTTTAACATGCGGTCCGGCTCGACGCGTGGACGTGTTAAACTGATTAAAATTTTCACCAGAAAATCTGTTAGATTTATTCTTCACTCCCGTTTCGCCACCTTTTATTTTGCTGTTCTTTTACGAGATTACATTTTCTAGTCGCGCTCGTGAACGGCATTCACTTATAATTTTTGCGAGTGCCGGGACCAAAGTCGCTAGCTTTAAATTATCTCACACGCTGAATCTCACACAATTTTTGTTGTACCTATTATTTAACATTAAATAAGTAAGCGCTTAATAACAATCTCACCTAATGTTAATCGGCGATTAAGTCCATGATATTGAGCGCAGGAATTATTGTAAGCCTATTCATTCTCTTGCAAACTTCCAGATCGTATGGAGGGCACACCGATGCAAGACAGCCGATACCTTAGAGTATATACTTTACTTTTTTTTTTTTTTTTTTAAATGAGATAAGTTAATGCTTGACAACTATCCCACCTGATGGTAAGTGGCGATGAAGTCGAAGATGTTGGTCGCACTAACTTATTAAAAGCCTATTCACTCTCCTCTTGAAGACTCCCACATTATACGCAGGTGGGAACACCGACGCAGGCAACCTATTCCAGTCCTTCGCAGTGCGGATGATGAACGACGATGCAAACCGTTTCGTTCGTATCGGTGGAATGTTCACGACGAAAGGGTGGATACCGGCTGTACGTCGGGTTGTTCGATGGAGGAAGGGGGATGGGGGAATTAATTCGAACAATTCCTGCGCACACTCTCCAAAATGTACCCTATAGAAGCACGAGAGGCTGGCAACCTTACTCTAAGGCCGATACTAATCCTTCGCGCACGCATAACTAGTTAACTAACTCACGGTAATTATATCTATATCATTACCGTGACTATGTTTAGTGAAGTAAATCCCCCGCCCCGTTTTCTTTCTCTCTCCCTGGTATGACGATATGCGATATTAATAAAATGAGTGTAACAAAATAGATGATATTTCAAATATTTGTTTGTAGTTAAGAGTTTTAGCTTTTGATACATAGGTACATGTAACGTAACGAAGCATATGGCCATAAATCATAACATTAATGGTTAGGCACTAAAAATAAGGCTAAACTGATTGTACTTAAACTTCAGGCTTAGTAAAACTGGTAGCTCATTAATGGGTACAAATATATAATAAAATTCCGTTAAAATTACAGAAATGCCATACTATAACTTGAAAACTCATGTCAAAGGCATTCTTATGACAAAGGGTAATTACATATATTACAAACTAGATGATTAGTTCAAAAATGAAAGTACTTGGATTGAGTTTCAAATATAGCCAAGTGTTGTCTGTAAATGTGATTAGGAAAAAACATCCGCTTCTTCCAAAATGATAGGTATTTGTCAAAAGAAATGGCGTAGTTTGAGTTTTGAAGTGTTTGTAAAAATCAAATTCGGCTATGATACTTAATTCATGGATGTAAAGCCTTTCTGGCGATATAGTACAATGAAGCAGTAAACGATATGTAATATAACATTTTCGTTTAGTAAAACAGGGTGGTCGATCAGAGAGCTCGGATTCCCCAGTTACTGTTAATCTCTTCATTTGAGTTAATGGGTTGTATCCATTATTATTACATTCCACCTCTTGTAGTGTTATGTTACAAACCCTTTGTGCGGCATAACCTTAATACAGACACACACGTGCGAAGTTTTTGAGTGGTGAAACACTATGGTATTTGTACAGAATTATTTTATATTATATGTTGCTCTTAGGTAATATTCTATTTAATCGTGAGAGAAATTTCAAACGACTGTTTGACAAGTTAGTTTAAGATTGCTTCTAATCAATTCCAGGTTAAGTTCAGATTTTGTCAATCCCCTTCTCAGCTATAAATATTTTGTTTTCAGTTTTCCAAAGTCAGTGTTAAGTAGTAATAAAATTATTAATACATATAATTTCAATGCTCAATGGTTACTCATATTTCCTTCAATTTTTCGCAAATTGTAGCTCTGTTTTATTTTACGTCGAATAAGAAACACTTTGTGAATATAATGATGTCATATTTACCGAATAACACTCGTAGAACTCTTCAATGGAGCTCTCTAAATGATTATTCCAGGGAAAAGCATTGTTCTGATCAAAAATCTGAATCGTTTAGAAAAGTACTTCTTATGTGAACATCGTACAATCGTCGGAACAGACGAGCCACCCGCTAGCTAAGTGGTCTCCACCGCCCACGGATATGAGTGACAGAATAAAGGGATCTTGTTTATTTTATTTATTGACGTGACAACGTCTTAAATTAGGTTAGCTGGGAGTCACTTATGAAAAATAGTAACGCTCGGTAACGTTACGATGAGTCACCGAACGAGAGAGAGGCCCGCCGAATGCCTTGCGTCTCTCTCCCACTCAACTATGATCGGTCTGTCGCGCGCGCAGCACTAGAGAATTAGGCGCATTGAATCGGCGCGTTAAGTTTAAGTTTACATGTACAATGTTTTAGTAAACAAAATATATTTCTATAGTTAAAATTTGTGCAATTCTTATTTTCATTCAATTCCTTGTTCCTATTGCGCAATTTAATTATATTCATATCAATAAATATTCTACCGAGAAAAAGACGTTGTCACGTAAAATCTTCGCCCGTAAAACCGACTTTACAGGCAACCATTTTTTTTATTTATTTACACACCAACAGCATTACACACAATTTTTGATATTATAAGTGTTTTCTTATAAGTAAACATGACATGTGTGCATGCCAATAATAAGCATGAACAACATTTTGCTACAGATGTTATTACTAACTTAATATGTAAAACTAAAATTCAGACAGGGCTTAAGAAATAGTCAGATGCTGAATTATTTTTGAATTATCTTGTTCGTATACTAATGATTTTCATAGATTATTGTAACTTGAATTTAACTTCGTTTGGTGGTAGAGCTGGAACCAGGGTGGCTAGCTTTCACCCTCAGCTGCCCAACGACTTGGCGTGCTCCGGCTGGAGAGCCAGGATTACTTTCTTTCCACTTCTTCTTTCTTAGACTTACTGATGTCTATGAACGACGGTCACCACTTACCATCAAGTGGATCGTCTGCTCGTTTGCCGGCTATTAAGATAATAAAGACACAACGGAAGAACTTTGTCGATCACTTACAATTGACATATTCCTATTTACATCATAGTTACTTGAATGTTATATTGACCTACCGCTGTAATCTGCAACTTCACACTGACATGGAATTTTAACCACTGCAGACTTAAATACTGCCTATTATTCTCGGGTTGCTTTTTCGCATATGCAAAGAGGACGTTGTCTCGGCAGCGGGAACATAATTTCCGTGTCCGGATATGGCTGCAGAACAACACCTTATATTCATGAACTTGCTAATGGGGTGCGGTCAGCACAGAAATTATTAACATTTTTACCACAAACATCAAACCAACTTCGTGCAACAAGTTGAATGACGAGCGAAGTTACGAGGGTTTTTTTTTATTTTAATTAAAATTTTAATTATTTTGTATTCGTATATTTATCTGTAGTCTTAATGTGTTCATGAATATTCACTGAACTTAGCTTGTAAATACTAATGGTTTGTAGTAAATAAATTATATCGGTATTGAAGCAACTTACAACAAATGGACATGACTATAATAAACCAACTCGCTCTTCTAGCATGGGACTAGCTTTCGTGTGTTTAGTCCCCTGTTTGTCGTGAACAAAGGATGGAAAAGAGGTTTTAGGTCTTGGCTTAAAAGTGTCTGGGTGCTGACTGTACCGCCAACCTTAAATCCATTAAAGAAAATAGGACTACTTATGAAAATGGTGAAATTTGTCATCAAACTGGTGAGCTCCGACCCTTCTAAAACTTGTTTTTGACGCCTTAACGATGTAATGCTAGACTGGTACATAGTCCATGATATATAGGTATGGGCGCGCGCTATTTGACTCATGGAGTCTGTAGGCTACGCGTCGACATATACCTGGCATCGCAGGGGCGTTATCATTACAAACACTTTTCAAGTACCTCGGAAAATTAAAATTCTACCGTATAGCCAGAAATTACAACACCGCCCCCAAAAAATTTTAAAACATAAATTATTATGTTATGAAACTATCTGAAAATAATTTAAAATCTTCAAATGAATACGCAAAAACACTCAAATTATGTACGAAGCCACTCTGAGTAAATATTGTAAATGCCAACTAGTAACAAGTCAATTTGGAATTTTTACCATATCACTAATTGGAGTGGAATGGAATCGACTTCAAGTATAGGTACTAGAATGTAGGCATATCAATTGAGGTTTTGGCTTAAATTAGTATTTCACGTGAGCGGTGTTGCGTTATATTCGAGATGTAATTAGCTCCAACCGTCTTATGTCTGCCAACCTCTAACCAACCGAAGCGACGGACGGAGTTGTTGCGCCATATTCCTACTGTTGGAGACTAGACTCTGGACCACTTAGTTCCATCCTCATGGTACTTATACAAGATACCATCTTCGTTCTAATAAACCAAATGTTAATCTTCATAATGTTATCAAAGGTGTGTGAAGTCCGTCAATACGCACTTGGCCAGCGTGGTGGACTATGGTACAAGCCATAGTCCACCACCCAATACCGTGAGTGAAGACACGTGTCCAGCAATGGGCCAGTTATGGCAAAAAACCTTCTAATAACGTGCACAGTTAATTCAGAGAAACAAAATTACACCTTTGTACATCGATACAGAGAACTGCTTAATGAAAGCAATTTACGTTTAGTCCATTTTATTAAAAAATGGACAGCACTCACAGCAGAATATTGGCGCAATATCGACTTTACTGGCAATAAAATCAATCGGGTGCCAAAAGACACGCTTGAACCCGAGTCAGTATGAGACCGTCAAAAGGTAGGCCAAAGGGCGGCGTGCGATGCTAATCACAAAAGCTAGCACTGGTCTGCAGCATGAGAGACGAGCGGTTGCATTCGAAGAGTAAGAGCGAATAGATTCTTGATCATACTTACGTCACAAATTTCTGTTAGTAATTTGTTTAAGTTTCTTTTGTTATAGCCGACAAACAAGCAGTCGAGCCACCTGGCTATAAGTGGTCACAATCACTCATATACGTCAACAATATTTGGCCAAGAAAGATGGAAGCAAAAGAAAGAAAGTACTAGATGTCAAGCCCCCAGGGGGAAAACAACAAGCTGTTTGACAGCTAACTGAAGCGAGAGGGTGGTAGCCAGCCAGCCGAGTTGATGATACTTACAATTTAAAATCCAGCAATCCTTGACCGTGGCTGCAAGCTGTTATCAGTAATTTGAGACGCTTTAAGAAAAGAATTGGAATTTTAGATGTGCATACGGCTTCGGCCAAATTATCGTCCGGTCGCAAACGTGTTAATCGTCTTAAAAATATACATTATGAAAGCATTCAATATTACCTCTACACAGTATGGGAAATTAATTGTGAGGTCATTAATCAGTAAAATTACGTTAAAGTTACATTAACGTCATTGAATATGATCATTTTCAAGCCCTAATTCAATAACATGATGAACTTAAAAATTAATTTGGTAATTTGCTTTAATTTCATAGTTAAACCTATTTAAATGGGTATTTCCCAGGAGACGAACCGTTTACACGCTTGCCCCGTGCCTCGCTTGTACCCTTACACTTGGGGTGGGGCAACTTAGATTGGGGTCTCAGCGGTCATCCGGGATAACATCACCGGCTATTCCCGGGCTTCCCGGGGCATTATTGTTCGCCAAATTTAATGGAAGGCCCGCAATTTTATGCCAACCCGACATAACGTTATGATTTGAAGGAATTATGTTTGCATGGAATATTATTATAGTGGAAATAGCTAACGTTAATCTCGCCGCCGACGAAGGTTAGTATTAAAAATATGAGTCGAGATTTTGTTAAAGTTGTTGAATTATGGACTATAAAATTTAAAAAATAATATTTTAAAAGCTTTTATTTAACTTGCAAATTGCAATATTTGTACGTAAATACGGCTATGTTTATAATATGTTAGGGCCAAATCTTGTAATGTTTTATTAGAACTACTTCCTCTTATTCTACGGACTTCTAGTTTTCCATAATGCTTTAGTTCCAAAGACAATGAAATTTTGTGACTACCATGACCGGATACTGCGCTCAGGAATGGCTCCAGACGAGATAACTCCTTAACAGTTAACTGCACAGTGACATTTATCGCTTTTCTTTTATAATTAGCATTATTAACGCGTGTTTTTAGTTTTGAAAACCAATAATGTATTACCATTTAACCACCTACGTACAAATTAAGTAAGGTAGGTCTTTAAATTAACATTACATCAATATATTGCTTAATATCTGAGTAAGTCAAAACTGACGTAGGTTATTTTAATACTAACGGCGTTTAAAATTATAACCAAAACGCGAGAAAAGCATTTAATAATTTCATACGTATTGGCTCGTGAAATAAACTCGGTGATATAAAGCTCAAAAACTAAATTAAAAAACCCATAGGCGTATTCCGTTTCGGTGTTCGCGTACATTATTCATGATCGCGCAGCCGCCACGCACGCCCGCGTATGAATTCAAACGGTCCTTTATGATTCCAATGTAAATATCCGACACGTAACTTCGACGTAGAAGCTTTGGTAAACAAAAATTCCAATATCTTTGGCAGTAATGACGTGGAAATTATTGAATATTTCCAGCGAATTCTGAGAAATCGTGATATTTATTAATATGTATTGACTAACACGAAATATTTTTGGTGGTAAATTGATTAGATTGGTGTTATTCGTTTTTACGACCCTGTTCCACAGTTAATAGCAACCTAGCTCGTGGAAAGAGATGTCCCAGGTACAATTCTTGGGCATATTATATTCAAGAAATTCACCCTATTAAAGTTTTTGGAGTGTTCCTTAGTCTCTGTTGCCTCTCATACTAGCGGTAGTGTAGGATGGAGTGGCGAACACCTGCTGTGAATTTCAAACCATGATCACTTTTCAAAGTTTTCTACACCGCTCGCGTTCGTATAATATCTTCGTATAAGATCTCCTTTTCATCCATCAGCCTTTATGCGTTCATTGCTGGACATAAGCCCCCCCCCCCCCTCTAATTTGCGCCACTGTGACCGATTCTGAGCCTTCTGAATCCAGCGGGTGCCCGCTGACCGTTTGCAAAAGTAAAATGGGCGAAATATTTGCCCAGCTGTGAACGTTAGCTGTGTTATTAGTTCATTTGAAAGTTTTATTTCCGTTTTAAGATAATTCCATGGACGGCGATTGTAAACTTTCAATCTTAAACGTAATTACGAACATTCAAACATTAAGTGATCTGAATTTAAAATTCACTAAACTTTATTTTTGTCATAACTTGGTTCGTCATTAAACTCGAAGCTTTAAAGAAAATTATACGGAATAGCCTTCAGAGGAAAATTACAACACTTTCATTTGTAGGCAGCTTAATTAATTTGAAATCCGGGTTCTAGTCACTAAGGTAACAGTGATTACTTTAATGAACTTCGATTACCATGCCGCCAGTAATAAGCGTCAACCGTGTTTAATTACTTCTATTGATAAAATCTCTTCTGTATGTGAGAAGTACAGGCCATGGGCAGTGCGTTTATGGATTGGCAGACTTAACACACCATTGAGAACGTTATGAATAACTCTTAGGTGCGCAGGTTTACGATGTTTTCCTTACCTGAATCGACTGACAATATTTTTACAATAGCCAAACAAACCACTAGGATGTAGAGGTTTATTTATATTAAAACTAGCTGACCCCGCGAACGTTGTTCCGCCATATAGATTGTGAATGATTAAAGCTCGATTTAAATTTCAGGGGTGGGGGGAGGGGAGTGAAAATTTGGGATTATGTGTATTTTTATGCCACACCATAATAAAATATCCAAATGAAATTTTGACCAAAAAATGAAAAAAGAAAATTCTAGGGTGGACAACCCTTAACATTTAAGGGTATGAAAAATAGATGTTGGCCGATTCTCAGACCTACTCGATATGCACACAAAATTTCATGAGAATCGGTCGAGCCGTTTCGGAGGAGTATGGTAATTAACATTGTGGCACGAGAATTTTATATATAAGAAAGATTATAGTATAAGTAGGTATTTATAATCAAAGACAATACCTAGGTATTCGGTGCATATAAATCGCAAGTTAACCGAAACTGTTGGCAACATGTTTACGATATCCGCAGACAGTGCGGTATTCCCCAGACTTAATGTTGCATTCACGTGGCCAATTTAACACCACTGTCGCGGTACGTTCCGCTTGGGGCTGCGATTATTGTCCAACAGACAATTTATTTGGTTCACACGCTGTTAATGTCCCGACAATACATATAATTCACATGACAGCAGGTGTATATTTTTATGATAATAGCTGAAGAACGAGCAGGCCAGCTAACTGAGCTGAGGTAACTGGTGATCGTCGGCGCAGCTAGCCAGCCGTGCTTCAGCCTCAGGTATCACCAATCAGAGGCTGGTCTGTCGTCATTCTGGTCTGCTGGCACGACAATTGCGTTCGTTCGGCAAGATTAATGTATTTTTGACATAAGCTAACAATCATTTTTAAATTATGAAGATATTACCTAATTCTGATTTACATAATTATAACAAGCGAACAAATTATAACGACACACCTTTTCGCTACTTATAAATAATTTTTGCGGTGAGCATTTGGCTCCAGTAAATTATGATACATAACTTATTTTAATGTCGTAAAACGTTCTGAAAAACCTCAACATTTAATACTCGAGGTTTCTTTTCAAATTGACTCTAAAGCTGTGTATTTTCTGCTACAGCGCCTTGTCATATAAAACGTCTTAAAGATTCCTAAATTATCTTTCAAAGGTTCTTTTGAAATTTTTACCATTTAAACGTTCCTTTGGTCGTAATGATTGGCCTTATTGAGGCGGCCTAGGTTTATTGACACCAATCCCATGCCCCCGTTTCACCAGTCCCTGTTTGATGGTAGAGCTGAAGCCCGGCCGGCTCACACCCAATATTGTACTTGAATCGCCAAACGACTCGTCGTGTCCGGGTGGGTGCTTGAGACCCGGTATGTCTATTTTCTTTCTTGGCCGGCAACGCATCGGTGACGGCTTTGGTGCCACCGACGAGCCAGCTGATAGTAACCGGCAACACCAAAGGCTTCACCGCTTACTTAAGTGATCGATCAGCATTTCAGGCTATAAAAAGTTGTTGTCTAGCTTCAAGTGGCACAAACCTCGCGCAGGGCAGGTCGACTGAGATAAGGCGCCCTCCACATAACTCATCGGCGCCATATTTCGTGCATGCTCTCAGATTGTACACAATTTATGTTTACCGCGGTACTACTAAGGTCACTTCCTTATTTTTACCATGCTGCGTGACGCAAAAGAAGGTAATGTGTTTATCAGTATGCATGTTTGTTTGTTCCTCTGTGGCGCTCTATAGATCATACACGTGGACCGGTTTCGTTGATTCTTACGTCAAGCAAGATTTAGACGAATCGATTGACTTTTATCACTACACAGTCATGATAAAAATAAAAATTCAGTATGGCGACAAGCAGATGATTACGAGTATAAATATTATTTTCAGTCACCATTATCATTATCATAGATATTACTTCTGCCATCATTATCTTAATCCCAAGGGGACGTATTATCGGAATGAAAATAATATTTCCTGCGTCTCAAATACGTTCAAAATTCAAAATTTCGTTTATATCAGTTCAGCAAATATTAAAAAACAACGATCTGATAAATCACATACATTCCACGATATAATATTAGATAGAGGATGTCTAACGCAAATATTCATAAATAGTTCATGTTCCAGGAAATTGCTGTTCGTATCTGCTGTTACGCAAACGTCCAATGAGTGCCTATTCGTGATAAGTTTCGACCATTCCGATTTCAATTTTAACGAAATATCAATTTTAGCGTAAATGAACAAGTTCAGTTATGTAAACTGTTCGATTTGTATTGATACAACGTTGCAGATAAATTCAACATGGTGTAATCAATCAGAGACTCTGTTTTCATGGCTTTTACAAAAGATTTTAAATTTAAATTTCAATATTTAAAGGCGGCTTAGCGAAACGGCGGTAAATGCATACAAATTGATGTTCACAAGTGTATTAAAAAATACTTGCAAAGTTCCGGGTTCGATTCCCCGCCGGGGTTAATATCTATATAACAGATAAATGTTTGTACCCAGATCGTGGGTGTTAGTGATATCTTGTTTGTGTTGTCCATGCCACCTGCAATAAATTGAGTCCAAGTGCGGAGGCAGGTACTGGATTCCATCGCCTTTCGTCGTCGATTCTGATGAATTATCTATTAATTGGTTAAACATTGGAATAAGGCATTACACAGAAATAGAGGATATTAGGTACCTACTGTACGTCTCCGTGCGTTTCAAACTCAAACGAACCTGTATCCCTATACAAGACAAGTTATATCAGAGTTGGTAGTTGTAAGCTCGTCTGCTACGGCTTGCGAATCTTTAGAGCAGAGTTTAGTGCTGTAGATTACCCGAAGCATCTCATCAACAGGATAATGTTAGTACTAAGCAGCTAATAAGCAACGCAAAATTCGCTCTTCAAAGAGCTTTAAAAGGAAAATTGAAATGTAATTCACCGCTTATTTGATTATTAAATTGTTCGTGAAAGCAAGATAACCGGTAGTCGGAGTTTGGCTAACTTTGGTTTAACGAGGTGAGATGTCACTTTGCACTTCGCCGCTAAGATATATTTTTTGCCACCGGTTTATGGCTCAGTGAAGTTTGCTTCAGAGTTCGTATAATCTACAATACGGACTTGTTTAGAATACACAACTTAACATTACTGAGTAAAAGTTTATGCATAAGTAGTATTTAGGTATACTATGTTTTCATGTTGCGACAATCGCGTTTAAACTACACAATTTATTTCCATTGTTTATTGTTTCTGATAAAAAGAAATCATAAGTAATATTATAAATACGAAAGTAACTCTGTCTGTCTCTTTTTTCACGCTTCATACTTAGATGAAATATGTCATGGAGATATTTTGTGACCCGGGAAAGGATTCAGGATAGTTTTTATCTGGATAATACGTTCACTTGGATAGATTGTATTAATCCTATTAATATTATAAATGCGAAAGTTTGTATGGATGTATGAATATTTGTTACTCTTTCACGCAAAAACTACCGAATGGATTTTGCTGAAAGTTTACAATAATATAGCTTACCTACACATCAGAATAACACATAGGCTATAATTTATAAAGATATAGTCCAATCAATTATCCAAAAAATCTTTGCAAACCGAAGGAATAAGTTTCCCGAAGAGAAGCGAGCGAGGGTCGCTAGTATGTCATATAGTCAAGTACAGATTGGCAGACCTCTTAGCGATGCGTGCAGGATTAGGAACAACCAAGTTCAAACCAAGTGGCTATCACAGCATTGATGTAGTCGTAAACTTCAAAAACTGTTCTTTTCTTTGGTTCAATACTATCAGAACCGTAGACAGTAGGAAATTGGGCCTGTGTTAGCTTCTATCGTACTTGTTGCATTAAAATAAATAACTAACAGTTTTGTCTCATCGCGTCCAACATCATTATCGCATCCTCGCCGCCATTAAACCGCGTCGGCGTCGAAATGCGTTTGTTTTACAGAAGAGTGACTTTGCGCGGTTTCAATTCGCAATTTGGGGCCATTTGCATCACAATCGGACGTGATTGCACTCGGATCAATGAGTTTTGTACTCTATGGTAGCTTGTTCGGTTGTATACCGACCGAGCTAGAAATAGGACGGGAGGCCTTGTAATACGAGTAGATGGTACCGGGTTTAGCAAGATCACACCTACAAGATATCTGTGTCATTCATTACAACGCTACACTCTATTCAAAGTGTGGTACCATGGACAACAGACAAGACAAGAACACACACTCAAGACTGAAAAAAGAACTTTTACCTCATCATTTAATTTTCCACCTCATTGGGAAATTAACCAAGGACCCTTCGAACGGCGATCCCGTTTGATCACTTACCAATGGGTGGCTCTTTGACTAGGTACTTATCAGCTATTTATATAAAAATATATTGTTCAGACTTATGCCTGTTTGTTTGAGTGTTATCCAGTACACGGTAAAGGTTTAGGTAAAGTTAGACTATTCTAAAACATAAAAGACATCTTCGCAAGTACGACAATTCAGGAACTTTATTTCCACTCCAAGAAATATCTCTGGTTATCTGTGTTACTAACTTAACATAATTTCATCGGTTAAGCAAAGAAAAGTTAGCAATTCTAAAACTTTTCCCACTGATACCCAATAGGAAATTCATAACCGTTATCTCATCCCATTTTTCCGTTTTCAATAATTCATCCGCTTGAAACAATGTTTCGATCCATTCGTTGCGGCAAAAATCATTTTTGTGCGGGCTTGCGGCCAAAATATTACGAAGCGGGAACGCACACAGACCGTGCTAACCGGACTGGTTTTCAAAATGCTTCCATGGACAAACATCATAGCAAAGCAAAAGTATCGTTACATACCATTTAAAATGTAACTTATCAAAGTCTGTGCCTTATACTGTAATACTTCATAAATTTTGACCACCGATATTAGAGCCAATTTGCACGAATCATGCTCACGGTTAATTTACTGTGGCGCGAAGAAAACGTATCGTTAGATATTCATATGCATTATCATACTGAAATCGCCTTAGTTTAAATTATATTTACTTCTTTAAAATAAAACAAATATATATAAATGTTCATTTAACACCTACTAATAAGTACATATTGAATGTAGCTAGGATATAAAACATTTGAATAGAATATAGAAAAGAAATTTTACTTACATAACATAAAAACGTATGCTAATAAAAACTTAAATGAACTCATTACGTCCAAACTTTTGAAACTGTCTACTCAAATCTTCATCAGTAGGAAATTGGCCGGGATAATGATTCAATGACAACATTTCCCGAAAGCGAAAAGCAAGACGGATTCAATTCAGCAATCGCACGCGGGAGTAAACATAAAAAGTTATCGCCAATTCCTCCGCCGTAAATACTTGTAAATGTGGAATAAATTTGCCAAATGATCGTTCGGGCGATGGGTCTTAATGGAACGGCCTAGACCTGGAGAATCGATTAGAACGGAAATGTCCTAATTTCAGTATATGATGCTGTTTGGGGAATCGTTATAGACGCTTTTCCTATCTTAATAGATCAAATATTTTTGAGCTAAATCAACGTTAAATGTAAATTTATTCAAATAAGCTTTATGAGATATTATCGTGATATCTTGAAGATCTGAGGGCAATATATATGTACGTATAGATAAGCGCCTACTACAGACTGAATGAATATAGCGCCTAGATAACGAGTTCTAACCCAACAACTAGGCTATGAAGGTCAATAATAACACAATTCGCTGCTGTTTGGTTACTTAATTATTTGTTAGTTAGTTACCAACTGGTAAGGAAAATTAATGAAGTATCCAATCCAACCTCATTGAAACTCTTCAAAGTCTAATTATGTAGAAATAGTTCTCTAGTAAAAGTGGAAAGCAAAATACATTAGAATTCGAAGTTTAACGAAGCACGCAGCGTGTTTAATAAAGGTTCATTAACAATAGATAGCGATCTTCAAGATAGTTATCTGCTAGAATGGTGTAGCATAAGTAACGGTTTGAGGCTACGGGCTAGTAATGGCCGAGTATCAGGGTTCCGTACGTTTGATCCCCCTCATATAATTAGTACAGTAGTAATAGTTTCATCTTGAGTCTGATGGGCGGCAATCTTGTAAAGTAACTTAATAAAAATATTACTTGGCTAATTTCAACTTTTATCTAATTTTCAATACACCAGTGTACCTACATATTTTTGCATAGGGCTATTTCTCACTATGTATGGCTAAAGTGAGAATCGAATTCAGGAAATTTTCGCTCTACAGATGCTCTACAGCCATAATTTAATGTTCATACAATCCTTGATATTAAGAAGAATAATGTTAATGTGTAAGTAATTTTTAGTTTTTATATTATTATTCACCTCTTACATGATTTTTATTACATTCCCTTAAACATATTCACGAGCGGTGAGCGGATGTGAGCGGATATTACGATTATAAGTATTAACGAAATCCAATGTTCTAGAATTAATTTAATACAATAGGTAAATTAGGAATCTGAAAAAATGTGAATGTTATTAATACTTATGTAATATAACGTGCTAGGGGCATAGGCAATATCCATCCTTGAATCAAACTCAATATAACTTGCCAGTGGCACTTTGCGCACTTGCACTTTGACAAAAAACGAGGAAATGGCTTCAAGATCTTGAACCTAAGATGAAACTAGAACTACAAAGGTAACATTATTGATATTTTCAATTGCCCATTGTCTAATACATAAACGAGCAACGTATTCAAATGCTGCAATCACACATGGCTTGATTTAGTTATACGATATGGCCGTGGCATTGACGCTGCTCGAGGGATTGATTCCTACGGGCTCAAATCGATACTAGAACGTAGGCTTATGCTAATAGACTTATCAGCATGGAGTAGATGATGACTAAAGTTATTGTGCGTATGACGGACGGCGAGGGATCAGAGGGTTTAAAAGTACAAAATAGACCAGCTAAAAGAATTTGCTGTTTACTGATAGATGTTTTACAATGATATTTTCTCAACTGACTTAAAAACTAAGACAATGCTTTATTTAAAATAAATTGACATCTGATTCTAAAAAATAAAAAAAAGAATAAAAATACAAAGGAGTTCGGTTTGCCACAGTGCGTTTGTGGAGTTCTTGTATTACTTTCAACATAAGTTAATCGATTTCTGAGTCACTTATTGCTTCTACAGGAAACTCGATTGTCTAAGGGACGTGACGTAGTTGCAATATCTTAACTTGGTTCCGAGGACATGACAAAACTACTTCTGGATTCGCTTCTCGTCTTATGTGATTTTGATTAATTTGATCTTTGGTTCATGGTTAATGTTTACGTTCAATATTAAACAGGCAATTTTCGAGTGGGAGAGAGATGTGAATAACGGAGAAACTCAAATTATGTTTATTATAATCCTCGCCTTCATATTTTGAAATGTATTTTTTATTTATTAATTACTATTTTACTACAAGTTAATTGAACAAAGTTACAAAATTTACCCACTACATCAATTTTATGATTCACGTTTAATAATAATTGTTTCAAAAAAGTCCCCACTTCATTCAACTGCTCATTTGATTGGATATAATTCCACAAAATATTTCGTTGTGTTCATAAATGTAGGTAATATGGAAATAATTTCACAGGGTATTTAATTGCGAGTCCGCTTCGAATCTCGAGTTAATGACCCCGAAATATTTCCAATTAATCAACTATTGTTTATACTTGTAAATGGGTCCGTAATTAATATTAGTTTGACTTCACTAAATTTTACTATATCTAAATCACATGTCTCTAAAATAATTCATGTAGTAAAAGCATTGGTCTAAGAAGTGGGAAAAGGTACTGTAATTATTCTAGCAAAGGGAGACCTCCCGGTGGGTTAGGTGATCATGCCTGGGAAGCGGTTGTGCCCCCACTACTCATATTCGGAACATGTATACATAGGTGCATACATGTAAGCGTTGGAGAAAACTTCAATAGCGTGATTCAGGACTGGCTTGACGTCACTGTATCACGTACAGTGTAATGTAGCCACAATTAGTGGCCACAATATTAGGAATAAAGACGAAACTGATAGAGGACGAATATTTGCATCAGTCCGCCCAACTGTGCGCAATGTAGACACCGCTAGGCTTTCGCTTTACACACTTATTACATCATACATAACTCTATACAAATCTGACTAACACTGGGCCGATTATATTTCCAGAATTGAACACGAGATTTAGATAATTGAAGTTACAAGGACATTTTGAATTGGGTCAATTTTCACGAAGTTCTCGAATGTATGAAATCAGTCAAGCCGCACTTGACTGGTGACATTTTATAATATTCTATCAGACTGCCAGGAGATTTTTATCAAATAGTAAAGCAGACTTATATTAGGAACATTAAAATTCTCTAAGGTTGTGAGCTATTAGTACTAACGAATCAAGAAATCTAATTTTAATAAATTACCAAAGTCTGTTATTGATTTGCCCTTACAAATATTTAAGAAACATGTAAAAACACGACTATTAGAGAAAGGTTATTATACAGTAGAAGAATATATTAATGACAAAGATGCTTGGACATAGACATCTGCGACCAGTTCTACTCATGTTAGTATGTATGTATCTGTATGTAGGTATAAAATTTGTAATCTAGCATTATTATTTTATTTTTTAAAAGATGTGCCGAGGAGTTTCTTTCGCCGTTTCTTTTTCTCCTCAAAGATTTAAAAAAATCAATATTTAAAGGCACCTTAGCGAAACGGTGGTAAATGCAAAAAATTGACGTTCATAAGTGTATGCATCATACCTACATGAAATAAATGATTTGAGTTTGAGTTGAGTTTGAATGGATCTGTACCTAGTACGGACGTAGGTATGGCTATTGCACGACAAGTGAGAAAATTTCTTATCACGAGCACATGACATGGGAATGTATGTGTCTCTGATAATAACATTTTCACTGAAAGCGCAATGAGCTTGGCTTATTTGTTTATCATTTTATAGTCTTGGCTTGATAGCACGTGCTTACTTATAGTATTCCGTTCTCGCTTCACTAGATCATGTTACCACTCTTATTTCTGGGTATGACAAGCCGGTTATTGCTACACTACTCCATGAGTTTATGCGAAATGAAATTAGCTCTTAACAAGTCTATAAAACGGTACGACACTCGCTCCCGTCTTAGACGGCGCGCGTTTGCATCGCAGAATCATTCGGCCCATTTACTGGATTGTAGATTACTTTCAACGAAGTATTCGCCGCTACGATACTTGGGCCTATTTAGGGTTGCTAAAGAATAAGGCTGACAATTACGTTAAATCCATGAGCGATAATAGTATGTATTAAAGAACCATGCCGCTCTCTGTTAACGAAGACCAACAACTAATAAGACAACGTTTTCATTGTCCATATATTTTTGAATTAAAATAACAGTTACTATATTATTTTATGTTAATCATTCATTCATACTTACAATTTGCTATGTTATTTCTAAATACTAACTATAGAAATTACAGTAATAGTCATCAGAAGTTTGTGTGACCGAGATCATACTTCTGAAACTTATAAAATGAGGAGTGCTGTCTCTCAATGAAGACTGTTTTTTTCAAAGCTACCTAGTAAACGTTAAGGATATTTACTTCATTGAAGCAAAACTTATTATAGTACTTCGTAGACGGTTGCGTTGAATATTCAATGCCACTGTGACGTTAATATTAGATATTAACGGCGATAATAATATACTTTAATTTACTGTAAAACATCAATTAAAATAACTTACGCTCTATAATTTCATAGTGCGACGTTTCACATCATCTGCCTGTAAACTCCACGTTATTATATTTTTAAGCTAACCGTACGCTACTACTAAATCTTTCCATAATATACAGTGCTGGCTCAAGTAACTAACCGGAACAAGCGCACATAAGCGGATATAATGTCTTGTAACTTCGGTCGTAAGGTCGTAAAGTTTTACCTCCGCACAATAATGGGGATACAATTTATGGCATAGCCCATACGTATTTAATTTGGCCCGCTGGTCTTTGTGGGTCGAGGTCTAAGGAGAGGTGCGAATGGGCAATCAGCTCGACTTGATTGAGATACAAACTATAGAGTAATTGAGCCGTATGTACATGTATGTATAGTTTGACTTCTCTATGTCAAGAGGTTATTACTACTATACTATATAATATCAAGTTACTTTCGAAACTATGTCGATTGGATTTCAGTGATATATTATTACTTATACAGTACGAATATATTATAATTCATGTCCCTAACGATGAAAATACACACCCCGTTTGTTATAGTACCACTTTCGTCAAATAGTAGTCACCATTAAGAATCTATTAGTCAATTTACTAAATATTAAAGTAAATTAGGTACTTTTAAAATCAATTTTGTAAAATTTACTTCAAAAGTTAAAGTCGTATTTCAAAAATCATCTTTTACAGATGATTCTTTAATTGACACATAATTATTTTAGCCTAAGTCATAATACCTATCTTTGCTTCATTATGTAGAACTATTTACTTGTAGATGGTAAATGTGAGTGCAAACTACATCTATAACTGATACTGCAATCTATTCATTTTTACTGCATTTCTAACACGCACATAATTTTGAAAAATTTAGGCGCGTCTTAGATTCGATCCTTGATGATCTAGCGCAAGAACCAACCTTACAACTACATGGCTATCACTGCTTTAATATTTAGGTGCGCAGGTTTCCTCACGATGTTTTCCTGCACCGAAGGAAGTGATAATTTATTTTTACAAGTAAACCCGCGTTCGAAACCACTCCCCTCAGTACCCACATTCGGAATTTGTTAGGGGTGATTCTATAAACTGACAACTTTTTTGACTTTGGGTCGTCTTCTATGACCTTTTACGACACCCTGGCCGATATGTGATTAGGGTGAGTATTCTAGGCCGCCCTAGTATGGCCAATCCTTCCAAAGACTTGCAGCAGGACGCTAAAACAAAGGCCCTATAGTCTAGTGGGTAGTGACCCTGCTTGCGAAGCGAGGGGTACGATTCCCGGCCGGGGCAGACATTTATGTGACAGAGAAATGTTTGCTCTCGGGTCATGGGTGTTAGTGACGTGTTATTTATGTTATTCTTGCCACCGACACAGGGAATCCTAGTGCGAGGGTAGTGTGTGTTATTATTTATTTAAAACATCAGTATTAACTATTTATCACATTCATCTGTCCACAACAAATAACGAACCATTCGCGTCCCCGTCGACACGTTTCGCGATGTGCAAAACAAACAAACGAATGTTAATTGCAAATATCTATCAATTTTATTACGATTCGACATCATACAATTTATTTGCAGATTTTATTAATTCCTTTTCTGTCTGTTTTGAAATGTGTCCGAAATATATTTCGAGTACTGAATAACTGTCAGTAAAACATGAATGCTATTTTTTGTACATTTAAAATGATAATACCTGCGACTTAAAGCTGACGATAAGAAAAGTTGTGTGTGTGTGTGTGTGTGTCTGTGTGTGTGTGTGTGTGTGTGTGTGTGTGTGTTGTGGTGGTCTTTGTTCTTAACATCGAACTCACCAGCAGTCTGTTAATGGTTCTCTTATAAGTATCTCTTATAAGTAAGTATCTTAGTAATTATAATAAAGTAACAGTTCTACTCAAAACCGATAATGTCTAATAAACGAAAGACCTCCGAATAAATTGATTTCATAGAAATATGTCAAGGATAATACTTGATTACAATCCCACCAGACAGTAATTGGCGATGTTGTCGTGAGTAAAGCGTACGAACTTAGAAGAAGCTTACTTGAAGACATACTTGACTTGAAGGTATAATCGAACAGATCACCGAGACATTTTGTTGTAGTCCTTTGCGATACACATAACTAATGAGGAAGTAGGTACCTATATCTAATTAATTTAATGAAGAATACAGGTAGGTAAATAAATTAAGGTCTTATGTCGTAACTATACAATATCCAACATACCCGGCCATCACATATGAGCCATTTACTGCCCCGAAATTAATTCAAATTTTGCAATATCATGTTTGTGATTAATTGAAATAACGTTGAACAAATAGCGAAAAGTTGGCTATGTTATAAATATCTATATCTATCTATATGAGTGACGTAATACTTTTTTGTACGGCTACAATTTAATTGAAATTGGAAACAGACAGACCCGCCCCGGCAATGGCAGCCCCTGGCGGGGTTGTTTAAGTTACTAGCCGTCAAACGAGTAGACTTACCACCTAAAGTTGAGTTAAGTTGCCGACCGAGAAAAAAAGAAATTAAAGACTTATTTTCAAATACATTTTTGTAGTTTTATAAAATATAGATGTTTCCATCTGTTCATGTTAAAGAACACAAACAGTGTAAACTAGATTTAGTTTGATTAGATTAACGCCAGATAGAGCTATCAGGCACTTCAGGTATCAATACATCTCAGAAGGAGCTAAGCTGCTTTGTACTATCTTTTGAATGCGCGGAGAATTGATTCCACGTCGAGCGAAGCTCGTTCACACAATATAAGTGCTTAAAATATCAGAAACATCAGTCAGGGATAGCCCACTTTTATTACTTTAAGATATATTATAGGTACCTACTTAAGAAGAAAAATAAAATTAAGTACATAAAATTTTGAATAATTATTTTTCCTAACGATTCTAAATGACTGATCTTGTCATTATTGCAATGGGCCAGCATTACGTCGTCGATTAAGAAGAACAATTACAAAGTTCCGTAAATTAAACGAATTGTTACCGACTTCGAAATAATTGGTTAAAATGAGTTACCTTAAGATATCGTCAAAGCGAACTGCGAAGTGAAGTGAGGTGGAAGCGAGAGATAACTGGATCGATATGCTGGAGAGTTTACCCGAAGTTGACAACTGTAGCCCGTGTAATCGTGTTTAGCTTCGGTTGTAATTTATCGACAGACTAAGGTTGCGATCAGAAGTTTGTACGGTGACCGCTTTCGACATAAGAAAGACAATATCCAATGCGTAATAATAGACAATATTCGACATAATATCCGAATGACCAAATCTGACGATTGATTTACTCACGTCTCACATTGGCAGTTTCGTCACTATGACGAATTTTACCCTCTTGCTTGAGCCGGCAGCCAAACGATGTTGTGTTCCGGTTGGGGGATTGAGAGCCAGTTCTTTCTTTTCTTCCTGATCTTTCTTTCTTACCCGGAAACGCATCGGCGATGTCCATGGGCGACGGTTACCACTTACAATCAGATGGCTCGTCAGCTAGTTTGGCGGGTATTAACGTAAATAATATATATTTGCTTTGACGTATGATGCCCAAAGATATATGACTTACGATAACCAGATTAAAGGGTAAGCCTAAAAACTCATTTCATCGTAAAAATCGCAGGTGTGGCAATAATCCGGTAACGGAACAAAATTCTTCAACATTTTAATGCCCGAAACTTTTCGTTCTAACATTACAGGGTGCTTTATTATTCGCTCTGGGCTGTTTTAACAATAAAGTGCTAATAAAGGCCATAAAAATATATTGGACTAGCTCATAATTCACTCGTTCCCTTTGAATCGGCAAGCACTTGATAGATAAGATTGTTTGTTACTGGCTATAAGAAAGTATACATAGGGAGTCTTGTGTTGTTAATATAACCACGTGGCACTAACGTCACTGACCTTACGCCAGGCCAGAATCCCGTTATTGTTGGCTTAAACTCATTAATGGCCCACTATTGAGGCCGATTCTCTCCTCATAACTGAGGCGGCCTGGAGCACACTCCACCACGCTGCTTCAATCCGGATTGGTGGAGGGGTTAGTGACCAACCCGATTTTTAACTCCATCAAAAGGCCTCCGACATTATTTAACGACTGCTTCCTAATGATAACAACCAGGACCGACGGCTTTACGTGCCTTCCGAAGCACGGAAGCACTCATAATAGATCTCTCTTTGCTAAAATTGCGACCCCAACGTTATGTAAACACGCATTCACACTTGCTAATGTAGGATCATCATCATCTTCCTGCCCATTTCCCAATTTTATTTGCGATCGGCGCAATATGTTCTTCTCTTCCATTCTTCCCTATTTGCCGTCACTTCTACACTGACTCCCTTTGCTTTCATATCCTCTCTCACACAATACATCCATCTTATCTTTGGCCGTCCTCGTCCCCTTCGTCCATCCACATTCATATCAATCACTCTTCTCGTACATGCGTTTCCTCTCGCTTCGCTCTCGCTCCACTTGCTAATGTAAGATACAATTGAAAAACTCAATAGTACAATGTCATGAATTGAACTTCTTTTAAAAGGTGTAAGGGGTCCTATCCTCAATTTCCAAGTTAACTTTCGCAGCTCATATTGCACTCGGTCCAATGGGCGAAGCAATAGTGGTAGAAAGATTCTGTTCGAGGTCGTTGTCTGGTCATGGTCATGGTGTGGTAATAGTCTTGCATATGAGAAGCTTGTCTACATGGCGGTAAGTGGTCCGTCAATTAAGTGAAGTGTTGTAGTTAAGTGAATTCAATCTACAGATAGGCTCCTACATTCATAGCATCAACGACCGTTTCATTCCCCATCAAGACAGAAACGGAAAGATAGATGCTGCAATAAATCCATAAAATTTGTAAGTACTCTACTTCTTTACCCACACAGTGCCGTACAATAACTCAACAACAAAACTACTTAGCTTTCAACGTTGTTTTACGCGGTCGAGTTTCAAACTACAAATAAACAAGAAATTCAACCTTCTAATGCTCTTTCAACTTTGTTCCAATTGCAGTTTTTATCTTATCTGCAACAGAAAACAAAATGGCCGTATTGGGCGGCCAACTGACACTGATTCCAGCCAGATTGGTTTGTGAGCTCGATTGTTGCATTTATATACATAAAAAACTGACTGACTTAAAAAATTTAAAAATGTTTCTATTGTAACTATACTGAAAGCAAAAAATATTCTATCATTAGTAATTAATTCGTTTCTCCAAAAGTTCAGGGTGCACAAATAGGAAAAAAGATATACAATTCGGATATTCAAATTTCCATGCGTATGATTCACCATCGATTCATCTTGTATCTCTCTTAATTTATTTAATCGTGGTTACATCATATTATAGAAAAAGAAAAGAAATTATCCAATAAAACACGAATATTCAGATTTCAGAAGTATATTGACTCTCCGGCTACGGACCTAGCCTTATAGATGTATAGTCGTGTCGTCCATATACATTTAAAAGCCGGCCCCAATATCGTGTTCGACGCTAAATTCAAATAAATGAGCGCGACGTGGCTTCGGGTTACTTACAATGTATTTATTCTTATAAATCGGACTTTACGGGACCCCTCGTAAAACAGAATTTAGAGGCCTTTGAGCGAACGCCCTTACGATTGTCGTGATACGTAATAATTCTGATACGTATTGGAACTGTAATGGTATGCATTGAGAAGGTGTTGAAAGTGTTACTTACATTAAGTGAATTTCAATTTTTTTTAATAATATTGTTAATAATATAAGAGAAGCGAGCGGAGGTACTTGTCAGTCATAAAATGTAATGAAGTGCCAATGAATCGAGACACAATTCCTTTTCTATAAATTCTCCAACGAACCAATGCATACGTATATCGATGTACCAATAGACATTACCTATGAGCTACCTAAATAAACTGCTTTGCCATTCAGCCCAATAAATAAATAAACAATCCTTTACATTTATTAGCTTGAAATTCATCCGAGAGTCTGACGGTTGTGCTAATTAGTCTGCGATACCGAAACAATAAAAGAAAAATATCTGTGAGGAAACTTTTACCTAATAAATAAACAGATCCTCATCATAAATCAAGTTGCCATTAAGCATGTCTAGACTATTTGTTTTACAACGGCTGACGACACTTGATGAATAGCAGACCCTGCCCTAAAACTACTAGAAACTACGTTAAAATTGCATTTAACGTTTATATTCAAGCTTCCTTTCTCGTATCTTATAATATACAAGACTACACCCGCGGCTTCGCCCGCCAAAAATCCCTAAATATATAAAAGTTGATAAAATCAGAGAACTTTCATATTAACTTTGCACCCCCGTTTTACCCCCTTAGGGGGTGAATTTTCAAAAAACCTTTCTTAGTGCTCCCCTACGTTGTAAAAGGAACCCGTCTGCAAAATTTCAAGTTTCTAACCCTTATAGTTTAGGCCTTGCGTTGATATGTCAGTCAGTCAGTCATTCAGTCAGCTTCTCCTTTTATATAATTATGTATAATAATATAGATTATGTTACTATCAATAAGTTCTAAAATATCCAAAACGTTGTGCTTGGGTCCATTGCTCTTTCGAAAGAAGTTAATTAATTCTCTGCGCCATTCAATTCGGGATCCAATGAGTTCACTCTTCCTTTGGCTTTCAACATTCCGCAGAAATCCCCACATGTTATAATCCATAAATTTAATCCTCTGCTACGTCAAAAAGTCCAGCATGTATGTACATATTCTCGAAGATCTCAATATTATTTTCAAAGCTTAACCTTAAACCTTAGATTTTTGTTTACAACTCTCTTGGTTGTTCGGTCGTCATTCGCTTTGTCTACAATACTTTTGACTGAGCGAAATATCGCCTTTTTGTTAATAAGCGGGAATCTTCAAAATATACCTGTAGTGCTGTGAAAAGTATTCCTAACTGGCTTGAGTAGAAAGTCTAAAACATATCAGCAGTCACCTAAAGCATACAGAATGCGTACCCAATGAACTCGTCCTGTAGACTCTAAAAGTTCCTAAGTTTACCTTCTAGGGTCAGGGGTCAAAGGTCAAAGTTCAGGGGACCCCATCGTTAACCGCTTATCACTCTAAATGCCCTTCTTTCGGCTCTATTAAAAAAGGATGTAGTAAGATTATGATTTCTATTTTAATTATCTGCGACATTAATTATTTAGACAGGGCTATTTTTTATTCCTGTAAAAACACCATCGGTCCTGTAAACATATTATATAAGCCATTGCAATAGTGAAGGCCAGTAATGAGACAGGAATTATATTCAGGTTTTCCTCCTTAAGGTCATTAATTCATCACCTGACCTTTAACAGCCTTTTCTTCGATTGTTAACAAATAACACGAGGGGATACGTTCAAGTGTTTCTTTACAAGATTTTACCCATTTCCCGTCAACAATACAACTGGTATTCCACTCAACTCCGATTCTCAGTGGCTCCGTTGTTAATATTTATGATGGCATTTTAGCAATAAAACGTAATATCGGAACACTTTGCTGGGATCCGAGGTGTTTATTGGGTCTCTATTTGTATGGTTATAACTCACTTAACTCTATTGGACGGTTTAGCTTTTTCTACTTTTACAAGTAATAGCATTCTGACAACTGTGATTCTTCCTAATTTGAAAATTGTATGTTTATGTTACTCGACAAGGGGAGTGGTCCTACATCTGTTAATAATGCCGCAATTTTGTAATAAAGTTATTGTATAACACAGACAAATATTGTTTGTTTCAAATCATTCACTTAAGATTAATTTATGATACCACGTCCAGTTTAATCCCGATTAAAGTGACCTCTAGCGGGCACGTCGTCGTCACTAGTTTGTCAAAAAAACACCTTTTTAGGACAAATCGTGATGGATGGAGATGAGACGAGGAAGACAAAGATATGGAAAATGTCTTCTTTAAATATAATGTAGTACGAGCATCTACTGCAGCAATTTGAAGTTTGCGACGCAAGCAGTTTACGGTTTGATTTAATATCAGTGCTTTTGATATACAGCCATGGCATGGCAGTAGAAACGGTTTTCCATTTGGTGTTAATATGTGCCTAATACCTACTCCGGGCCAGTCGGAAGTCGATTACGGGCAGGAAATGGCCGCGCGAACGAACTATGATTCAGTTACTGGCTGATCAGATCATGCGATAATTTCTAACATTCTGGTTTCTTTTAGTGATATTTTTCGTACTACATAATTAACAACAAACAAATACCTAACAATTCCTTAGAGTAAAATTAATGATTACATAGCTTTACACTTAATAAAGTAACCCTTAATACGAGCGTAAGTATTTGAGTATATTGGTAAATTAGTTTTCCGTTAAGTATTCAATTTTGCTTAAGGTATTTGAAAGGCGTGGTTACACTTTTGAGAGGCAACTTTTTTATCATCGTGCTCAAGGGTAGCAACATATCTGTAAACGAATTAAAAAGAGATTCTTACCTACTAACAATTACAAATTGGACTATTATTATTATTATATCAACATTTACCCGTAATTGATAAAAAATAAGAATGTGAGATACTTACGCATTTATGCCATGGATATTGATCAACCTAAGCATTGGAAGTTGTTATGGGGATTAGTCACGGGGTCACTGCTTGTTACTTTAAGAGCAGAACCATGTAAGATGTAAGTGCTCAAGAAATTCTACCACCCTGTGGTCAACCAACTCGACTGCGCTGAAAGTTTCGTAGGTTTGTTAATCATTGACAACCCATTAGCGAGCGGTACCCTATACTCCTTTGCTTCTACTTTTAAATCGACAACGACGGTTTTTAATATTATATTATGTATTCATAATCCTCAAGTCAGTTGTCTAGCAACTGTCTAAAGATACATACTTAATGCATTTATTATTATTACATAAACTATATAGATTGGTAGACTTTGCAAACATTTGAGAACATGAAGAATATTCAGGTGTGCAAGTTTTCGACCCACGATGTTTTCCTTCACTCAAGTTATCATTAGATTCTAATAAACCTATAATTTATGAAAATTAGAGGTTCCTGCAGCATCGAACCCAAGCTCCGCTTTTCGGCAGTCCAATGTTCAAACGACTTCATCACTATTTATTGTTTATTATTACTCTATGTCACACACTATGTGAAGCGCTCATAGCCCGGCGGCTTGCGTTGATCTCAAGTGATCGACTAAGTGAAGCAACAGCGGGCGCGGTCGGTAGTTGGATGGGTGACCGCTAGTGGCAAAAATTTCTTGAGCGCTTCCGTGCTTCGGAGGGCACGTAAAACCGTCGGTCCCGGTTGTTATCATTTGGTAGCAGTCGTTAAGCCATGTCGGATACCTTCGGGCGGCTTAAAATTTCCGACACTTGGGTTGGCCACTAACCCCTCCACCAATCCGCACTGGAGCAGCGTGGTGGAGTATGCTCTAGGCCTCCTCAGGTACGAGGAGAGACCCGTGCTCAGTAGTGGGCCATTAATGGGTTGTAGCCATTACTCTATGTATTAACTTATCCAGAGACAATAGATAGATTATTCAAAACGGCCGTAAGAAAATTAAAGAGTGCCCAAAACTGGCAGTAACCGCTTCAAGGTGCCCCGTCGCTGAAATATTCAGGCGCTCGCAACAAGGACGCGAACCGCTTGATTTCTCCAAGGTACTGGCTTCTCTCGTTTTACAAGATAATCGCTACTGTTTACCGTTCTAATATTTTATCTTTGCCCAATCTTTGCTTTGCGCGCTCGGCACTTGTTGTATTGTAGAAGTTCAAATATACCCGTATCCTAGTTCGTAGTGAGCGCTACCTTGCCTGTGAATCGAGGGGTCGCGGGTTCTATTCACGGCCAGAACAAACATTTATGTGACAAGTAAAATATTTGTGCGAGCGTTTATCCGCTTTAATGGTTATGAAACCATAAAGACCCGTATGACGCAATGGTTATACTCGTAATGCCGGACAGGCTAAATTGATTTTAATTTAAACCGTTTATAGTATTACAGCACATAACTCTTCTGGGCTAAGGAATTTGCAAAGATCTGAAGACCTTCAAGCAGACTTCCTAATTTTCGTAATACACATTTTCCAGCTTTTTTGCTTCCAGTTACATCTACTAACATAAATTTTATCTACAATTTAATAATGCTGCCTTTGTTTAAGTAGGTAATAAAAGGATCGTAGAACAATTATCATTTAAATACATAATTGAATAATAAAGGAGTGCTCACAGTGAGACAAGCGGGTTATACAAACGAATTTTGTTTTGATCCACTTTCCGTTAAAATTACTAACTTTCTCTTGAAAACTTTTCATTTGATATTTTCCACGATACCGGCCAAATTGTAATAAATTGAGGACAAAATTGTCGATGAATTAATAATCATATAAAAGATGCTCGTTGATAATAAAAATAATTAGGGGATATTTTAAAGCCTGAAGGACTGTCCATACAACAGATGCACCCCCTGATGGTATACGGTCACCATTGCGTGGGGGTGTAATATCTTTGTTTAATTTAATTCTTTTCTTCTCTATAAAAGCACCCTAAATTAAAAGATTCCTTTCATATTATTCGTATTCGATTACATTAGAACTTTAATCAAATGTTCTCTTTATAAAATCTGGCCACGAAACCTCGGCAGATAAAAAATACCTGGTTTTAAAATAAAAATATTTATTTATAAAGTAATCGTCTGAAGCAAAAATTTGACTTTTTAAAACAATAATATATAAACTTTTTTTTTTGATACCTAAAAGCACTTTGAATTGTCGACATAATTAAAGAGGAAAAGTAAAATGTGCAGCACAGAAGTCAGGTGTGATACGACCTACTCAGTTCTACAATACATATTGCCGTTCGACAAACACCTGGACCAGCCGGGGTAGCCACGAGACCTGCAGCACTCGTCCTTCTCGGCGTCGATGCGGGAGCAGACCTGGTCGCAGGGCCCGACGCGGACGTCGGCTTCGGTCACGATCAGCATGGCGAAGGCAATCAGCAGGAGCACGAAGGTGGTCTTGATAGCGGCCATTTTGTATTTTAATATCAGGGAATGTTCACTAAGAGAGGCAAATTTGTTTTGTGAAGTGTTCAGCCTTTCCTCCGGTATTTATACCATACATGAGGGTGTTAGCAAAGCCCACCGACCGGTTCAGTTCAGTCGTTTTTTTCATACGCGCTTCTTTTCACGTAGCAACTGTCTAAGGCAGTCGTCTCACCACCGGCGACTAGCGAGTAGCGAGCGCGTAGAGCTAGAAACTGAAAGCGAGTTGGCGCGCAGGGAGCAGCTAGTGATGGTTTTTTCGCTGGGCTATCGGCGAGTGACGGCCGGCGACGGGCGATTATTCGGTCTACTCGCTGAGCTGGGCCGGATTTAGGGGAGGGCAGGCGGGGCTACTGTCCCGGGGCCGCCACAGGAGAGGACCCCCCACAATAAAAATAAATAAATATTTAAATTTTGACGTGTCAGCAGCCAGCCGAGTGTCGCCGGGCGAGTGAACAGTCAGCAATCAACTATTAATAATTATGCATATTTTATGTTTACAAGGAATGTGTATCTCAATGTACGTGTCTTGAGCGAGAAAATAGTCCATAGTTACTCGCTCACTTGCCGGCGGTAGGACAACTGCCTTAAATTTAATTTTTCTGTTTATTTTCCTCAACGCTTCCATAGCGACATTGGCCTGTAGTTTAAGATATTAGAACATGTTTCTGCCTAATCTTAATTAATTAACACACATATAGATAAGTAATTAAAGTAATTAAATATAAGTAATTAGGATACATCATTTGGAATAAAGGATACATACCCTTTTTCCTTATGACGGCAGTATAGATGTATGCTATAATAATTACTTTAACCTACGAGAATGTCTATCGTTTACAAAGCTTAATATGGTATAGAATTGAACGCAAACAATATTTCTTCTTCTTGAATCAAGTTATCTTTTGGCTTCGAATTTTAGTAGTAACTTCTAAAGACCTCTCTCGAGGAGAGGAAGACTGAAGAGATACGGAACCACATTGCACCATTTGCAGATGGGACGGTTGTAGATTGTTTGTATCATAGGTTTGTGTTATTACCGGTACATACTGCTGGCCCCAGCACAAGGAAGCTTACGCATCAAACTTATTTTTAGAACTAGAACTATTATGCAGCAAATTTATTTGACGACCCCGTAGCCTAGTTGGTACCCTGCCTGCGAAGCGTGGGGTCCCGGGTTCGATTCTCAGCCGGGGCAGCTATGTATGTGACATAAATGTTGTTCTCGGGTCATATGTTATTTGTGTCATCCATGTCACAGAGGGAATGCCTAGCGCGGGATATGAGATTATTATTAGAATAAAGAAATATGAACTGTGGTAGAATTAGAAAAAATAACGTGCATAAGTATATCAGTGATATTATTAGTAGGTAGTGGAACATAGAGTTCGCCCGGGGTAGCACTACCGCCCGCCACGGTACTTAGTACCATTTGTACCGTGTAATAATTGTTTTAACAGCAATTCGTTTCGGTTAGAAAGGTGTGGCGCCGGCTACACTTTTTTAAAGGCGACTAATAGTCACTGACTATCTCAGTCCTCAAGGGTAGCAACACACCTGTGACCGAATTAGATCGAGACTTACTAAAAATTACTAACTGGACTATTACTAACAACAACTAACAGGACTTACTATCACTAACAGTCCCTGTCCTAGTCCTCATACCTACTAACAAACTAACCATCTAATTTTCTAACACCATCTTCTAACCGGACTAACCCCCAGTGGAGCCTTGTTCTAAGTCAGTCACAGTTGTCATTGACGGCGGCGGAAGGGTGATGCTGCATGCTCGTTTACCTTAATAGTAAGGGAACGTACCCATAAAAATAGTGAAAACGGGTCTCGTAGCACGTATGCTACGAGACCCGTTTTCACTATACCTAACCCCCTCCCCTCCCCTGGTGACCACCCGTAGTATTTGATTAGACCCGCCCTCCTTTCGAGATTTCACGTAGTAATTCAGAAGCATGATTTAATTTTTTTTTGTCTTTTTAAGACAAACGCGATATGAGCCAAAATATTTTTTTTAACTTTCTGTTTGTAAAAAAATATTTAAATCATACTTCTGAATTACTACGTGAATAAATATTAAAACGGCGGTGGCCGCGAATTAATGCGTGCATACCTATAACTACAAGTGAAAACAATATTATCAAGAAGTAATAACATATTGTAACAGGAACTTAATTTAATGAAGTAGAAGTACCTATTCTTTTCTTTTATTCCCATTTGTTTAAAAAGCCATATTTGAATACATGTAGCTCGAAAAAGCGTGAGATTTTTCTAGAGATTATTGACTACGTGACGTAAAACCTAAAACCTCCCCCCGGCCCTGCTTGCCTTTATAAACATTAGTTAATGCTTGACTACAATGTCTACAATCCCACCTAATGGTAAGCAGAGCGATGTAGTCGGGGCTGGTATAATTCGCTTTTCATTAATTAGGGGCAATAGGTAGGTATACGATGTGTATAAGGGGTTATGAGGGTGTACCGTTATTTATTTATACCTATTCTATACATATAATAAAACAATACCTAATTAGGGCGACCGAAGCGAGCCCTATCACTATCCCACTTTCTGAGACATTTGGTGGTACAGTTTACTGAAAAACTATCACGCCTATAGATTTGTGCTTTAACATAGTAATTTAAATTCACAATTAGATGTGTAATCTGTAAAAAAAATACAATTTTATAACCATTAAAAAATTTACATTAACAATTTTGTATTCATTGGACATAATGTTATTGTACTACTAACGCCATCTGCTAGAAAAACAAAGAGTTAACATCCCTTCAACAGAACTAAGCTCAATAATTATTCAAATACTCGTACATCGTAGTTAATCTATCTATATGCAAGATAAGAAAAGGAGAAGTAAAAATCCATACTCTCTCCACGTGCAACACCCCCGAAAAGAGGGATTTCCCCCTCCTGATAAAGTACATCTGAAAATATTTTCCTTAAAACCCAATAGACTTTATAACGTATGAATCGACGCCGCCGAACCGAAAGCAAAGTCATTAATTCTTCGCAGGAGAAATTAAAATCCGATACGACACAAATTTTCCTTCTCTCACCTACGACCACCTTCATTCTAATTTCAATTCTCTGGTAAGCAAATTACAACTGTTTCTCCAGCTAATAAAGTATAAACTACATTGAGGGCTGTGAAAACATACGACATTTAGTTTCGAGAATGAACAGAAGTTTCCAATTTAATTTGCCGAACACTTCTTATCTTTTTTTCTAAGCATTTATCTCCATTTCATTACATTAAACTTTAATGTTTTCCACTGTTGGTCTTGGCTTAATACTCTCTGTGATTATCTATTAAACATATTGGGCTATTGCCCAAAATTAAATTGCTCTACGTACGGAATTGCTATCTCCTCAGTAGTACTATTTGATTTTTTTACGTCTATAAATGTGGTGCTACTGTCTGTTGACCAGGTGTATTCTATTGAACGTGGCTGGGCCCGTGACCAATAGGTCTATGTCCCCAAGTATTTTCTGTTGAAGGTCTCCGTCATATACATTCTTATGATTATTTTACAGATAATCCTGTATGGCTATAAGTTTACGCCTATAGAGCGCTTTAACTTAACAGTTCCTTGTCTTTAGTTTTTGTAAGACTACGAGGACTACTTCTATACTAGGGATTTGAAGCTACGCTGTCGGTAGCTTTACTTTTAAAAAAGTTACTGAAGCTTGAAGCTACTACTATACTACAAGCTACACCACTGTAGTAGTGAAGTGATGCGACTCACTACCACAAAACTACTCTTCAATCTGCAAACGATTATACGAATATATTGTGGGTTTGCCTCTGGCAAACGTCTTATCGCTGTATTACACCCTGTCAACCCCGTAGCCAAGTTGGTAGTGACCCTGCCTGCGAAGCGAGGGGTCCCGGGTTCGATTTCCGGCCGGGCAGATGTTTATGTGACAGATAAATGTTTGTTCTCGGGTCATGGGTGTTAGTGATGTGTTAAATTAGTGTTGTCCATGCCACCCTTTTGCCATGTCCATGCGACGCAGGGAATCAGAGTGAGTATATATGAGTGTGTTAGTGTTTATTAATAGTATATAATACAACCTTTGGCAACTGTTTATAAATAAAATGAGTTTCTCTTTGACAAGGCAGAAAAACCTCTTCTGTATCTCCGGCAAAAAGCTTTTATTACATTTAAATCTGGAATTACGTTTGGAATTTTCTCGTCGTTAAAATAATTGTGCGGGTCACAATACATTCCACTTCCGCAAATAACTTTGATAGATTTGTACCCGACTGCCGCGCTCAAACAGGATAGCACTCGTTGGAAGTCTTTGATGTTCAAGTAAATTTTCTAAGAGGCTTCAAGTATCCAACCGGTTCTAGCAAAAATAAGCTTGTCTTTTGGGTTTCGCACAATACAATATATATAATGTATATACAGTGTACAAAAACCTTAATTTAATAAATCTGAATAAATATTTTCAGACTCTTAACTTTGTAAAACCGAAATGACACTTACTAACTAAATACGAAAATTTGAAAACTAATTAACCTAAGAAGATGAAATTCGACAGGGAAGTAGTTAATGGAAAAAAATGTAAAGTAAAAACGGATTTTGTGTTGCGCTTATTTTAAAATAGGTAAAAAGGTTTTTAATCAGAAACTAAAGATTAACTAAAGATTAAGGGTCGGGGTTCAAACCCCGCACGCACCACTAATTTTCAAAAATTATGTGCGTATTAAAATTTAATGATCACTTGCTTCGGTGAAGGAAAACATCGTGAGGAAACCTGTACACTTGAGAGTTCTCCATAATGTTCTCAAAGATGTGTGAAGTCCACCAATCCGCACTTGGCCAGCGTGGTGGACTATGGCCTATACCCCTCATACTGTGAGAGGAGACCCGTGCCCAGCAGTGGGACGGTTATGGGTTGTGATGATGATGATGATGATGATGATGAAAGATTAATCTACTTGGCAATAATCCGCGACAAATACGCGTATGATGGTATATACTTTCATGCAAGCAGCCACCACCACCGTAGAGTCTACTACCCCGATGATGCCTTGTTTTGGGGACCATGTAGAGCCAAGCTTCTAACTCCACAAGCTAACATCACACACACTACACCTTGGCTTCAACCCATTGATGGCCCACTACTGGGCACGGGTCTCTCCTCGTACCTGAGGAGGCCTAGAGCATACTCCACCACGCTGCTCCAGTGCGGATTGGTAGAGGGGTTAGTGGCCAACCCAAGTGTCAGAAATTTTTAAGCCACCCGAAGGTGGCTACACTACACCTTACTCAAAATATATGCATGGTCGTAAATAACTCGATGTTGTTACAGTAAATTGAACTAGTATAATAATGATTATTACCGAAAAAACTATGTTTTAAGAGATTTAAATTAAGTCAAGAATAACTTAAACCAATTTAAGCTAAATAACTTCATTTTTCGTACGGACCACGTAAAATAACAGACATTTTCACTTCCATTCTCTATTAGTTCAGCTACAAGGATGGACCCGGGGGCAGGCATAAATTGTTTATGAAAAAACCAGTGCGCAATTGTACCGATGTCAGGGGCACTCGCGTTTTTAATTGAAATGTTTTTTTTTTCGAAATAACTGCTATAAAAATGGAACGTTGTTTGAGATACTTGGATAGTCGGATCAGACAGTACTAAAGCCAACCGTATTTTTAATATCCACAAGTACAGAAAATCTAACCGCATTCATACTGAGCGAAAGTCGAACTATGAAGGCGCGTAAGTCTACTGCGTGCTTTAGGGGTCGCCAAAAAAGATCCAAATGGAGTAAATACTGTGAAGAAAGCTCAATGGTAATCACCTTCTAAAATAACCCTGGGGCCTTAAAACACAACGCTCAAAGCCACAACACATTTCGTTGCAAGCGTCAGCGTCGAGCGTTGAAAACAAATGTATGTGTTTGACCTTATATGGCCCCGAAATTGCGCTGGTAATTGTAGCGATATTATTTTTGCATTTGTTTCCAAATTGACATTGATGTGACGCATGCAGCGTTAAAAAGCTCTGGTGAGGTGGCTTGTTTCGTGGAAAACCCAAAAGGGTAAGCTAATACACAAAACAGGTTACCTAATGGTTATTGGTCACGATCCTCTTAAGGCCTAGTAGGACACGTCATGTCCTATTTTATAACTCATACAGTTTTATCTGAGACTAATAAACCCGCCCGCGTTTCGCTTCGGGAAACTTATTCTTTACGTTTGCAAAGATTTTTTGGATAATTCACACTATATCTTTATAAATTATAGTCTTATTATTATGTCTTCTTATTCTGATGTGCATGCTATATTATTGTAAAGTTTTATTAAAATCCATTCAGTAGTTTTTGCGTGAAAGAGTAAATATTGAAATATTGAGTATTGAATATAATAAGCATTGATTGAAACGTGTTTTCTCGTGGAAATGAGACATTGATGAATTTGTTTAAATATTTATATTTTTTATAAAATTATGGCAACATCAAAACAAAAAAGTTTTGGTGTTGATGTGGCCAACGCTGAAACTATTCGTACATGGCGACTGTATACAAACTGCAACCGAGCAGTAACCCGTTGTAAAATAACTCCAGTTCCATAGTTCCACAATGTATGAATGAGAGGAATGCAAACAGCTTATCCACGAGCGAAATCTTCATCTACCGCTTCTTTGCCACCTTAAGTAGTATTAGCTTTAGCCCACCTCAATAGAAATTGAGTTTTGCGAGGACAGTTTAAAGTTTAGTTTCGGTTGCGAGGTAGGAAGGATGTAATAAAATTTGTCTAGCATGCAACATTTGCCTCGTCACCCTTCAGAGATATTGCGAAGTGCGTCGCTCAAGTATAAATGTTGAGTGGAGTGGGGACAGACGACTCAGTTACCATGCAGAACGTCTATATTAAAAAATAATTTTATTCCCGATAGGTTTCATTATACAATAGAGTTTTAGATTAAAAGTTGAAAGTTTCCTGGAAATACGATCATAGTAAGAACATCAATAGTGATTAATATTACTTACATAAAAATTCTAAGTTATTCCAGGTATTTGTCGACAATTAATTGGAAACCCTTAAATCCTAAAGGTCGACAGTAGAAGCTCCTGAATAAATTTACAGAACACAATTCTACGCAAGTTCCATTCAGGCTGGACCAATCTCGAAATTGTTGACAGAGCTCGTAATTACCGGGACGTTTTCGGCCTCGCTTGGCTCAATTTGTTTTTCATTTAACGCGACAGTCGCTATATTAAATTAAACCGTAGCACGTTTACCGTGACTAGCTCCGCTATCTAGTGGTGACATGATGTCATGTTAATGTCACGGTATCGCATACCTGGGGCTCTATTTTTGAATTTCACTCGTATACGAAAATCTCGAAAACGTATACGAATTTCATATTTCCTTATTTTTGAAATTCGCATAGACGAGTTTGTTAACGAGTGGTCTTGACCATTCGAATTCATAATTCGCTCGATAGAATGTGTCAAACGTCATGTCACAATTTGAAATGAAATGTTAAATGTCAAGTCGTTGTTTAACGTTCCGTTTCAGGCTAAGACACGTTATAGGTGTTTATTTCCATTACCGATTAGTACCTATTGACATTTCTTCTGCGTGAAACGATTAAAATATTACTCATTTAATTACTTCGCAACATAGTTTCGAATGGTTCAAAAATGCAGTAATTGTGACCACTCGCTACGAAAATCACAAGTGAAAAGGTTTCGTATACGAATATGATAAGTCATCGGTGAAATTCAAAAATAGAGCCCCTGAATCGCTGTTCCAAAGTTTTGTACCAAGCAAGTTGCAGACATACATTGTGTGGAACTAAGCACAATTACTCGACTACCGTTCAAAGGATCACCTAGCGTACTTTACCTTATAATCCCTAATTGTATGTACATGCACGTCTACGTACAGTTTACTCTCTCAACGGGGTATCTATAAAATTGTCCCAAGATTCTCATGCTTAAGACAGATATGGGGAACTGCGATTCGGGGATGATGTCCGCGTTTTACGAGTCTCACATACATTCCTTGATAGTATCCTTGTCCCGATGCGTCGTGTTCTGGTTTTAGAACTCTGTAATGGACATAAAACTGATGAGTAAGCGGTAAATGATGTCGACTAGATCCGGGTAATACTGGCTTGTGATGATGGCTTGCCTCGATCAAAGGAATGCAATTTTAGGGTTCTGTACTTCCGTTAAAAGGAAATATTTTATCCGGAAGGTAAGTCGCGTATCTGTCTGTTATAACATTTATTTTCTCTAATCTACTACAAAGATAAGTTCAAAATATGTATAAAGAGGTATGGCACTAGTTGGGGCAGTCGTAGGCTGCCGTTTTGTATCGTCTTGTACCGATCGTCCGAGCTGTGGTCGATAGCTGGATGGCTGACCAGTAATTATGGAGCATTTGCAAGCTTTGGAGTTATTATTCAGTCATAATCCATACGCGCTCAGCTGCTCATAGCCCGGCGGCTTGCGTCGATCTTAAGTGATCGACAAATTTAAGCAACAGCGGGCGCGGTCGGTAGTTGGATGGGTGACCGCTAGTGGCAAAATTTCTTGAGCGCTTCCGTGCTGCGGAGGGCACGTAAAGCCGTAATTCCCGGCTGTTACCATTTAGTATAGCAGTCGCCATGTTGTATGCCTTCGGGCGGCAAAAAAAACCTGACACTTGGGTTGGCCATTAACCCCTCCACCAATCCGAAATGGAGCAGCGTGGTAATAGGTAGATTCTTAATTTTCGCATAAAACCTCGTTTTAAAGATATTGAAAAAAATAATTTTTAAAGTCGTTAATTTCTAACATTGGGAAATGAAGAAATGAGATGAAATGACTCATTTATTGGTATGAACTGGCGTCGACAACTTTCTACACAAATTAAATTTCATTCAGTGCCTGCAAACGTTTATGAAAACTTGTTTTAAAACATTTGTTAACAAAAAATAGACACTAAATTCGGTATACAAATATTAAAGCTATTTTTTACAAATATAGATAGCACTGGACAAAAGGCTTATTTTAACAAGGCAATGGTTATTTTGCTGGACCGCCGCCGTTCGAAGAGTCTGGGGTTCGATTCTCAAAGTTACATTTTCTGTTATCGGTCTGGGTGTTTGTTGTTGTGTGCCTCTAACGAAAATCTAATTGCTGGAAAGACGGGAACTGGAAGCTGCAACAGTGTTGCAGAGGTTTTTTATGGATATAAGATAGCAACAGTAACAGCAGCAACAGCGCCTGCCCCAGTCTTCATACGTACTAAGGAATTGACTAACTAACGTTTTAAAAACTTAACAAAATAAATGGAATAATCATACTAGTCCCGATTTGAGTATTGTTCTGGATCTTCCACAGATGTCACGGGCGGTAGCGAAATGGTGGTGATGCGTGCTCGTTTGCTACCTTAATTCCATCAAAAAAAGGGGTGCGTCTCGGAATTCCCGACAGAAGTGATAACTTAAACTAATCTAAGTTGATCTATTTAATATTGAAATTGTTTAATTACATAAATTACATTAGAATGAGAGAGGAGGAGCCTGCCTGCCGCAGCCATATGCGTGAGAGAAAGGGAAGCCAGACGGACTGGCTACGTAACGCGTTACGTAACGAAGCGGTTTACCCTCCCATAATATGAAGTTATCACTTCAAAAAGAAAACGAGCATACCGCACCCCCGTTCAACTGTCACCCACGAGATGATTGCCTCTTAGAAAGTATAACCAGCTGACGTCCTCCATGGACATCATGGTGTTAACCTTCGTTAAACCTTCAACTATAGCAGCACTGATTGTAACGTAAAAGGGCAACACTGAAAAAATTATAATGTCGTAAGCCACGAACACGAAAAAGACATCTCTAGAACATGTGGCGCGCGGCGCGTGACCACTCCGCATGACCGAATTACAAATTGCCGTGTTACGGCGAAGCCCGTGCTGTATTTAAAATATGTTTACAAAGTTCTAACAAAAGATCATCAAGGATAGAGTTTATAACAATATTTTAAGCAAAACCTTTTAGGATTTGACTGTTAACTCAATGAATCTAGACTTAGGTAATGAAATAAAAAAATATAGATTTGCTAAATCATTTAACATGATATAGCTATGTACACGTTAACACGGTCCCTGGGACAGACCGGGACCATTTACTATCAGGCGCTTGGATATCATCGTAAAACACTACGATAATGTCTCATTTTTGGATACGTTCACAAAATTTTACCTTTACTAAAATACAAACAAGTATACGAGTCGAAAAATTTGCCACGTATGGAAAACTGAACTCTGAACGGAGTGCGCCATAGACCACTAGGCTAAAATAATAATCTACCATCCAGATTCACCACTTTCCTAGTATTAATAGAATTAAACACGTCCATACGCCGTCGGTAAGAATTGCAGTCGATAAGAAGCAGCTTGCTTCTTATCGACTGCAATTCTTACCGACTTTGTAATCTTCACTAACTCACGCAACCACACACTCCGACCATTTTAATATTCTCTTAGCCTGACTTAATAGCGCTTATTACAGCTCAAATAAAACCATTTAGAATGTGAAACGACCCCTAAAGCTCAGAAAACGCGCTTTTGGATCGTTTTATTGCGATTCGATGGAATGTACAGCGATTCGGAGATATCCCATGGATCTTATCGGAAGCTCATTGTCTTCCCGTCCAATACCATCACCGAAGGAGTCAGACCCGATAATATTCCTGCTCAGAAGCGAATAATTGGATGTAAACGTATTCCGATATATCGCTTAGGCGTAATTAAGCTAAGAGCACATAGTATACGCTGCACGCAAAATTTTGCATCAAATTGCAAATTCTTTCCTTTGGTGATATTATATGTGACAAAATTAAATTGAAAAAATAATTATTGTTTGGTTCTTTAAATATCATTGTAGTTTCAGATATTTTGTCTAACTGATTTAAATATTTCTTTTTTTTCTTTCATTCGTCGCCAGTGCTTTATCAGATATGCCTATAATGTCAATGGTCATTAAGACTATTCCACTCATTTGTCAGTTATTTATGACATGTTAAAAAATAAAACATATAAGTACCTACACGAAAGCGTGTAGACAGCGTGTATGTGGAGAGTTCGATATTTGGTTTTGGTGGTAAAGTTCCAGTGCAATATTATATTCTTTAACATGTTGGTCTGTTATTATAAAATTTGAGCTGAACATTCAGTAGGTATCTACGAGTACATTACCTACAGTAGTTAATGTCTAAAAAGATAAACCATGGTACGATCATGAATTATAGGGCATCGATTACCGAAACACACATAGTTATACCAATCTGTATGTTCATGATCTTTTATGCATTATTTTCCGTCGCGGTGAAATGGACACACATCTTTAAATGCTAATGCGAAGACGAAGAATTTTACGGCCATCAATTTCGTTACGTGTATCAAGTGTGTATTCAAAAATCTGAAAACGTCAATATTCTTTCAACCGTTTAAACGTTACATTCATAGGTTAGTTTTATCTTTGTCACCTTGGTCTACCGGTATGGGATCGGGCTCAGTACTCTGAGCCCCCAATACGCCCTAAAATCTCTTGGAAGTCGCTCGACTCTTACTAACCAACAATGTCTGACTGTGCCATGCGTTTTGATTCGATTATAAATAAACCTGCATAATTTATAACTTGCTTTGAAAATTATACTTTTCTTTTTTTGGAGACGCCGTTGCCGTTGTTGTCGACGTGCATTGTCAGCGGTGACCACTTACTAGTACCACCTTTTTGAAATGTTGGTGACGTCTGAGCTGGATTTAGAGCATAACACTAGTTTTCATCCCGTCACTTGAGGAGCTTAAATACAAAGTTTCAAGTGAATCCATTGAAGAAATAAAAGTTTCAGTTTATCCCCTTTTATCCCCTTAGGGGGGGAATTTCCAAAAAAAATCTCTCTTAGTGCTCCCCTACACTTCCCAAGTAACATAATTATAATATTATGCCGAACAGCTTCTTGTGTTCAGTAGTTTCGGCTGTGCGTTTTCCGTCAGTCACTCAGTAACGCAAGAGTTTTATATAATTATATTGATTGATATAATTATACACAGTCAAAACCATATTTAGAATTAACTGGAATGCACTCACACAAAGGATTTTAATTCAAAACATAGCTGTATGAATTACCGATATGAATTTCTTTGCTCTGAAGCGACCGATAAACAAATTTATTTATTATACAGAATAGATGTAACGTAACATAAGCTTGAGTCAAAGGATGTATTTGTGTGACGTCAAAGCTCACAAAGAGACCTCAGAGGCTCACGCTCGGCGCTCAAAGACAATAGCTTGCTTGAATAGACCGGACTCGTACGGGTAGTAGTAGTTACTACCCGTACGAGTAACTGTATGTAGTATACAGTTTTGGACTACATTTCGATGTTAAATAGTACCGTTGTAGACTTTATTGGGTGTTGAATTAGTATATTCGTATGTCTATTGGTCGGGGTGTCAATAAAATGTTTTAATAACGTATTTTCGTGATTTATGTAGAGGTGGCGTTTGACGATTCGTACGGCGCAGGGTTTGTCCAAAGGGTCTGGATAATAATCTGACGCCCTTCCGTTTCTATAAAGCATTTTATTTTACGAGTATAAGTACTATTTATATACAAACCCACAAACAAAAATGGTTGGTTCAATACAGTGACAGGTTCTTTTAAATTTAAAAGTTGTTTAATTTGCGTATGTCTCCACCTACTCGCAATACACATCTCAAAGGACAACGTTGTCAATGCTAGTTCTAGTTATGCTGAAATGCGTTGGTGCTGAGCGAGCTCTCAAGATCTAATGCAATCGCTCCTGGTCAAAGCCTATGCGTCTGAAATACTTGATAGCAATACCGGAGTATTGAGTTTCCTGTAATTTTGCCTCGGAGACAACCAACACCACAAGTGTACATTACCTGAAGCATAATACGTCGACATTTAGACTGGCTCTGGGAAAACCATTATTATTGATACAGTAACAGACAGTTCGTACTGCATGTATTTGTCGTGTTCCTTCATTTTGTTCGTTCATGTCATATTATGTTGTTGTCATTAATTTGGTTTATTTCATTGACTTTATTAATTGAATACTATTAAGTTCATCGCATTCATCAATTTAAAAACATTCAGCATTATAAAGAAAGAGGAAGAGGATGTTTCTCTGAAGCAGAATGTCTTCCATTGGATGACTTTAAATAATTGGATTGGATTGATGGATATAATTCTTAATATCTTCAGTTTTTAAATAAAATTATAAACCATTTCCGAGTTATAGTGTGTCATACATGCGGCAATGATTTTTATTTATACAGACATTACAGGCTATGTGCTCTTACCAAATGAGGCCTTACGAAAGATATTTCCATAAAGACCGCAAAGTTTCCTTGAACACCGGCCAGAACCACTAAGCGACCATAAAATTTAAGGAGCATAATAGCATAATAGTAAACAGTTGACAAAGTAGGCCAAAACCTAGTTAATACGAATGATTCCCATATTATACGATTACAACTTCGACGGCACTTCGAGTTGTTCACAAACTTTCCCCGCGCGTTCCACTTCAATCAATCTCGCTGGGAATGGCGTTGTTGTGAAAATTTAACTGTAATGTGGTAACTTTAACCCATAAAAATCCGTATGAAGGTACATATTAACTGTGGCAACATCGTGTGCTAGATTGTATATGTTTAGCAAAATGGCCCACTACAGAGCACGTGTCTCTCCTCGTAACTGAGAAAGCCCCAAGCTTACCAGATGCTGCAAGCGGGCGGATAGGTAAGAGGTTTGTGCCGTCTGAAGGTCAATGACATGGCTTAACGACTACGATAACGACCAGGACGGACGGCTTTACGTCCTTCCGAATTAGCGGTCATTGAACGCAGGACTTTATTATGTACAAGTGTGCATCCATGTTATCCTGGTACCGTCATGGACTTTTATTTCTACTGTTTACAGCCTCGAGACACCAAGGAATCACTGGCGCATTGCTTATGACTTGGAAAACAGTGGATACCATAATATGGTATCCACTGTATTAATAAACACAATTCTATATAACTTTTCTCAAATACCTTTTATGTCGAAATATCAGACGAATACAATTTTATAAGTACCTACAATATATGTTACAGTTTTATCATAATGTGAAATTCACGAAGACTGTCAGCACTTTACTCGCGTATATTAAGAGACTCCGTTATACTGGACGCATCAGTGCCCCGCTAGCGCAATGTTTTATATTACACAGGATCTAACCTAGTGTCATGCCCTCGAGCTTTATGCGCAGATGAATTTAGGAGGCAAATTTTGGAACCGTAGACAGAGAAGGATATAGACATTTGGTGAACTTGGGCAAAATGAGATAGTGCGAGAAATACAATTGAATGTGGTACAAAAAAATTCGACAGTCAGTCTTTGCATGAAAGCAACTAACTTGCTTACCAGGAAAAATCGGCATGCAAAGTGAGACGTCGATCATTCTGTCTCGTTTTTTTCCGTGTTATTCTTCCGTGTTCTTGTGTGAGTAGATGGCATTCATTGGTCTATACTCTTCCCGTCTATGGAACTTTTTAATTTTCCAAGTCCTAAGCAATGCGCCAGTGATTCCTTGGTGTATCGAGGCTGTAAACAGTAGAAATAAAAGTCCATGTCGGAACGAGTTAGTACAGCTGTAAATTTCATTGATAAGCCATGCGCCAGTAGAAAGTGCTTCGACTCGTATTTTCTCTCTTATTGGACATTGAAATTTATTCGATCGTTAATCTTACGCTTGCATCAGCTCCGAAATGGAAGAAAAATGGTCGTGTGTTTTATTTAAAAACTTGTTCCCTTGTATTCCTTATCTTTTTTGGTTCTCAATGTACTGATACGGGCGGACTTTGTAGTTGGATTTATCGATTGGTTCTTTGTATGCTTCGGCTATGGTACAAGGAACACGGTCGATGTTTCGCAACTGCATTTTATAAGTAGGTCCCTAATAAACTTCTTTCATTGATGACTTTTAATGGAAGATATTTTGAGAAAAGTACCCAAGTACTTGATGTTTTGCCGGCCGAGAAAAAGGGAAGAGTTGCCAGCCAAAAGACGACAAGTCGTGACTCAAGCGAGAGGGTGGTAGCTATCCGGTAGTATCGAGGCTTCAGGCCTTCTACCAAGCCTTTAATAAGCATTCGGACCAAATAAGACAGCCAACCTCGTAGTAGTAACACAGTTACGCTGCATGACACATCAAAGTGGTATCTAGTTAAGCATTTGAGGTAATCAGAGTCCTACAACAGGGTGGTTTGCGGCGGTGTTTGAAGTCTACGAGCAGAACACGATACGTTGAGTTCACTTCACTGACTGTGTGTATTTCGTTTGCAAGTCTCCAGCTCCCGTTGCACCGTTTAAGTGTCTGTGCACATTACAATAACTCAACTCCTCAATGCAATGCAATAAAGGACCTTTGGAAAACGGCGATAAAATAAAAAAAATGAAAAAGTGTATCAGTGATGCCTTTATAAATAAATGATTTTGAATAATAATTTAATAATAAATGATTTTGAATTTGAATCTAATATTACTCAGATTGAAATCAGAGGATTTTTTTTAAATATAAGCTTTATTTCAACCGTAAGGAAAGCTCTTACTAAACGACCACCTTGTGTATGTCACACATATAAAGCTATCAGAGAAAACGTCTCCCCGCAAGTGCTTTTGATATTCAAAGGAAGAGCTTTCACATAGACATCGTCCTTTGACATGTTGAATTTAGAGAGTCGCCCTCCTGATGTTGTTTCCTTGATACGTTTACGTTTGACACGTATGAGTGTTTGCCATTTGAACGATTTAAAAGTAAACTTCCTATTATGAATTACGCCGTAGCCTAGTTGGTAGTGTCCCTGCCTGCAAATCGTGGGGTCCCGGGTTCGATTTCCGGCCGTGGCAGATTAACGTTTATAAAAAAGAAAATGATACCTCTATCGCAAATATTCACTTTCTCTATCGCTTTTCTAAACGAGACTCTTACTCTTACTTACGTTTTTAAACCCGACATGTTTAAATATTATAGAAACGTCGGGTTAGGTCAGTGCGGGAGCAGCAGAGACAGTGAAAAAGGCAATTGGGTTTATAATCGATGGGGCATCGAACCGAAACTACGCGCACGTCAAAAAGCAATCACTGGGTTAACGCGGAATCATTCGACTCTGTCAGCCGGAACGAAACCCCATCACTTGTATCTGAGGGTAGGGTGACCATATCATTCGACAACATTGGCAAGTTGCATATTTAAACAATCTGTACAGAATGTCGAATACACTATTGTTTATGTTTTTAGTAGGTGCTATCCATTTACGTAGTAATTATGGTCAAAATTCGTAGGTAGACACTATTAGTACATTTAACCTATGTACCTATTGAACTTCATTTGGATCAATGTGTAATGAAATTGATTTAGGCTCCGCGCAAATTGGCTACCGACGTAGGTACTACTATGTCCAATTGGTACTCCAAATGATACCGTATTACCTAAATATTTTAGTAATATTATTGTAAATATAAGAATATACCTTCTTCTATATATGCGCAATTCGTCACTGTTTATGAATGGTTTCGGCATCGCGGATATTGATTTTTCGTCGTTTTAAACCTGAGGTATCTTGTCAAATGTTATTGATAATTATTTTTGTAAAGAGCATATTTTATCTATATTATAATTTAACTTAACGCAAAATTAGCAAGTGCTTGATAAAAATGTTTTGTAGATGTCCCGAAATCTACACAATCCATAGCCACCCTACAGATGGAACAAGCGCCCGCTAGATAGATTCAAACAATGAAATGAAAGGCCGTGATATTTCCATACTGCCGTGTTAGCTCCACATGCAAACCGAAACCTCGCGCCTTATTCCCAAAGCACTAAAGATCATAATTGCGAAGCACTCGCTTTGTAGCTTGGAATTTAAATTTCTACTGTCTTGCGAGTAAGATACAAATCGTATAACAGCAGTATTTGGTCAGCATTGGTGGATTTTATTTGTTTGCGAAATGGGCTCTCTTTGTCTAACTCTTTATTGTTTATGCTCTGAAGGAATGTAAAATGGTGGATAACATTGACGTCACTGCTCGCTGCAGTCTATTGAGGGTAACGTTTCATTGTGATCGTTCCATACGTTTTGAAATCGGATAAGAAATGCTCGTACTCGTACGTCGAAGCATACCGAACGTATGTTAGTATGTAACGAAAACTTTGAACATGATTTTGACCCCCGTCAAAAACGTCGGATTAACTCAAAATTTGGCAAACTTATCAAGGAGCGATGACAAATTAACAATAACAAAGAAAAAATAAAGAGAGAAAGGGAAATGTTTATTCGCAGTTTAAATAAGAAAAAATAAAATATATTAAAAAAAACTAAAAGTCACGCTTTTATAATAAATCGAAATATGAAATAGAAAATAATTCTTCATAATTATAAGTATTATTATAGTGGAAAAAGCGTGGGGCACCTTGTGCCATTTCTTTTGTACGATAGTTAAAAAAATAAAAACCATTAACACCACTATACACGATGGGTATAAAGATGACTTACGAGTACCTACTGTTCTTTATATGTTAGTTGGGCGGAGTCTAACTGTACACTACTAAATTAGAATGAAGTACTACTAAATATAACATTTCAACAACTTCGTTTGGACATTCTTACTGTAATATAATAAAACTCTTTCATTCCGATACGAGTTACTGTTCAAATCTTAAAATAAACTTTGCCAACTTAAATAAGATTGCAAAGATTTATCGAAGTTGATGTAGAATTAATGCCATATCCGAAGTAAGCGCTGCGAATCGCGAAGTCCGAGTAAGTAGCCCGTCTTCCCCGCTAAGTGAATAGTTGAGCGACTTTCGGCTAAGTCTCGTCGGCAAACCGACACGCGGGAACAACTTTAACTTCACATGTGAGGCATCCCAGTTAGATTTTTTATAGGAGCAATTCTAAGAAATGTCATAGAGAAGTTCTTGAACGGTAACTGCTTTTGTTAATACTATTAAAGTGGCCCTCACTTCGCTTCGGGAAATAGTACCCTCACTCAAAAATGTTTAGATACGATTCTTTAAATTGGCCTAACGTAAATTTGTGTTGTCCCTAGATTAGTGCAACAAATCAGTGAAAATCGCATTCGTTTTCTGAGATTTGCAGAAACAAGCTCACAGACAGAAAGATAAACTATTAAGAATAATATTTTGTCGCGAATTTCTTCCATGTTACCGTAAAGACGACAAATAAGTTAAAGTTGTATTATAAAACGAGAAGTATTTTTTAAGTGTGAATAGCCGACAAACAAACAGACAGGCCACTTAGTGGTAAGCTATTAACACCGGTTGGCCAAGCATTGTCGGCCAAGAATAGAGCGGGCAATCCTCTGATCACTGGCACTCCGGCATTGTAACCGAAACATCTCTAAAAACTCATCGTCATAATTCATGAACTACTTGTATCTGCCAGCAAAGCTTTCAACATTTCATTTCATTCAATTTCAGTCAAATTTTCAGCAATCATACTTTTTTCCACAATTTACACAAAGATTCTGACTTCACGTACCTACTCCAATTTCATCACACCCTTTTGATCCACTAAAATGTATAACTTAATTAAAATAAACACTGAACTTAGACAATGAAACCCGTTGGAGGTACGAAAACTAAAACAAAACCAGAATCCGTTTGCCGACTGGAAGTGCACTCAAACCCCTATTCGTTCAGCTCCGCAGTGAATGGCGAGAAACGAAAATTAGTTCAATTGTCAGCGCAGAGCGAAACAATGAGGCTTGGCTTATTCGATTGCCCTTCTATACTTTGCTGGCTTTAATCTATTTCATTTTTGGGTTCTATACATTGAATGGCTCTATACATTCGATTGCACTCAGTGTGAGATTTTTAATACAAAATTCAAAAGTGTTTACCTATTGAATTCTTTCAAGCGTTTTCCTAATTAGGTACGAGTACGTGGGTATGGTTTCAGAAATTCGGTGTCTAGGTAAATTTAGTGTACAGCATGCCATAAACATGAATTTAATAGCTTCTGCACGTGACTACGACTGCATGGAGTTCGCAACTGGATAATAAAAGTATTCAGATAACATATCAAACTTAGTTAATACATTTTTATCTATACAAAACTTACTTCATTACTGCCTTCATTTTTAATCTACTGATAAAACTGGCATACTAAACTATACGTTTATTTTATGATATAACGCAAAAACAGATCTGTTTCCCGCGACGAAACAAACCCTATTTTTAATCCAGGTTATAAATTATCTGTGTGCCAAATTTCATACAAAAATACAAATATTCGCGTTTATTTATTCTGTACGTTTATTTTATTCAGGGACTTCCCAAACATCTGCCAGTAGACATGAATAAGATTGATAACATAGATGGACCTTACGTCTGCCATTCTCCGCATATTACTCAAAGCATTTGTCCAGGTTCATTGTAAAGTTTTCTTGTCCCGTAAATTAATTCTCGTCTGCAATCACGGCAGCATCGCGCCGTCAAAAGGCAACTGATAGTACAGGTGATTTATTCACGCGCATGGCACGACCTTTGTTATTCAAATTAAGCAACTCTAGCCGCTTAGAAAGCGAAGAGGGAGGTTGGGCCAAATAGCAAATGTTGGCCAACTTTGTATTGTTTTACTATTAACATGGAGATTGCTAACGAGCATGCACTCCAGCGTGTGCTTAATAACTGCACCCTGTAGATATTTTGTACCTAGTAGAATTGGTACAGGTTTAAATGCTAATTTGATATTTATTGAAAGTTTTAATATTTTATCTTTGGTGATAGATTTACTTCAGCATGGAGCAAAAGTTGCGCATATTGTAATACAAAATTAATATTTTTGAAAGAAAGTTTCATAAGCAATAAATTAATTAATCTAGGTTGATAGACTATTACTCTAATAATAAAATGTTTTAGGTTTCATTGTTTTTTTAATTGCCAAGAAAACACTTGACAGACCACATTATTAACTTTAACACCGCCGAGTAGTGATTCGGACATTTTTTATGGAAATGAGATAGCAAACGAGTATACAGCACCACCCTTCCGCTGCCGCCCATGATTACTGTGAACAAGAGTCAAATGGGTACAACGAAAACTAGTCCAGTTAGGAGATGGTGTTAGAACATAAGATGGTTAGTATAAAGAATTGAAGACTAGGGCGGGGACTCTTAATGACAGTTAGTCGTGTTAGTTGTCCTTAATAATAGTCCAGTAAGTTATTGTTAGTAAGTCTCGTTTTAATTCGGTCTCGGACAACATAACGAGCCCTTTACAACAGACTACTCTTAATACTTACACCAGCAGCTGCTGGTGCAAGCGATCGTCACAACCCATTAATAAGCCGTATTGTTAAACATGTAAATTTTCAGTAGTCGTGAGCCATTAAGTCATTAGCGCGAACTTCTGCCTCCAAGTGACTCCGAACCTTCTGAGGCGCTGCGGGCAATTGCCGCAAGTGAAGCTCCCTTTCATATTCAAATGAAAGAGTCTTGGAACTCGTGTTGGGCCAACGTTTGCAACTGGATCGAAACCAACAGCTATATTGTACGATATACACCGTGTTTGTGGAAGGTAGAAGGTGTACCTTTCATATTATTAAAATTTGTGAGCTGGTATTGATGGTTTGAAATATTTCAGCGTGTTTTGGTTGCTATCCGGCACTGCGGTTTCCAGCAATGCGACCGAAGTACGCAATAATCAGTTTTAGCAGAATATTGTGAATACTACCCAGGCGGGTCAAAATCCCTGCTAGCATATTATTATTGCATACTCGTACATATTTCATCGGGATTTAGCTTGGTGGCACAGGGTTAGGGACCTCCAACTAGAGGGGTCTAGCACCACAGCCTTGACCATTGTTCAGAGTGCTTAAGAGTAAACTCTTGAGTATGAATGCCCTTATATCCCACAATTATTCTAATGAGCAACAGGATACAAATTTTGAATCGATCAGACCAGTAAAAGTTGCTTATTCCTTTCAACTACTAGCTAACTAACTTACTCTCGGTCTGATAACATTTTTAAGGTTGAATGCTGATTCTGAGATCAGCGTAGTGGAGTATGCTTTAGACCTAATCAGGTATGAGGTTGAAGCCAATACTCTAGTTTTGTTGAAAGGATACTATTAAGTATCCTTCCAAAAAAACTAAACCGATATTGTTTCACTCATTTAAGAGCTACGTTGCAACAGACAGACACACACATCGCATTAACAAGCATAGAGCCTCGTTGTAATCACCAACATATTAAATATTAACATTGGTAGTACAAAAGGTGTCATTTATCACGGCCGGCGCTTGTGTAATTAAACGTTGCACAGGCCATCCATCAATTTCTTATAGCAGCCGATAAGTTTACGGTTTCATTTGTGAATTTAATTTCAGTGCCGTGACACTTGTAGTGATGTACCATGAGGTTACGGTAATAAGGCCGAGAATAAAATGTCCAATAAATATTTTTACGGATAACATTGAGATACAATGTTCTGAGTAAGATAAGATAGATAAGACATTTTGAAGTCTTCATAACCATAGGCTTGCGTCGATAGTCGATACTAAGTGATTGACTAAGTCGTTACTTAGATGGGTGACCGCTACGGAACAAACGTGCTTTGGAGGGCACATAAAGCTGTCGGTCTCGGTTGTTATCGTTACATATCAGTCGTTAAGCCACGTCAGAGGCCTTCGGGTGACAAAGGCTTTTGATAGACTGTTTGGTGGACTACTAACCCTTCCACCAATCCACACTGGAGCAGCGTGATGAAGTGCGCTCTATCCCGACTCAATAATAAGGAGAGACACAAGCTTAGTAGTAGGCCATTAGGAGGGTTCAACTATAGATACCCTTCAACAGAGTTGTCTTTCTGCGTTGTTAAGGAAACCTAAATTGAGGGACCTCTAGCTTTATGGTATAGACTGAATATGTGTGCATTGGTAAGAAGTAAATGGCTCTCGAGTGTAGGAAATTCTTACGCCACCTGTAGGTTCAAAGACTTACATATGTTAAAACCAACGACGACGGCTTGACGACGACAGCACTTTAAGTTAAATACCGTTCAAGAACTGTTCCTACTAAGGTGAGGCATTTTAAACGTAACAACAGGTACTATATTTCTTTGTACTTTAACATACATATAAATATGTAATTGTTTCATGGATCATCGTTACGGCGAGGCTGCGGTGGCGGGGAGGTACTCGTACTATTGACAGTTGACACTTCACAGCCACTAATAACAGAAAGCATGCAGATCCATACAATTGGGTAGAAATACAGTAATTTAAAAAATTGTGTGTAATCGTTATATTTAAATAATGAATAATAAGTCAATTTCTAAATGAGACATTAACATCCCTACACTAGTGACGTATCGTTAATCAGCAGAGACTGCAGCCATATCGACATTCATTCTGTAGAGCGAGTAAAATGGTAATGTAATTAAGGTGATATTTAAGTCCCATGATATTGGACAGTAATGGCTGTCAATATTAATGCATCCTTACCTTCTACGGGACAGTTGCTTACCATCCAGGTGACCTGTTCGCTCGTTGCTCCGTCGCTTGTTAGGCCGTATAAAAGTCAATACTAACTACGTTTCTGGTGATGGGATTCTAGTCAAGTACGAGTAGGTAAAAGGCATTAACTTTAACATTACTTGTTTCTGCTGATTTTCATTACGACCTACATCGTTGCGCAGTCACTTACCAATAGAAAAATTAATATGAATTATCCTGAAATAAAACTGCCGGCCGGGATTTAGGGTACCTGGTGGATCATTTTTCATATTCCTCACGAAAACATTATTAAAAAAAAGAAATTACAGGTAGCGGAGAAGCTCATTACATCCTGTTTTACATTACACGATAATAAAGATAAATGCGACGTGCGCTCGGTGATTAATGATGGCGCAGGTACGGGTTTTATTTAGGTTTAGCCTCCAGCTCGGTGCGGAGTACAACGAGGACAGTACCGACAGCATGGACAGTACTGATAGCCTGTTTGGATAGCATATTATATTTGCTTCGTCTTTTATTATGCGCACCGCGAAGGATTGGAATAAATTGCCAGCGTCGGTGTGCCCGTTCGACTATATTGTGGGTATTTTATTATGATACGGGTACTCACGATATGTATTCTGATACGCCGATATTTCGACCCATTTGGATCGTGGTCACGGCTGAACTCTATATTGTGGGTTTCTTCAAATCAAAAGTAACTGTTACTGACATTATAGCAGTTTACTTTCATCATCAATTAAGATAGTGGGAATATTTGAACATAAATGGTGAGTAATCCGACAGCCCATTGTTTTCCATTGAATTTAATGTCAAACGGATTCCACGATTCCTCCGCGTAATATCGGATAAAGTATCATTGAGTAATGGTGTTGCACTGGTCGCCGCTGATGATGGGATTATCATTAATTAGTCAACCCGCCCTCGCTGCGTTTCGGGTAAATTATTCCTGCCGTACACAAGTACAGGACAAACAGATAATCCGATAAAAGACAACAATTTTAAAAATCATTGCTGTGGAATCGTTTGAATTAGTATACACAAAATTAGTAACACCTTTTCAGAAAACTACAATTTTCTTTTCGTTAATGCAAAATCTAAACCCAAAGTAAAAATCTTAGCTCAATGGATACATAGAAAAGAGGTAGGTAGTAGTAGATAGAGGTGTACATATACAATGGCTAAAGTATCTATTAATATTCGGCTCATGAAATCTACGAAACTACTTCTAAAGAACAAAAACGACGGAGTATCTACCGATGCTAGAAATGATTGAGGAAAAGAGAAGGAATTAATATTTATCCCTTATACGGTACCCTTGTACGGTATAACCCTTATAACAATTTTTCTCAAATGTAATTTTCTACTGGCTTACTATCACCTTCTTGCTCAAGCCAATCGTCAAGAATCGTCGTCGCCTGGGAGTATGCGATCCAGAACTTTTTTCTTCAACATCATTTTCAATCGTTGCTCTTCCTTCTTGCATATTCTCTTTCCTTCTTGCATTTCTTGCATCGGTGAGGCCTTTTTGTAACTAATGTCTATGTCGATAACAACTTACAGGTGGCTCGTCTGCTCGTTTACGAACTATTAGCATAAAAAATCATGCCTACAGAAAATTGCAGCCATATTTCGTAACGCTCAAAATGTAATTTAAAAACTAGTTCCAAACAGAAGATTCAAAGATTCAAATAAAATATGTCGCATAGAGGTGTTAGTTTCCAATTATTTCCTGCAAACAGTGGGCATCCAGCTCGGCCGAGATCCAAGCAAGCGGAGAATAATGAACACGACACTCGGCTCCGTATCAGGTTGCACATAATCCTACTACACAATTCATGTGCACGTAAGCAGATCCGAGTGAGCTTTCCTTACAGAAGCTGCTAACAAGCCTCCCCCCCTCCCCTTAACAGATCGTTATTCCTTCCAAAGTTAAGGACATAGCCCTCACCTTGACATAGGCCTAGTTATATAAAGCAGATTATAAAACTTCTGCTTTAAACATGTCTGGTTAATTCGCGGATCAAATCTGAATATTGAGACACGAATTCAACGTACTGCCACCAATCGAGCTGAAAATCATTTGAGAGGTACTTTAATGCCCTATTGCGCCGGTCTAATATTCCATTAACATTAATTCCATACCGGTAGATCAGGGTAAACACAAACTCTCGTCCCCCCGTCCTCCCGCTTGGTAGCAGCCTCGCGTAATGATACCTACATCATCTTCATCGCAACCCTTAAAAGTCCCACTGCTGGGCTCGAGCTCTCATAATGTGAAGGCTGCAGGCCATAGTCCACCACGCTGGCCAAGTGCAAATTATAGAGAACTCTCAGGTCTCAGGTCTCCTCACAAAGTTTTCTGCACCGAAGCAAGTGATAAATAATTTTTAATACGCAGAAATTTTTGAATATTAGCATGCAGGTTTCGTAACAAGGCCTAAGCTAAAGATTACTTTAATACTTCGATCTTCATACCTGATTCGTTTCAACAAAATGCTACAACAAATTTTAAAAGTAATCGTTTGAAACATTGATATTATGGGGCGAGCATGTCCGACGCATGTAATTAGCCCCGCACCATGTTGTCGAGTTTTTCATTACGACCCGCACCCGGCCGACCCATTCATATCGTAGATTAGATATCGGGGCAATATGCGCGAATATCTCACAGATTTTTGGGTCCAACCGATACGTTACAATGTTTGTACTGGCTTTGTATAAATTTTAGTAGCGAAATATCTACGCAATGATGTTTTAATGTTAGAATAATGAAAAGTTTGACATTATTATTTTAAACGAACAATGTTTAATAAAATGAAAATGAAAGGAGAGACCCAATTTCCGGCCAAGACTTGACACGTATCAATTATATACCAAAAAAATTGTCTTATTTACTTAATTTAGGTAAATAAATATTAGCTTGATTGTCAATGGCCAAACGGAGATATTAATTTTTTCTTTTTTTATTATTTATCACTGTCTCCGTAAATATCTGACACTATGACACTATAAGTTTTTAATCGTATTATTAAATGCTATCTCTGTAAATGTTTATCATAGTACGGAAATAGGGCTTGCCCGTACGTAGACATGGGAACTCGTAACGTTACATTATTTTAACTATCGAGTAAATAATCGATTGTTGGGTGTCGTTCCCACGGTTACACGTCTTTATTCAAATGAATTATGTTTAAAATGTATGTTGATATTATCCATAATATACAAATAAACTACTATTATTTTATTGAGGTGGTTTGATGTCTAGAAGAAAACAAAAATCGATACTGAGTACTTCAATGAATCGATTTAAAAATGTCGTCCATTTTGTCAAATGTCAACCACTACGTATGTCAAAATGTCAATGGTACTAAGATTAGAGTTCTGTTTTCTATTCGCTTTCGTACTCTTGCGCTGGTGAATGTGTTTTCGTTGTTTTTGCGATTTTACGTTGTTTTTGCGATTTATATATCTATACTACAACTTCTGCTTGAATACTGGACTCCGAGATCGACTGCTTCCTGACTGACCTTTGCCTGAACACTGGATTACGTACCCTGCAATCTCTATTGACATTGGCTAGAACACCGGTTAAACTGAATCCTGCTTTCTTGTATAACCTTTAACAGGTTTGCTTGAAATCAACATGAATCTGTGTATTAATTGTGGAATAGCAACCAATCGCTGTAATGCTATTGGAAGAAGATCATTGGACGATGACGCGATACTTGCCATTGTACGGGAATGGATCGCTCCTCAAGTTGTAAGTACTTAGTTATTCTATAATCTCTAAACTGCTACTGCTACTATTAATAGATTTTTATACATACCCATGTAATTCATTTGAGACCCCTGACTATAAGCATACTTAATATGTATTACTTAATGAAACTAAATATGTTTTCAGGTCCATTCTAATGATTTTGTCTGCCAAGCTTGTTGGAATGTCGCCAGCAGTGAATTAAATGTTGAAAACAGACCAGAGGTGTCATCTATGGGGCACCGTCGAGTTTGCATTCTCTGTGGACGGTCTCTTTTAAGAAGAATACGGTTTCACCAATTATGTACTGCCTCTGAGCAAGAACGCAGAATAAGGGATGTTATAAAGGAATGGATCTTACCAAGAACGGTGTGTAGTTTTATAGTGTTTATCTATACTTATAATAAAACTGTAAAAACGTGTCTGTACATTGAATATATTTGCCAAAAAAATATTGAGGGGGGTTAAAAAACAGTAATAGAACACTATTGACGTGTGCAGCAGGGTTACTAAAATCTCGAATGAGATTTTGAATCGTTCATCTCTGGGCTATCACCACCAAGGCAATAAAGTCTATTCTAAAGTCTAGAATGCAAAGTGAGCATGTTTGATCCTGGTGGGCTGATATTTATTTGGTCCTGGGTGTTAGTGATATTATTTGTATTGTCCATGCCACCTGCAATACAAGAAATGCTTCTGTGAGGGTACGAGTGTGTAAGCATAAATTACTAAACAACACACATCTTTAAAAAAAAATTAAATAGAAATTGTATTTCTTTCAGTCTCAAGCATTTTCAAACTTGCTATTTATTTTTAGGTTGGTGCTTCAAGTGTTGTATGTCACTCTTGTTGGCAAAGAGCAAAAACAGCAACTCGACACTTCCATTCGGGTCCCTCAACATCAGCTACATCTTCATCAACGGTCAATGAGCCTGTTTCGTCAGTAGAAGGAAATAATTGGCAAGAACCATCACAACCAGCACAACAACCTCAACCGGTTGAAAGGATAATCCCTACTGGCCCTGTAGCCTCCATAATATTGCCCGATTATTTTAGACCAAGTGTAACAGAGAGCAGATGTTTTATTGAAGGGTGTCAGAGAAGAGAACGAAATAATGTTCCCCTTAATAAGCGTCAATTTTTGCTAAAAATGTACAATTATTATGTACCACCTAATAACCGCTTGTGTGATTTTCATTTATCATGCACATCATGGGATTTCCTAAATGGAATTACTGAAAATATAAATGACACGTTTACAGCAAACCAAATACAAGACATTTTGACCCTAAAAGATGTGGAATCTAAATTGCTGGACTTTGAAAATATTAACAGCATTGATGACCATATATTTTACCACTGGGTAGGTTTTAATAAAGTACAGTTTCAACCGATTCTGAGTAGGCTACCTCAGTTGTTAAATAATAAAAGGGGGTCAACTTCATTAGCTGCTTATTTAATAAAGCTAAGAACTGGGGACCGTCACTGTTAAAAATACCAAAAAGTACTCTAGGTACACTTATAAATCTATAATCTAATCTAATATCTAGGTACACATATGGGAATAAATAATATTACCAGAGAACAAATAATAGATAGAAATCTTTTAATTCCTAATGGATTGTTTGGTGACTACAACGGTGATATAAAACCAATAGTTATTTTAGATGGCACATATATTTATGTGCAAAAAAGCAGTAACTACTCATATCAAAAAAAAACTTACAGCCTCCACAAGTACCAAAATCTAGTAAAACCGTTTTGATGGTGTGTACAGATGGATACATAGTAGAAGTGCTGGGTCCCTATCCCGCTAATACCTCTGATGCAGAAATTATTAAAAATGAATTTAAAGATAATTCTGCATTAAGACAATACTTTCAACCTGGTGACGCCTTTATTTTAGATAGGGGGTTTCGCGATGCACTACCATATCTTAATGATTATGGCTACAGGACATATGTTCCAGGGTCATTACAGACGGGTGAATCCCAACTTTCAACTTTAGCAGCGAACAAATCCAGGGCAGTTACAATATGTAGGTGGGTAGTAGAGGTAGTCAACGGGCGTTTTAAGCGCGACTTTAAACTGCTTAGGCAGGATTATTTTAACACAGCCTCTAAAAACCTAATGGTTGATTTTGTAGTAGCTGCCGCTCTAATTAATGCTTTTCACCCCCCCATAACAAACCGCGATGACGCTCAGGAAATTCTCCAGAAGATTCATCAATCTATGTATGTAGAAAACCGACTAAGTTATTACATCATTTATAATAACGTAAATAGACGTTGGGCTGAATATCAGCCCATTGATGTTGACCAAGATAATTTAAGAGAATTTCCTGAGCTATAATTTAGTGAGCTTATCACATCTCACTTGGTACATACCAATTAAAACAGGCTCGCTCATATTATGGGGAGCATATAAGAGCAAATGGCAGATATACGATTGAAGTATGCAGAGAGGTCGACAGCTATCTACTACAAGAGCTGTCGGTATCGGAGACCAAGTGGTTGTTATGAGGCCTAATACAGTCTAGGCACATAAGTTCAAAAACTTATTTTGTATATATTTTGATTGATAGTACAAAAAGCGGGAGGGATGCCACAGTTCAATATTATTGCAACTGCGTGGTGGGGAAAAGGACTGTGGGTTGCTGTGCTCATACTATGAGCATTATAATTATTAGCCCCTCCTGCACAATCCTTGGACAATGTATTAATATATTATAATGAAGATGATAATGATTAAACATCTTAAAAAAGAAACTGTTTTTAATTTGAATTCCCCTTCGAAGACTACTTACATATAGCTGCCTAATATTGGTTTAGCTAATGAATTGTCATATTGATAATAGTAAAAGCAGTGTTTTTTGTTTTAAAGGAACTGCCTTTTAATATTGTACTAGCTACAAATGCACGTACTTTCCTATAGGTTTACAGATCATCGCAATTAATTAATAGATACCTAATGATAACTGATAAGTATGTAGGTACTATGAACGTAGTACGTACGGGTATTTACAATTAGTACATATATTATTATTAACGATAATTATACAAAACTTGACTTAAGTACCATTATCATTTATTGATATTTCCTTCAATAAACAGGTAACACTCAAAGTGACACTCAATACCTACTTTGCGAAAATTATAACCTATAAACCTTATGTTTATCCAACGATTACTTTAAATGGCCATTGCTGGCAGCCCTGAAAATTGTGTCACTTAAACATTATATTATGTTATAATTGATGGCAAATTTTCAGTTTTGTCATGTCAGGCCTGAGGTTGTATGGGAATTGGGGTTGTCCTTTAAAATCAAACCAGAGCTCCCTTATATTTTATAAAATAGGCACAAAATATTATAAAATAAGGACATTTTAAACACGCGACTATTGTGACCCTAACAAGTAAGATATAAAAGCGGTCAGATTGCAATCTTCATTTAATTTTATAAACAGCGACAACCATTTTCCAACTTGTATTACCGAAAAATAAGGATATTTACATGGATTTACCGTTCGTTGGATGTTGTTTGTTGGACCATGGTATTTACAGAATACTTAATGTTTTTCTACTGATACATTGGTGTACAATAGTTTTGTTGTTGTTGTGTGACTCGGAATATCAACATTAAATCATTAACGTTTTATTATTTTAGTATCGTATAAAGGACAACACAAATTTTAATGATAATCACAAGCAAACAGATGACTTTAAACTTTACTTATCACGGATTGTGCACATTTTACCTTGGAATCGAGAACCTACACACGATAATAGGATTAACCTATACGTAAAAAATTGTATATATTTCGACCCTGTTACATGGATCGTACTATCGTAGTCACAGTTAAACTATAATGAATATTCACGACCTAATATTATTATTTTATTCTATCAATCATTATATTTTATCATTTATCAATATTATATTAGACTAGATTTTATTATTATGTAATTTAATATTAGTCTTACAATTAAATTAGATCATAATAATTGACCTCATTTATAAATCGTTGTTAATGAAAGTAGATAGTCGAAATTGTTTGTGAACATTAATCTATCCGCCTTCAAGTTTCAGGAACGTCCAAATCTGGAAGGTATTACACAATTATCAACATTTCCCACTTTCAAACTTGAGTTGAGTACGGTTCAAATAAATGCGGAATAAACGTTAAGATAACAACAATAATCAGTGCAACTTGCTCAAATCTTTCAAAGGATTCAAGTTAATTAAAGTATACATTTTATAAATAAGTATCGAATAATACTAAGTAAAATTGGTATATTTTTTTAAATCGGTCAGTAGTTTTTGCTTGAACCCAATACAAAAACAATGATTTTTAAAGTCTGTCTGTTTATCTGTGGTTTTGTACGCGCTAATCTCCGAAACGGCTGAATCGATTTAGGTGCGGTTTTCACTGATATGTTGTGGTAAGCTTCGCGTAACATGTAGTGATTGTTTTTTTTTCAATCTGTTGAAAATAAAATTATGTCAGTTTAAACAATAACGCCTAACAATTTCCGAATGTGCTTACACTAAAAAAGGGACATGTTTTCCGAAGCGAAGCGAGTTCAGGACCACTAGTATGTCATATAAATATAATAATTAATTAGGATTCACAAATGGTGTATGACAGATCCAACATGTGAGACTATTTGTAAGGATTCAGTTTTTCACTGTCGATATGGATACATATTTCGCAGTAAATAATTTTTTGTTTGTTATTTAATAAGTTCCTCAATATTAGTTTTTTTTTAGCAAAAAACCACTAGGTATACACCAACAGTTAACACGATGCGACATGAACGTCACACAATTAACACGAGTATAAAAAAACTACAATTTATTCGTAAACTGCAGCAATAAATTATTTTAATATCACGGTACAAACTTCAGTTCCGTAACTACCGAAGAAGAAAGAAAATAAAACTTCACAGTTTCCTACAAAAATAACACCAAGACAATGAAGTTTGACTTCAACTCAATGTTTCCAATTCAAACTACATTTCCTCCGTTCGCAAAAAATATCTTACAAACGTTATTCAACCAAATAGAAGAGATACCGGTATTTTACGGGAATATACCTGAAATAGCATATCTCCTGGACAGCCGGATAATATGAACAGCGTAAATACATAAGATTTACCAACAAAAGGCAATGCCAAGTCTGTGGGCCGCTGCGGGCGAGCGGTACTCAAGTATAGGGTGTTTCATCAAATAGTATCTATACAAAAGCCATGGAGACCCCTCTGGGGTTTTAGAATCGCTGAGATATATATTAAATATCGATGGAAGAAAACGGAAAGGTCGTTACTGACAAAAATATTTTTTTTTATTGTTTGCCACCTGAAAGAATGCGTTGACTTATACTAATAAGTTTAACAAGCCTTGTGGTTGGCAATAAATAATAATTATCTAACCGTTTGTACGAGTTATAAAACAGGTTAATGTGGGTTAGATAACGCAAATTAAATTTATTTTTATGCTAATACATACGGGTGATTATACAAAAATTGGCAGCAAAAGTAACTGAATGTCATCAGCCAATATATTTGTATTTTTTTTAACGCAAATTGTCTTCATAATATTATTGGCTATATTACCAATTTCTGATGAGCACCAACTCAAATCAAATTAAAAGAAAAAATATGTTATAACGACAGATTTTTTACAATCACCTAGTATTTGTGTGTAATACCTGTGTAGTGGGTGACGTGTACAACACAACCTTGTTGTGTTGTATGTTTATGTCTTGAGATAAACATACACTCCCAGACCAAGAACAGACATTTAAAATCATCATTCCGCCACGCTGGAAATCTAACCTAGAACGTTATGAACCGCCATGATGGCTCGTTAATCTTCAATCTAGGGTGATAAAGCTAACCAATTTAGCAAAAGTCTAAGATCCCAAGTGGTGTGAAGATTTCACACATCAAAATTCTCATAGAAACGAGACTTTTCTTATAGAGTGTTTAACTTTTATTAGTTAAAATTACTAGAAGCTTCACTGACCGGTTTGATCAAACAAATTTTGGAACAGCCTGTATACCGCTACACTCTAGTAAGCTGCTCCTTCCTCAAGTATTGGATATGAATAAAAAGGGACGATACATTATTACCGAGGGCTCGAGCGAATCGCGGGCTCCATGTAAATATTAGACATCGAGCTATTTGAGACACTTATTGTTGGCCCAAATATTTATTCAATTTGATACCTTCCAGCGGTTGCTCTCTCTCCAATGTCATGCTCAATGTCATTGGTAGGGGCGAGGTTCCGCTGCGTGACCTTAGTACCTAATAACACAGAAGTTATCGAGAAATGTGATAATAGCTTACAGGGATGACGAAAAAGCTGACGAGCCACCAAATGTTAAGTGATCTCCGCCTTTGGACATAACCAACACTAGAGAAGTTGTGTAGTGCTGGCCCTGAAAATTAACTTTTTACAGCTTTTTTGAAAAATCTCATGTCATAGTGCTCTCGTAATACCCCAGAAAGAAGATCAAATCGTGGGAATCATAGGAGATCTGCATATTGATACAGTCATATCGTCTGCGCAATTAGATTGTTTTGTGAAATAAAACTCAATGTTACATTTAAAATTCATAAATGCATTGATTGATGCTTTTCTGATAATAATCATAATTAAGGCCACAGACTCAGTGTGCAGGATCACATGCTTGACACAACTGTTAGAAAAATCAGGGATCTCTTCCTTTAGAGAAGTGATAGTCATCAGTGATATCACTATCCCACGACCTGAACTTTTGTGGTACACTTTACTGAAAAACTATCACGCCTATAGATTTGTACTTTAACATAGTAATTAAACTTCATATCTAGATGTGTTATCTGTCAATAAAATATAATTTTATAACCATTAAGAAAAAGAACAGTAACAATTTCGTATTCATTGGATAGAATGTAGTATTACTAATGCCATCTGTTAGAAAACTAAAAAGGTAACATTACTGCAAAAGAAATTCGAAACTCAAATACTTTGTAGTTAATCTACTTAATACTCTAGTATTACTCGTATTAAGTAGATTGGTGTCATATGTGTCACCACTAGAATCAGGTTGTCAATTTACGGCGGAGTTGTCACATAGTCCTTAAAATTATTACCCGTTAGAAAAACTACGCAAGCCCTCACAAAGCTCAACTTTTTCCTAGTAATTTAAAATACGTAGGATAGTAAGCCAAAACGTGCTGAATTTAAAAAAACCCAACGTGGAACGCCTGTCTGACATTTCTCTATTCAATCTAAGATACTTTTCATTCTGGGAAATAGATGTTAGTTGATTATAAACTTATTAATTATGTTTTGGGCTTTTGTAATAACAAGAAAATTTGTTTCTAATTCACAGAAAATCTAAAACTTGACTAAAATAATAAATATTTCAACGATTATGTAAACAACGAGCAACTGTAATTTGTGTAGGTACTCTAAAATTATCAATTTTATGAGGGTAAACTGAAATTTACCAAACGCCTAACAAGAAGGAATAATAATTTCTCTGCTGCAGATATCTAAGATACTATTTGCTAAATGAAAACGTCTTCAACCCGTTATCGGTCCATTACTGAGCACGGGTTTAACTGAGGTCGTAACTGAGGAGGTCTACAGCATACGCTGCTCCAGTGCGGAGGTCCAGTGGTGGAGGGGTCAGTGACCCATGTATCGGAAATATTTATGCCGCCTGAAGGTCTCCGACAATGTTAAATGATTTTTGACTGATTTAACTTTTAATAAGAAGTCAATACCTAGCATAATAAAAAAAATATAGGGACACGCGAACCGCAAACCTCTACAAATTTAAATCCAGCCAATTTACGGTCGCGCGGAAACGTCTAAACTTGTAAAGCAACCGAAAAACATTCCGTCCGAAGGTAATCCTCCATCAATCAATAGAGCTCCACCTAATTTGCAAACACCACTCCGCCATAATTTTATTAGGGTTTTTGATCGATGGACCAAACAAAGAGTGTCCGAAGTGGAAACAACCCAACCGTGTCTACTGACTAATAATAAACTCGAAAATATAACTTTTTACCAATATTTATGTTTTAGGAAAAAATGTTTGGAATATTTTAGGGCAACAGTGATCGATATAGGCGGGCGTTCCGCCAAAGTTTGTTAAGCTGTATGTTTTTCTATGGTTGTTCCAGTAATGTCCAACAAGGCTGAATGTATTTTTTTGTTAACAGATGGAAATTAATCAGATTTTAGGCGTATTGGCGCGATAGAGAATACCACGGTGTGGTCAGAGTCAACAAAAGGTACTCCTGTTTTGTAAAAAACTATCAATATTATAAAATTATAATAAGTTATCAATATAAATGACATGAATATTTCGCGAATCCTAGCTTCCCTTATGCTTAATGCGTTTGACGTTACATAAGTGCAAGATACACCACGAAATAGGATGAATAGGTTCAAAGACTCAAGGATGAAAATGGAAAGAGCCTTTTACACCCAAACTTGTAGATAATATTCCGAATAGATGGGATTAAGTATACTAATGAAAAATGAACCCTTAAGAAGTTTGTATTTTACGAGCAATAATTAACAAATGTAAACTCAAAAGATACTGAAATAATTTGACTTAAAATTTATGATTTGATTGTATGAATAAAATCAAAAACTTTGATAAATCCATGCGATAACGAAGCAAAAGTTATGATTGAATTCAAATTCATGTTACGAATTCAGTTTACGAAACAACTTTATAAATATATACATATCAGTTGACGGTCCGACTGCTGCCGCGGGTGATGGTCGCTTATAACGTACTTACGTAATTCGTTAAGTTTGTAAAAGTAATACTTTAGATACATAATTGTGAGGACTATTCAAATTCAAAATCATATTAATTGACAATATACCCACATAGGGTATATTGTCAATTAAATTTTTAAGTTCGGTGGAGCGTGGTAAAGGTTTAACTCGGCACATCTTTGAAATTAATTGACGTCATCGCCATAACGTAACGTTATTGGTAACGTTCGTAATAACGTCATCGTTGTAACGCTTGTAACGTAACATCTCATCGTAACGTATTGGATGTTTACAAATATATTACCAGGAAAAGTTGCTGACCATGACATTAGACAGTTTAATTAGAAGTAACTACGTCATACCTCGCCCAGTCCCACACAAAAGATATATTTATTGGCCACAAGCATTGGCTCAAGATGAAAATATATATTTTATTTGATCCCGTAAAGCAATTGGTTTTCTAGGAGCGAAACAAAAGGAGAACGTTTAATTAAGCACATACGTACTGTTGAGATAAGAACCAGAGATAAAGGAACACAATTAGTGCTGGAGCAGCGAATTCTTCGCAAAAACCGAACAATGTTTGGTTAAAGTAAAAAGTCCTGACAGGAAATTGAAAATGTTTCACCTCCGAACCTGAGCAGGTATAATGCGTATATGTAACATTATTAGTGGTGGTTACTATGCAATTCCTGGTGAATTCATTCGAGACGTGAGATCGCTTAATAAGTTTTAAGCTGTTATGTTGTTACAATAATTTTTTTAATGTAGTTTATTGAAGCATTTACTCAATTTTAAATTTATTAATTTTTACTAAATTTTAAAACAGAACTTCATTAACCATTTTGCTTGAACGTTTTCTGCGCTTTTTATTTAAAACGATGTATCTTAAGCAGAAAATTTTGGCGCAATACGTCTGATATGATTTTTAATTTGATTTAATCAAACAATTCAATTCACAACGGTTAGCGTAAGTACCTATATTGGGAGTCTCAGCTCCCTATCGTGTAACAATTTTTAGTTATTTGCTGAGTCTAAAAGGGGTAAAATTAACCTTAAAAGTACAAAAGAAGCGGAACTGCGCTATTAGGAGCAACCTCAGGAAATGAATAATTACTGCAATATTGGTGTGAGACGATCCACGAACAGACGAAGATCCTGGACATTATTTTAGAACACATTCATACCATCATAGACTTGATTGAGATTTAATTGATTAAAAAAACATTGATAACATTAGTCCATCGTTTGTTGTCCAAAAGAGAAAAACACGTTCGTGAGTATTGAAAATGACGCATCAACACTTGTTTTAGATGCCATTACTGTTGACGAAATATGGAACTATAAAAATATATTCCAGAAAATAAAAATCAATCATTAGTTATCATTATGGATGTACTCCAAAGGGCAGTTACTGATGAAGATACAAATTCGTCGCAACTTAGGTGACAGGTTGCTAGTTTTCTTCCGGGTATAGATGTTCGTCGGTGTCAATGCTGGAAAGTTATTTGTCACTAATCGTATTCCACTTTATTGACGACATCTTTCCAAGCTATGCGAGAAAGAAGATCACAGGCTGGGTATTCGAGAAAATACCTAGAAAATCCTTAAGTGGCTTTCCAACTTTCGCAACCGAAACACTAAGAAACATTTTACGATTGTAGATTAGACCGGCTTACCTCCATGCGAGAGAACCGTTGAGATTACATTGGATAATACTCTAATGCTAAGCGATCGTTGCCACAGTTATGCAGCATGGAAAAGAATGAGCCGAATTATTGAATTGGATCTCCGGATTAATAGAACCTCTTAAGCCTGAATCTAGCAGTTTCAAGCTATTGACCACTATCTTCATAGATTGAGTCCACAACTTAATACACTAGGATGTGACTGGGCTACGTTCTTGTCCATAACGAAGCTGAACCACGCCATAAATCCGCCATAGACATGTCCGCCCATAGATAAGGCGGCAAAACAGAGATAACAGACGCTCGATTGATCGTCAATAAGTACCGATTCATTTATCTACTAACGCTGTAGAAAACCCTCCTGCGAATAAAAATCTACTATGTTCGGTTGTGGTAAAGCTTTGTTTTGTACGGCGCGCACTTAAAAGGGTAGGCTTAAGCCGCGGTTCCATGAAATTAAGTTTATTTTCGGAATTTGCCGGTTTATCCTCCATGTCTCAATTTTAGATACTTATCTAAGTTTGTGAACATTCCGCTGGTAGGGAGGCCCGCGAGCAATAGCAATATTGGGCAAATATAAGTAACTTGTTTGCCGGTATGTGATTAGCAAGCCTGTGTGTTAAATTTGTGTAAATTTTCAGCGTGGAATTAATATTTGCTCGGAGTGTTTATTTAAAATTAAAGTTACAAGTAATCCCAAGAAAATACAAGGTATGCGCGCATTAACTTTCCTTATAAAACTACTTTACTAGATTAGTATTATTAGTATAATAGTACCTACGTAGGTAGTAATGAGATATACTCATAGTATATATCACAATAATGTTACTAGTAAACCCACCCTTGTCTAAATTGTATGAATAACTAGCATTATTCTGATCCATCAAAGAATTGGTGTTGAATGTGAAAGAAGACGATGGTTCGTAATTTGTAAATAAAATTACGAATGAAAAAAAATGTTTTGACAACATAATTATATCGTTGCACCTGCTATTTACTATTTTGGCACAATATTTACTCAAATGTAATGTAGATTGATCCTTTCAGGGTCAAGGAATAGAAGTAATTCGGAACCCTTACAGGATCTCGCGTGTCTAGAAGCCGTTAGCAGTCCAACAGCCAGCGAATGAGTAGACCGGCCACCTGATAGTAAGTTAAGCACCGCCGGAAGTCCGTTACATAAAAGATTGGATGCGTTGCTGGCCGAGAAGGATGTAATCAATCCTCTTGTTACTTGCCCTCTAAGTTAAGACCGATACGTTAAAACATAACAGTTCCTTGTAGAAGAAAGGTCTATTGCGAATAAACGCGGTATAACCTGGAATATACCGCAATATACTACTGGGGGTCTTTAAGACCCCCAGATTTTCCTATATATCTTCTATGTACAGACAGCGACCAGTTACAGATTTATTATTAGATAGTATAGATATTAATAGGTTTTTTTATATTGTACTCGCTGGCCCAACGAACGTTGTTCCGCCAAATAGATTACTTGTAGTAAATGAATACAAAAAGGGCGATTTAAATTGGAGTAGGCAAGTGAAAATTTTGGGATTATGTGTATTTTTATGCTTAATCAAAAAAATTGAAAATAAAATTTTTGTCCAAAAAATAAAAAAAAAAGTTAGGGGTGGACAACCCTTATCACTTGGGGCATGAAAAATAGATAGTAGTCGATTCTCAGACCTACTGAATATGCATATAAAATTTCAGAAAAATCTGTCAAGCCGTTTCGGAGGAGTAAGAATGGTAACTTACATAGTGACACGAGAATTTTAGGTATATATTATATATAAGATTATAGAAACAATGTTTTAAAAGTGAATTTCAATTTACGCACAGAAATATTAAAGAATATAATCAAAGCAAACATTAATTTTGACCTCGCACTAGATGAAATTTCTCGGAACAACCTTCCGCAGTAAACGAATTTGAAATAATATCCCCGTACCAATCTTCTAAATGTGACTTTATATTAATTAGGATAATTTGACTGCCTAACTTTCGGCGCATTAGTGACATATCTTCGTTTATAATTATCATTATTGTTAGTTACAGTCACCCGAGGGCCACGAGCTGCAATTATCAGCGTCGAGAATTAAAACAAATGTATGTTTTCGACTTAATTTGGCCATGATATGGCCCAACAAATTGACGCGAATATTTGAATTTGTTAGCAAATTGACATTGAAATAACGCTTCGTACCTACGCTTATGGGTTGCGCGTATATTATTTTTGCTACGTTTTCAAGACTATTACTTTGTCAACAAAAAACGCAATGTCGTTCTCCTTAAAACACCCCTTACCTCCGAAGGAAGCACATAATTTGTGACCGCTATCGACACATAGATAAAACCGTTCGATTCGGCGCGACTTTAATTTCTTTCCCGACGATAAATGCTCGAACACACGTCTCGTTCTTATCGCGCAAGAGAGAGAGGGATGGTTTCTTTGTCTCAAAGAACCTGGGAGCCGAAAGTACAGAGGTAAAAAGCAATAACTCGCTTTCAGGTCAATTGTCAATTGCTTGCTTCTTCGAGGCTTCTTATTATCGACTTTAAGAATCGCTTAGCTGGTTTTTGAGTGGAAATCAAATCTGCGATCCTGCTTTCTCGTATGTCATATTTTTCAAGTTATTTTTTTTAAGTTTCACATCACATACGGCCAGCTAGACGATAACTTCAATGTCACTTGTTTCCTTTTCTGTTCATACTACCTGAATAATTTACCGATGCACGAGTATTAATATTAGTCGTATTATTGCATAAAGAATTTATTGAATATTTTTTTTTTAACTCTGAAAACGTCAAAATATAGTTAAAATTATCCCAAGGGAACGTATTATCGGGGTAAAAACTCATTTTCCCGGGTCACGACAGTTGCGTTAAACGTTTAACGCAACCGTCTCCGAAGTCCACTAAGAAGTTTCACTACAAAAACTGATTGGGTTATAGAAATATAACAATACTAGTGAAATTGTTCAGTAAGTAATCAGTCAGTGAGATAACACATTTAATCCCGAGCCCACGCTCAGTCGTGTAGTGAGGGATGCAATTGATTCCCTCCTAAATTGAATGCGATGTTACCTCCCACAGTCAATGTTTAATCTGAACGGTTATCTGATGGATAACAGGTTACGGTGCACTGAATATACCGTCGGACAGTGCTTCCCAAACTGTGTCCGTACCTGGCAGTCGCTCGGAAATACCAGGTCTCAACATTAGCCAGTAGATACCTACTGCTCATTTGTTAAGCCTGAATTATCTATTGAAGTCTCTCTCTGAATAAGATTCATGTACTGGTATTATTACCGAGTCTGAAATGTTTGTAATGAAAGTGAGGCAGTCAAATTCTAATAATATAAGCCCTCCGAAGCACGGAAGCACCCAAGAAATGTTGCCACTAGCGGTCACCCATCCAACTACCGACCGGGCCCACTGTTGCTTAACTTTGTCGATCACTTAAGACCAACGCTAGCCTAAAAAGCCGACGTTCTTTGAGCGCTTCATGAGAGTTTTTATATACAAAAATTTTTAATTGTATATTTGAATACTGTCTAAAGCTTACATTTTTATGTATTACGAACAATCTTAAGATCATTTGGTCCCAAGGAACACTAGTTTGAGTACCGCCGCTCAGGAATCTTGTGGTTGCAGGATGTATTGCTACGTATAACTTTGTCAGTGTTTACTATGGGTTTGTATGAAACCGACTGTGCGAGTAGGTACTCTCGGGTACATTTTGATTACTTAGAATACAATATGTAACTTAAAAACTAACCTAAGGTAAGGTAAGGAGTTCGAATTTATTACTCCAATTATTGGAGGTGCATGTGTGAGTCGAACCAATGTTCCCTCGTTCGGGAGGCCAACGCTATAACCTCTAGGTGTCTATGTGTGGGTAGGTGTGGCTGTGTCTATAAGAGATTTGAATTGTGTTACTAGCGCCCACGATATTCTTATTGACCTAATAACGTATAAATCGATGAACGCCGGCTGCACGCACGAAAAAGCGTTCGGTTTTCTGTATGTTTTCTTATGGCGTTATCACATTGAATTATCGTCCGTAAACCGACTTTACAGACAACCATTTTTAATAACAAAATCACATAATCGTATTGATATCTCCCGTGACATTATTATATTATCATAATTCGGGCAATAATATGATTACTACCCGACATATTACTTTGTTGGTCGAGAACACGTCGGTGATATCTTGTGTGATATTGACGTCCGCGTGCGTTACCTCATCTGCTGGTCATTAATATAAAAATTCTATATCTACAAACACTCAAATTATTCATTCATTCCACCCAGAATTTTCACGTTGATCTTACTTCTGGGAAAGTTTAAAAGTTCATGATGGAAACACAAACCAATCATAAATATTTTACTTTACAAAGTAAACCAGATATTTGTAGGAAATGTTGTTATGAAATATCAGGAAAATGTAATATAACATACTAAAGCTGCGTTAATTAGTTATTACTTAATGTTATCATCCATGAACGTGGTGCTCTGTATTAATTAGTTACTTGTGAGGGAAGTTAATCACTCGATTTGTACAGTACCGGAGCTAACGACGGCTTAGTGAAGAGCCAGCGAATGGGGCACGGGTGACCCAAGGGCCAAGAGCCGAAACGCTCGTAACAAATACGCTGTAAGAACAAATGTATCTATTTGCCGCTTTATAGTCACTAATGTGTTAGAAACTTGAAATTTTGCACAGGGGTTCCTTATATAACGTAGGGGAGCACTAAGAAAGGATTTTCGAAAATTCACCCCCTAAGGGAGTAAAACGGGGGTGCACAGTTAGTATGAAACTTTGCCGTTTCTGAAGGTATTAGAATGAAATTCAGAATGAAGGTAAGAATTTCATTTTTAGAATTTCATTTTTAGAATTACATTCCACAAATATGTAGCGAATAATAATAATAATTTGTAGTTTGAAAAACAAAAAAACACGCTTTTATAAATAAATGCAAATCAAGCAAGTGACTGCTGTTAGCGCCTGAGGAGTTTCTTGTCTAGAGCAATCCTCAGCGTAGTTCCCGTTCATACAAGTCTTAGAATTACATTCAACATATCATCGGAACTAACTGGAACTATTTCATATCGCACTGGTATTTCGTGGAGATTAGCAATGACATACACAAATAAGACATCACAAATCTCCCACTCAAACCAACTAGCTTTTAACTCCCGAAGCAAAAAAGAAGGGTATTACAAGTTTAACGTGTGTCTCTGGTGTATTTATGTGTCTGTGGCACTCAAATAAACCAATTTTGATTATAATGTATACGGGTTCCACGATTTCGAATTGTTCAAGTGTCACCTGTCAAGTTTCTCCCCGCCACCGCAGTCTCGCCGTGGCCATGTTCCATGCAACTGGGTCGAAATATCGGCAAAATAATTCAAAACAATTCGAAATCGTGAGTACCCGTATACATTATAATGTTTAGTGTCCGCGATGATATCAGTTTAAAATCAATTTTGATTAGTTTTTATTGTTCGTAGGATGACTTGATCAGGAGTGTTCATAGTTATCATTGCATTCCCTGTGAAGATCATCAGTTGTTTTCTACTTCTTGAAAAGATATGCAAACTTATCGATTCATAATTAAGTATCCTGTGACGTCAATTGTAATACATACAATAACATAGTAATCCTGACGTGATGTTGCAGCAACATCCGGATACAGCAGGATACCCAACTCCTCACCAACTCGAGATAGTAGAGGTATTGTATTTGAGGTCATTGAAAAGGTAATATACTTACCTACTCGTAATCTTACAGTTTTACAATAATATGCAGGTAAAATGTCTCTACATAAATTCGTTTAACAGTTTAATTTAATTTGTTTCCCAGTTAAACACATGAAGCAGACGATTGCATTAACGTAAATTGATTGCTACCGTGTGCACCAAGCACGAGGTTAGTAAAGTTCCTCTCGCTACTCCCGCAAGATGTCTCCACGAGCGTCTTCAATGTAACATGCAGATGTTACTGCATCAGAATTTACTGTTTCTGCAGCCACCAGAAACATTTCTGACACCATAAATCTAAACACCTAAGTCTGGGTATTAGTTCAAATTGTCTTGTTCACGACACTAAAGCGACCCCCACGAAACGTCCTTACCACCACCAGAACGTTTGTTCGACCGCGAACTTTATTCGAAGCAACGTAAAACACTAATTTCTTTAACAGGAAATATTTCATTGTAGGTCCTTCAAGTACAGTAATAGATTCAGAATATATAGTTTATCCTAGTTTAAGTCAACATCAAACGGTTTTGAAAATAATTTGTTTTGTGTAAATTAAACCCAGTTTTATTAATAAACAAAGAAAGTTCATGGAGATAGGACGTCAAGTTAGTTTAGGTTTACAGAAATTGTTTTATCAATTAATTATTCTAGGCCTCTCCCACACACAAACAATTTAATAATAGCTGCGGCTATGCCGGTGGACCCACACTTTAACTAAAAGTAATTAACAATGAGTTGAAAACTAATTAACCTTGAAATAATAGTTTTAGTTCGAATAAAAAGTACTTAATATAATTGGAAATTTAATAGTTTCTTTAGTTCAGGCTCGTGATGTCACCGTGCGACGTTTGGGCGCTGTCGCCACACGAGGAACCTTTCTTTAGCTACGTGCACATGCTACGAGAAGTCGAGAATTACATATTCACGCGACGTGTTTTCATACACCAGCGTGATCGTATATCCTAAAAACATTTCAAATAAATCCTAATGGATGTGTTGGGGATATGCAAATCACATTAATTTATTATACCGCTCGAGATCCGTACATAGATTGTTAGCAATTTGTTTGTGTTTAGCCGGGATTAAACTTCGTCCGTACACGCAAATTTTAAGAATAACAGAGCTCGCTTTAATGAATCGCTCGCTCCGCCCGCCTCCTACATGGCTTTTAATTTAAATTGATTTGGGAAAGAAACGAATTCGAATACCGGGAAACGTTACAAAGAACGATTATTTTAATGTTTCATTTATATACTTTCGACCACAAAACGTACCTACTAAAACCTGATACTAACGTTTGATAATACTGTTTGATAACGATAACCTTATTTCTATCTTTCCACTACCTTATTTCTTTCAACGCATCGGTGATCAAGGTCATCGGTCGTCAAGTAATTTAATTATAAGCTGCATTCCGATGTCGTTAAACCCAAAGAAAGTCTTAGGAATAAAATTACTTTTTATACCCTCCTGACTTGCTCTTACGATGCCACATAATTTTTTCACATTTCTGTAAGTGTAATTAAACTGTTGGTGTCGCCTTCAGACCCCGTTGTCGCCAGACCGTGACAAGAGGAAGGGCGTGTTAGCAAGAGCCTTGTACGGAACTTAGTTTTTATTTTTCTTACTGTTTGCACGAAAATATAATAAAATAGCTTACCTGGCAGACGTTGTTCTACAATCCTTTTTTTATATTCTATCCGAGATACCTAAATTTTTATATTTCATTAAAATCTCCCAAACCATCTAAGAGGAGTTCAGTGACAGACACAGACAGACGGACAGAAGAACCATATGTACACTGTGCTATATAGAAAAATAACCAGATGAGCATCACGACGTTTACTGCGGTTGGCACTGAACTGCAATAATAATAATTAATTAATGCAAGAAGTAATAATTTGTCTTGTATGTTCGACCATGAAGGACAAAATTTGTACATACTAATCCGGCTCGAAGGACCATAAAATGTCGAGAGACCCTTTGATAGTTCCAGTAATAATATAAAATATGTGTATAGTTAACTATTTTTTTTAATATTGAATTTATTGATGATTAATTTAGTGGTAATGTACCCGATTACCCCGAATCGTACTGTGCTTACTCGCGTTCGGGTAAAATTGCTGTAATAATAATAGTCCAATATTAACTGGCATGCAAGACATCTAACTTAATAATGCTAACATTAAATATTGCAATTAATTTAATACTGACTTCCAGTCAGTTCCAGGGTACAAGGAGTTTGTAAGGAAAATAATAATTAAGTTTGCCCAAGTTTATTAGTGTCAAATACATTAAAACGTGGCCTTTCTCATTACGGACGCAGTAGCAAATTAATTATAATAATTATCATCAAGCATTTTCCTTTATGAAGTTTCCAACGACGAAACTTGTATAATAAAACTTTAAAGTTGAGAAATTTCAAACGCAATCCCGTTATATTATCAGCGCAGCCTCTAAGGGTGCTGTTACATCGGCCGTGGAATCGCGCAAAGCGAGATTTTTATCTTATTTATGCGTGTGTGCAAAGAGTTCCGGGATCGACTTAGTTATACCGTGAATAGGAAAAGAAGCACCTTAGGAGTTTCTTCGAAGCCCGAGACCACTCACTGTAGGGGTTTGTTGAAGCGATGGCGTAGTTTGGCTTTCGAGAGGTGTAAAAAAACCAAGTTCGATAAACTTCTATTTTGTGTTAAACTATTTTTGTGTGATTGATTTACAAACATATAAATATTCACATAATAATACATTCACGATAATTATTATTGATTGTATGACTTGGAATTAGGAATTGACCGACACGAGATTGACTCAGTAACATTCACGTTACTATACCGTATACGTTAAAAAATAAAGGGAGCAAAAACAGAAGAACAGGAAAATAACCTGTTCACTAGTGTCATGCACCTGTCGTTCAGACAATTACCGAATAATATTAGAAGTTGTTTCATGATAATTCAGCATCTCGACCCGTTGGAGCGGCGGCGGCGCGGTGCACGGTGATCGGAATTTTTAATACTTCTCTATATTTTCTCTTCCATGCTATCATAGACCATTTTAGGGTTCCGTAGCCAACGAGGAACCCTTATACTCGTAGTTTCGCAGTCCAATCGTCTCCGGCTTATCTCACAGTCTCTTAGGCTTGTTACGCACGTACCACAACCACACCATATCGCATCGACAAAACGTGGCCTAACAGTGGTAATGTGTGAGCAGTGTCACAGCAGCTTGTTTCAGTTGCGTTATGGTAGCGCAGTCACTACTAATTACGTGGTGGTAGCATTGTCACTAGTAATTTTGACGTGGTCAAAGTGCTGCCAGTTGGTAAGTGCGTTGTGGTTGCATCATGGCTGCGATGTTGTCGGTAGCAAACACGTGGTCGATAATGATCATAGCGATGGTCCGCGAGAATGGAACTAGTCATGTTCATACAAATTTGCCTCTCCTTAGTGTTGTAAGTAGTTGTGGCGTGGTTGTGGTACCTGTGAAACAAGCCTTATAGATAACCCGTCGTAAACCCGATCCTCCCCATGGTACGCGGGGCACGGGGCGGGGATGTGATGTGATCGACCTAACGACTTGTCGCTGTAATACGTAGTGTTTCTGTTTACGTACTCTGTGCTCGCTGTCTGTCGACTGTATAGTATTATACAGAACTAGATACTAAGTGGCTGACGTACTGACTAGACTGAGATTGTTTCTTTTCAAGAGTAAACATTTTCAAATTGTAAATCTGCTGAAGTTACGTCATAAAGATTTATACAGTCAAGTTAAAATTGTATTGATTAACTTTATTGTGTATTTTAATTCCTAAACTTGATTAAGTACAAATTCCAATACGTATCATAATTTTAAAGTAGTCTAGTTAAAAAAATAAGTGGATCCCATACTCTTCAAAACTTTACTAAACGGAACCACACGACACAGACTCTTACTTGACTGTCTTATGTTTTGCATCAAAAAAGCAAAAGTAATGAAAGCTTTTGTATCAAAATAAGCGCAGAGTTGTTTGACTATGAGTCGCTGTAGTCTGACTTTATAATTTGGTAAAAGTACGAGCGTACGAGTATGTCAAATGACTGCCGGCAAACATTTTAAAATGTTCTTTACAACACAGTACTGTTTAGAATTATAATTAAAACTGTTGCAGGAAATAGGTACTTAGGTACCTACTAAATGATCTTACAATTAAAAAATTGACTTAAACATAATGTAAATTTAATACTTATATGGTTTTCTCAGGTATGCCATTGTCGGAATTCTACCAAAAAGGGGATCACACGGGAAGCGCCAGGTAGAAAAAAAAAGAATAATCAAAATCGGTTCACACAGTCGAAAGTTCTGAACATGGAAAAAATACAGTCGAATTGAGATCCTCTACCTTTTTTGAAGTCGGTTAAAATAGAAAATCGATCGTATCTATAACATTAGTATAAACTTCGATTTAGCAATTAGGTATTTAAAAAAAATTATGTTCCGATGTACAACGGCATGTTACCTCACATGAATATAAATTACAATTATTACCAACGAATTGGCATACAGTCAATAAAAAATCAAAAAGGTTTTTTTTTGCGTAACTTCTAACAATTTCGATATATTTCACTGTACTCTGTTAGGCTGTAATAGTGTTATACCCTATTACACTGTAATACTGTTAGTATTTTAACACTAATGTTCTTACTCCAACCATTCGGGCCATTCAAATTAAATCAAACGATTTCGCTCACACGCTTACACAAACAGGATAAGATTCCCAAATCCTCTTCCGACCGTTGAATACAATACATAACGTCTGACCTTTCCAGGGACGAGGCCAGGCCGCGTAATGGAGGTACCATCAACTGTCGACGGCGATTCAAAGTTCTCCAATAAATGCGTGTCACGTAAATTGATACTACGTCCCCGCCCCACCCCACGCAACGGTATTATGTAGCGGGCTGTTTGCGTGTTTGATTTCTTCTAAAGAGGTAAGAGGTATCGGTATGACGTCGGGTCGGACGAACTCTTGAACTCTTAACGAAATATTTTTTGGAAGTTCGGCACACCTTTCAGTAGTTATGGGCTAACGTACCTTTGAATAGATAACAGAAACTCTTAGATATTATTGATATTATTTATTAATTCGTTTATTGAACATAATATTCATTATTTGTGACACACTATATTCGACAAATAATGATTTTTCTTACTTACTTACTCCTTTGGCGCAGCGACCCGAAGTGAGCCTTGGCTTCCGAAACAAGAGAATGCCATCTTCGCCGGTCTTAAGCCACCTCTTTTTTTCGATAGCGTTATTCAGAATTTAACACTGTTGATATCAATTTTTATACCTAGCAGCGATAGCCAAGTGGTTTGAAAGTCGGTCTCCCAAACAAGTTGGCTAATAGATTTGAATCCTGCACGCGCCACTAATTTCCGAAAATGATGTGCTTATTAGAAAGAAAACATCGCGAGGAAACCTACAGACGTAGTTCGTGACGTGATGTTCTCAAAGGTGTGTGAATGTGAAAAGTGTGAATGTGAAAAAAGTGTGTGTCTACCAATCACAGTACAATGGTGACCTACCTACCGTGAGAACAGATCCGCGCACAGTAGTGGACAGTTATGGGTTGCGAAGGGAGAGAGAGATTCGTCACATGACGTTTCCCATGATAAGTGCGTTTGTGTAACGACGGTGGTGGTATACACCGGGCTCACAATAGCTGACCTCAGAGACAGGGAATCACCGCCGCGCCGCAATGATAATACTCCGCTATTTTAATTACGTCCTCGTTCATTATCCCGAGACATTACTGCCGCAACCGGCGGAAGCTTCAACCAGAAAACTTTTCTTTATGGCTGAATAATATTTTAACTTTGTTTTGTTTTACATATTTTAATTCGTAATTAATTTTGCGTTACGGCTAAGTGAGTTGTTGGGGTTAAGTATTCATCTATTTTGAGCGCAAATCAATTATAGTAAGTGCCTCGCGTTGATAAATTAACGAGGCAATGTGAACAACTTCTTTCCTAGGTCGCTAAATTCTGCATTATCTCATCGAATCCAGCCGATAATGGCAAAAACAATAAGGTGACCCTTATATCAATTACCAAGACCTGAAGTCAAGGTGATCATTTGATGAAAAAACCAGTCAAACACCCCTACACTTAAAATTATTAGATATCGAAAAGTACGTTAAGAAATGAAAGGAATATTCAATTACTATTTTTTATCCGCCAATAAACCCACATGATTTTAATTAATCTCATCACTGACCTCTAATTAAATTTTCCCGGAACCAAATTCCGATATCCTCATAAATGTGGCTATCTACCAAATTTCACCGAAGATCATTTTATCCGTTGTTTACCGCTGTCTTGTATAACAGTACACTCACATAAAATATTTCCACCAAATGCTACAACCAAACAATCATAAAAGAAAAGAAGTTATAATTTTATAACTCGCTCCCGATTCGACGATGTTGTTCGGTAATATGATTAAATATATAATATTAGTCGTCGCCGCGTTCGGGAAAGCCGACTCTTACGCGAAAAAAATTTTATTCGCTTTTATCAATCGTTCTATAAATATTTGATGTTATGTTATATCCTAAGCCTTCTTTGTGAATAGCTATTGATTGTGAGTAAAGTGTCGACGAACGCGCAGGCTGGTAGCTGACGGCAGGTGGTCAACGTTGCCCAGGGTGATCTGTAATACCATGGACACACAGGCTCCGGGGTTCTGCATTATTAATGAATCTCGGACAAATATCGCATGCAAATCCGCAGTAGTTCAGAATACGACCAAACTTATGGTCACACAATTGACTACAACACAATCCGTATCACATTCATTTTCTGACATTATGATTATGTACAACTACATGTATCTTAAACATTAAATTGAATGTCGTCTTTATTATAGGCTATGCATGCATGCTACGGCATGGATATCTTCAAATTTAAAGGGTATTTCAAGCTCTTATCACGTCTAACGTACCATCTTATGTAACAGCATGCGAGTACTTGTATACATAATTATATTGTGCCGCCTACACAATTTAACATTTATTTCACGCTGTCGACAAAATTATATGGAACGATTTCATTATTTATCACTTAAAGTACTGAACTTGTCGAATTGCGTGATATCTAACATAATTAGCTCTAGGCACTGACCCTCGTCAGTCGAGAACTCGATTTTCGTAAACACGGCAAAATTTGTTTGACGAAACAAGAATTAGAAACGAATTTATTTGGATACTAGTTGGTATCCGCGATTATTTACATACAAACTTTTAACCCTTTTCAAGATAAATTTCAAACATTCTTTCTTAGTACTCCCCACGGTACATAAAGATTCCTTGTACCAAGTTGAACACCTCTCGTTTAGGCTGTCTACTGCTCGCAGTAGACTCAGCCTCTGTTAATAATCTTGAAATTTCAAAAGGTCTTAAATGTTCATTAACCCCTTCAGATTTACAATTAACATGTCACTTGCAAATAAATATTGGTTCTGCAAAAGGAGTATTATTTCCTTCGAAGCCAATGGTAATGACGGTTCACGGGTAGTAAGTGCCCCTTCACGCACGGAGACACAATTAGGGTCACTCGCAGCCCCTAATGAGGGGTCAGAGCTGGGAGGGCGTGTAAGTAGGTTATTGAAGTTAATTCCGCATCACAACTACCTGACTTTGAGATGGTGGATCCGTTGTAAGTTGTAAATAGAATTTTGTTGAACAATATTTTTTTCTAATACGGAGATGGATAGGAGGGTTATGATTTCGGCTCGTATATGTACATATAATGTGAATCATAATTTGATAAAATTGAATCAGAATTGTAAACGTCTTATTCGTCCGGTTATAGGCTACTACGTCAGACGAAATTTAATAATTATGTAGCGTCCTCTAGGTAGATGATAATTAGAAAATCATAAAAAGTAAAGAAATATGAAAAAATACCGTGTAAGTAAAAGGGCATAAATAATACATTTCATAAACATATTACTGTCCTTTCAGAACGCGATTATTAGGTACGTAGTCGCGTTTATTGAGATATTGAGTTAATATTAATCGACTTTGCAATAATCCGCGACCACAATGTATGATGTCTACCTTTGCCTGCCTATTACTCTCTTAACCCACAAAGGAAACATGCAATTACAATAAAAAAATATCATCATCATCATTGCAACCCAACATAACGTGCTGGGCACGGCTCTCACAATGTTCGGGGTATAGGCCAGACTCCGCCACGCTGGCCAAGTGCGGATTAGTTGACAAATAAAAAAAGTATAGGTATACCAAAACACACATCATCAAGAGTCCCGAATCGGAGCATCATCAGGGTAAGGTGGCCCTACGATTGTCAATCGTATAAATCTTTGCGATACTAACTACCTACTACTAATACTAACTCAATAATAGTAGATTTACGAAAAAATTTACCTGACCTACACTTTATTAAGATGTCATGTAATAATATCTACGAATTTCTGACCATTTACATTATATTATTTAATTATTAATAATAGATTAATAATGTTAAAATGGCAGAATAGAATGGTTTTACAATAGAAAGATTAACACGTAAAAGAATAACATTGTAATTTCATTGTGATTTTCTAAATCGAAAATGTAGATGTTTTCGCCGAGTTGGCGTTAGATGCCAAATCTAAATTTGAGGGCCGGCACCAGCGAAGCCTCGGGTTTGATAAAATTTAGCTAAGGGTGTTGGCAGCCCCTCGTCACTCCCCTGCCAAGAACTGCTCGTAATCTTGGCGCGAGGAATCTTTATCTTGTTGCTATAAAATTAAATAAAGTATCTACAAGTCACCGCTTCATGGTCCTACTGCAAACTTTTTTATTGGTACGTTATATTGCCATGTACTGACTGATCATTGTGGCCCATAGAGATTAGTAAGCAGTATCAAAAAGGATTGTCACAGACGCATTTACTGCAACGCTTTTGAACGTGAATTGAAAATGTTCACACATTTTTTATGAACTAATATATTTTTAATTTATAATAAAAACTGTAGGTATTAAGCCAATAAAAAACATGAATTTTATGAAATGCCTGTTAAAAACGAGTAGCAATTGTTTCCGGTCGGTACTAAATTGTACATGTGAGGAATATGTTTCCTAAAACGAAGCGAGTGCGAGTTACTAAAATGACAAGGGCCTATTCAGAAGTACGCGTTATACCTACTGTTCGCTTAATGAACGAATGTGCACGGCTACGAATAGTGTAACTTGTTGATTGTCGTCCACTCTAGACAATAGAAGACTTCCAAAGCATTTATTGTGTAAGACTGATGGCAAAAATACCAACTACCTAGGCGGTTGGATGTTATGCAACAGCCACTGCATCCTTGCCAGAAAATCGTACGATATTTATATAGCGATATTTTTATTTTTATATTTTTGATAGCGCATACTGCGTATATCTGAACAGGCCTTAATACATTTATACACCTAATTAAGAGTATGTGTGTTATCCTGTTAACAAGCGACTCTTCAACCCCAAAATTTACTCGCACAAGGGAGCTCATTAGTTTATGGACGTTATGGTTAATGATTATCAGATATCTATTAACGTAGTGATAAGCCATCGAGTTCTTGATAATAATCGATACTATCAGTAGCCGGGCTCATTAGCCGCTCTGAGTCTACTGCAAATTGCAATACACACGGCTGTACCTAACTGTAGTAACTGTCATTGTCATGAATTATCCTCACATACAATAGAGCCAACTTTAAGTGTCATGACTGCCCCGTAGCCTAGTTGATAGTGGCCCTGCCTGCGAAGCGAGGGATCCTAGGTTCGACTCCCGACCGGGGCAGACGTTTATGTGATAGATATCTAAATTTTTGTTCTCGGGTCATGGGTGTTAGTAGTGTAATTTGTATTGTCCATGCCACCCACGACACAGGGAACCCTTTTGTGGGGGGTATGAGTTTTTTAACGTTTAATAGCTTACTATTGCATAACTTTTATCGCGGGCCTTGGGCGTGGGGACCGAATCCAGAAATTCCGTAACGAAAAAAACCTAACACCCCCTATCAGCGCCATCTAGTACCTTAATACTAAGGTATGGTACGTATTGTTTCTACAAACTAGATGGCGCTGTTCTGATATAACTATATAACATCTAATAATTATAATTGCATAAGTTGATAAAAAATGCTATGCAATAGCTTTACCGCGGCAGTCTCCGAGTGCCACATTTAATTTTTTATTTATGTTTATATACGCTCCCTTGGAGTCATTAATAACTATATTACGTTTTTCGTCTCCCACGTGAAGTGCGACCAAAAACTAGTACAATATAGACAAACTTCGACTTATTTTGTCACCTTAATACTTAAACAAGTCAATCAAAGTGTCAGTGTTAATGGGCGCAACTGGCGTACACCACCGCATCCTCGGTTAGTGAGTCGCGTGATTGATATCATGATGATTAACAGCCGTCGGTCAGCGATGTCCGACACTGAACATGTGACGTCTGCACAGCGCCTTAGGAAACGAATACCATATGCTCATTCATGCCAGTTCAATCCAATTCGATACAGAAAATATTAGCTCTCTCTTTCTTCATTTGTACTATAAAACTTTTCTTTTCAAATTTCGCAATTCTGGGTCAACGGTTTTGATGAGTTTGCGACAACTCTGTTAGTCCGAAATATGAAAAGTTGTATTTTTGTTCATTTAAATCAACGATATACTAATACCCTGACGATGTTACAAAATATAGGATCACCACATAATACCAAAGTTTTGCTGCCATCGTCCTCAATTTTTACATGGTGCTTCATGTAATTTGGTGAATTGGTTTGTGGTGAACTCAGGTATTGGAAATTCACCAACGAATTTTGTAATAAATGTAAGTCATCCAGTGACCACATCCGACGAAGCTAACCTTAGTGTTGATGCGAAGTATTCGCACTCCAATACTACTTTAGTAACTAACCGACCTTCTTACCTTTCTTACTTCATTCTTCTTTCTTGCCGGGTCACTGATGTCGAAGCGACCACTTAACATTAGGTGTCTTGTCTGCTCTTTGTCGGTTATTTACATAAAAACAGGATCAGTTTGGTCAATGTGTCTTGCTAAACATGGAATCGTCTTTGGCAAAGGAAGACCATCCGCCAATTATGCCTAGAGGGCAGACATGATGACATGATTCAACTGTTCCAATCTTAGAACTAATGTGACGTGTTTAATAAAACATTGAGAGAAAACTTTGTACGACTCATTTCGTAAGGAATGTGAGATTCGGCAGAGTTTACATGGAGAAGTGTAGAAAGTTATTTTGTATTCAATAAATGTTTAACAAATACTTTTATTATGTAGAATAAACCATTCATTGTAAAGTAACCCTCTACGAAATTAAATGCGGTGGAGTTTAAATCTCAGCGCACCCACTATTTTTACATAATACGAGTATAATTTAATGCTTGACTACAATCCCACCTGATGTTAAGTACATAATATTATGTAGAAACGTTCCATAGTTACATTTGATGATGCCGTAGCCGCCTTGGTAATGGCCCTGCGAAGCGAGTGGTCCCGTGTTCGATTCCCAGCCGGAGCAAACATTCATGTGACAGATAAATTTAATGTTTGTTCTCCAATCATGGGCGTGAGTGTATTGTGTATTAGCGTTTATTATTTAATCAGAAATTCTGGGAAGTCATATTTATTGGTATATCCACTGAATTGTACCAAAATATTTTTATTAGTGAAGTTATCATTCATGAAAATGCAAGGAAATACCAATACGCACATCCGAAAACAACTACTACGGATAAACCGAGAATTGGATTTCAAATGTAAGGTTTACTATGTTTATTTCAATCTACAAATGCTCAAATCAGACGATCCGAAGTTATAACTACCCCAGGGCCTATCTAAAACATTGACAACTGCAAAGTGGGTCAGATTTCTAACAAATGTTCCCCCTTCTAAGTCTTCCCAAGGCGCAGGCTCTAATTCTGTTATAATGAGAGAACTTTTTCCATTCCTTTTCGAAAGTTTACAGGAAACTTCTTTTGTGAATTTCTTTGCGTTTTATTTTTGCGTTTGGTGCTTACCGGACTTAGTTAGGTAGACTTACTGTTACACCGAAGTGTAATCCTCTTTCTACGTGTACCGACTCTCCTTATGTTTCGCAAATGGTGCCGCAAGTTCAATGTTTAGGTACGCTTATAGTTCGGAAGATGTACTAAGTTACGTCGAATGAGGCTAGTAGTCCTAGTACTCGTAATACATATGGTCTTGTATCTTGTTATGTAAAACTTCAAGAAATAAGCTCAATGAAATTACCAAAAGCTCGTGCAACTCATGCAGACAATTAGAAAGTTGTTGAATTTCAATATGAATCAAAATTAAATGAAAGAAAGAAAAACGAAATGTGTGCAATTGCTAGAAGTGAAAACATCAAAAAATAGTTTGGTTAGATGTCATAACTATTGTTTTAGTAGTTCTAACTCTTGCTAATGTTCCTATCTCATTTTTTCCCACGTTAAAATGTGTCTGTGTCTTTTTCATTTCCGTTTCGTTTCAATTGCGCGTCATTTCCGTTGCATCGAATCCCAAATCACATAGATACTATAGATGTTTTCATTTCAAAAAAACATTTATTTTGCCATTATATAAAAATAACATTACAGATTATATATTGCTAACTAAAACTTCTATTCTACATAGTACTACGCAGCTTCTGCCATGGGACGGCTGAGATGGTGGCTGGATTTCAACGCTATCTCAGCAGCTTTTATTTCGCGTAGTTTGCACTAAGTATAGTGTGTTTGGTAGTTACCCCACGTTGTGTAGGGCAGCCGCATTGCAGCTACTCCACGGTAATCCATTACTTATTTCCTCGCTGTATCTCCAGAATTATTACCATCCATCATTTCAACACTATCACTGCCGAGTTCTCGCAAATTTACTTCTTATTGTTACAAAAAATGCTCTATAGAGATAAAGTAGGATCCTGAATACGCACACTTTACAATTACTTCATACTATGAATGTATGAACGAATATGTAGGCTATATATGTAGATTTAAGGTGTATTTTCACTTTTTAATATTCGATTAATTTCTTTACAAAAATATGAGCATCGATAAACATAATTTGGCGGCTGAGACAGCATTGATTTGACTGCGGCAGGCAATTTTAAAATTGTGTTCGAATTTTAATAAACGTCTGTCTGTTAATTGCCGAAATAAAATAAGTCATAGGTATACTTTTTGGAGCAGATTACAGAAATTTATTTAGTAGAAATAACATAAGTGTTTGTTTTATGTCACAAATAAAAATACATACATTATTATTTATAAAGAATCCCATCTGAACAATTATCCTAGTGTGAATACTTATAGGACCTAGGTTTTCCATTGCGAAGCGGGGGCTTTCTAGCTAAAACACATAATACTGAACAGAAAAGGCGGATAGATAAGCAGTTTTAATTAGGAAAGGACGGCTTGTCCCGAATTTTAAACGAGCGAAAAGCAATACGCTGAGGACAGAATGGCCCCAGTTAGAGCAACCCTATTTCTAGTAAATCTGCAAACGGATGAAATAAATAAGCGTTTTTTCTCTATTTCTCTTTAGCCCGACCGTTCAACGCGGCTTACCTTCACATTTTGTCACGAAGGCTTAAAAAATATACCTAAGGATAATCTTATTTCGCTCGCTGGGCTAATCAAAGCCAAACACCTGCCAACGCCGACGTTTCTAAGTACGACGTCGTTTTTATTAAATCTGCGACTTTTTGAAGAACGAAAGCCGTATCTACACATTATAAATGGAATTGAAAGTATCTGTTTGTGATGGAAAATTACATTGACGTATCTTAATGGTACATCGTGTTGTTTACTTCCCGTTTATATAGCTCGATGTTGTAGCTTTCACTACCCCTCTTGTTGTTTGACCGTTAAATCTGGTGATGTTCTATTTTCGACCATGTTATGGCTGCCTAGAATATAGGCCCTCTCGCAACTCGGCAAGATCTGGACGACGTAAGAGATGACAGAAAGAAAGTATAGTACCCAATAGAATAGAGTACTTTCAAAATTATAACTGGCCAGCCTGTCTGTCGTTATATTCATTCCCATCCCATCACACGTGTTCTTATATAGATAACGTCAACATGACATATTGCGAACATGATTACTGTCTCGCCGCGCCGGCCGGCTAATTGTACCGAACACCTAGTACCTGCTAATATCACTGTCTTATGTAAATGCCGCGTAATCAACTTGTCTCCGGTTTCCGGCGGCTGTGGGGATACAACTCAATTACCACGCTAGGGTAAGTAGACAAGCAGCGTACCATAATTATTATCCTACTTGATGTATACAAAATAACTTTTAAAAACTAAAACCAGTCTGCGTAATAAATGCCCAGTCAAATGTAGTTTTAGTACGTAAGATAATAAATAATTAAAATGAGCTACATAAATCCTTTATTATGATACTACATTACAATACGATGTGACATCGTTTAACTGATACCTTCGTATCCTACACCGGATACTTCAGACCTTAATTTTTTATCCATACCTACATTATACCTAAATGAGAAATTTAATTCTGTCTGTCTTTGAGTAGAACGTAGGACAGATTTTATTCCTAAAATCAACTCTTAAGGCGGTGGAATTTTACAATGGAAAATTGGAAATCAATCATTTCACAAGTAAGGAATAGGGAAAACGCATCATAAATCTACAAAATTTGGCACACATGACCTAAACTAGGACATAGGATACATTAATACGTACATTATAGTAATAGTAGTACGTTCCCTTGGAAATGTTTTAACTTTATTTTGTAGTTTTCCGTCACCCACGCATATAAAGCCGCAAGAAAAACTAGTCACATATCGTCGTGTGATCCAACCTGTAGTTGTAACCAAGCAGCAAATAGCGACCCAGTTTCAGTAGAAAAGCGTTGTCTCTGTAAATAACTGTCCCTTAAAATCATACCTCTAGTTGTGGAGTGGCGGCCGTGACGGCAGCGCGGTGAGATATGCGCGCCATTAGCACGCGAGTGCGCGCGCCACTGAGATATTGCGATAGTTGCCGCTTTTTGCGGCCCTGCTGCCTTGGAGCTTGGAGGTGAATACTTACTAGTTACCCGCCAGAGAGGACACTCCGTATAGGATGTTTTTGATATCGACAGAAAGATCTAGGTTTCATTTGAAACGGGTAGGGAAGGTGACGTGAACGTCAACGTGACGTCTTTCAATTTTTGCTTCCATAGGAAATTAAAATTTACTCCCAATTTTTAAATCATTAATATCAAAATTGGGACAGTTTGGTATTGTAGTTACGTATTTGTCTAAGTAAGTATATCCAAAATTTAATGAGCCTAACTATTTGTTTACTTGCAGGATAATTATATGAGTTATCCATTTTATGATCAGAATAATAAACTTCAAGAAAAAGGGCCCCGGCACTCCCGAGACCCCAGATTCTAAATTTAAAATTTTGTTTGTACAACGGCGGCCACGAAAAAAGGATTGCGACCCCATAAACTTGGATTTAATTTAACTAAACACTAACCCCCTCTTGATATTTAAAAAATAAAAAAGAGTCCTCTGACAAACGCAACCCCAAATGGAACTTTTCAATTTTTGCAATAGTGTGGGAGTATAATAAACATAACATTACCAAATCCTAGTTTCCAAGCCAGACTCCGCGGCAGGTCAGTCACAGGCATGCAAAAAGCGCGGCACACGGTACACTCCCACTCCCTAACAACGTAGTTGTGTATTTACGGCGACCCACCGGTTATTGAGTATTGTTATGGAGAAACTTGGACCTACTGTGCGCAGTTTCTTACCCAATTTCTTCATCACGGAGAACCTTCGATATAAATTTATTGATGAATGAATTATTAACATGTAACGTCCAGGGTTATCTGTTTCGACGTTTTTGCAATTAGGCTAATACCCAGTTGCAAAAACCGGCAACGTTTCTTAATAGAAAAGTTGCTGGTTTTTTTATATTATCTCATTAACTCTTCGTGCATTGACTTCTTCGTCGTCTGTTTAAAATCGATAAATAATAAAAAAAAAGTCAAAAATGTTTTTTTCCGATTTTAATTATTAGATTAAAAAAAAATGGTTTCTTTTTCACTTATAATACACTTGACTCAATATTGTTTATTGCTAGTACTGTCACTGACTGGCTGTATGGTGTTATAATAATTATATTAAATTATACACTCCTACATGACCTACATCACAACAGTGTAAGGAAGACTATACCTATTTACTATTACAAACTAGAATTTACATTTTAAAACTGGTTTTCAAAACTATGAAAAATCTAGATCCAACAAAGAAACAGTGAAAAACTGATTCAATAGTTCACCTACTAGATTGAGAGCTACTGCCAATTTTTGGGTAGGTATTTGAGGCTAGCTGAAAACTTGTCTCATAGCTCTCCTACTAAACCCCAACTCGGAGCTGCAGACCTGGCTGCTGAGTAGCGGGGCAATATGGACCCCTACAATTTTAAAAATGTAATTTTTTTATTCCAAAAAAAATGTTTGAGGCAATATGCAATTTTTATAATGTTGTAGTTTAATGTTTAAAGAATAAAAAAAAAATAAGCCAGACGATTTAGTCAGGGCTTTGACATTGCCAGGCGCGTGCAAAAATTAAAAAAATAAGGTTAAAAAAAAGTGTTTGAGGCAACTTGAAATTTTAATAGGGTGTAATTTATAGCTAAAAAATAAGATTCTCAAAAAGACAGATCATTTCGGTGGGGCTTTCTACCCGCCAGGTGATCTAACAAATCAGGGTAAAAAACGGTTTATCTCGATTTCTGGCAAAACTACAAGTCCGATGGAAAAAAGTTTAATGACAAAGTTGTAGGTAATAAAAAGATCTATAATCTTTGTCTTAACACTTTTTTCAGATAACCTCAAAATTTATTTGAAAAATTAAAAAAACCAAATTTTTGGTTTTTTATTTTTATCTCTTCCAAAAAAAAATTTTTTTTCACTAAATTTGAATTTTTGTAATTTTTTTGATGCAAAAATAAATATTTTGAATCAAAAAAATTACAGTGTGTTTGAGACAGAAATAGATAGGTTTTTACCAAATTTAGTGAAAAAAAAATTTTTTTTGGAAGAGATAAAAATAAAAAACCAAAAATTTGGTTTTTTTAATTTTTCAAATAAATTTTGAGGTTATCTGAAAAAAGTGTCAACACAAAGATTATAGATCTTTTTATTACCTACAACTTTGTCGTTAAACTTTTTTCCATCGGACTTGTAGTTTTGCCAGAAATCGAGATAAACCGTTTTTTACCCTGATTTGTTAGATCACCTGGCGGGTAGAAAGCCCCACCGAAATGATCTGTCTTTTTGAGAATCTCATTTTTTAGCTATAAATTACACCATATTAAAATTTCAAGTTGCCTCAAACACTTTTTTTAAACCTTATTTTTTTAATTTTTGCACGCGCCTGGCAATGTCAAAGCCCCGACTAAATCGTCTGGCTTATTTTTTTTTCTATTCTTTAAACATTAAACTACAACATAATAAAAATTGCATATTGCCTCAAACATTTTTTTTGGAATAAAAAAATTACATTTTTAAAATTGTAGGGGTCCATAATGCCCCGCTACTCAGCAGCCAGGTCTGCAGCTCCGAGTTGGGGTTTAGTAGGAGAGCTATGAGACAAGTTTTCAGCTTGCCTCAAATACCTACCCAAAAATTGGCAGTAGCTCTTGGACCATACACTCGACCGACGCGGCGGCGCGCCAGAATAATCCAATAGCGTGGTGAAAATGTCGGCTGGATCACCTCGAATAGTCTGGTCAGCCTCCACTTTATTGTTTTCCATCAACTAAAGCCAGCTGACAACGAGAACAAAACAGGTGTATAAAACTGGGCCTCCAGCTTGGATTACGAAGGTTTTTAACGTGAAAAACATTGCTCGCAATATTGCAGGTTGTTATGATTTTTACATCCTATATATTTATAAAACCTCAAATAAAAAATACATGTATTGTAATTTGTATTTTTGTAACAATAGCTGCTGACGACTGGAAACGAGCTGACCGGGTGCTTGATGATGAGTAATCGCAGAGCACAAAAATATTCATTGCAGGCATCTCCCCAAACAATAAAATAGGTTTTTAATATATTTTTTCTAAAATACACAAATGTTGAAGCGCTCATAGCCCGGCGGCTTGCGTCGATCTCAAGTGATCGATAAAGTTAAGCAACAGCGGGCGCGGTCGGTAGTGGGATGGGTGACCGCTAGTGGCAAAATTTCTTGAGCGCTTCCGTGCTTCGGAGGGCACGTAAAGCCGTCGGTCTCGGTTGTTATCATTTGGTAGCAGTCGTTAAGCCATGTCGAATACCTTCGGGCGGCTTAAAATTTCCGACACTTGAGTTGGCCACTAACCCCTCCACCAATCCGCACTGGAGCAGCGTGGTGGAGTATGCTCTAGGCCTCCTCAGGTATGAGGAGAGACCCGTGGTCAGTAGTGGGCCATTAATGGGTTGTAGCCAACACAAATGTCGCAGCATAAGAAGCTTCTTTGATCTCATGTACACTTCCTCCAACTTCCCCTGCTGGACAAGGGTTGAGGATATGGCGCCAGGTCCTTCTTGTTAGAGATTGTTTTTTAGGTGTATCGGTCGCAAAATAGTCGAGCCAGTAATAATCCAAGTAATGATCTGCAACGTATCAGTGACGCTTTTGGTAGCACGCCAAAAAACATGAACAAAGGGACTTGCCACCGTTGCCTCGTTAATTGTTCAGCCAAATCACGGGAGTTCAGGCTTGTTTTAACAATGGAAGATTTGCTTTAGACTTCCAAAACCTCCAAAAGCCGATACTTCGTGAAAAAAAAATTACAGCTCAAATCAAGCCTCCGCATTGCTCCACTTCGAAGTGTTCGAATTATTAAGACAACTTTCAATTTTACAGCTGTATTTTTGGTTATTCAGAACAGCCCCAATGTGAGCATGTACGAAACTAAAAATTTTTCTGAAAAATTTTTGCTGAAACTTCGGGGGATTTGCAAAATTGTACACCCTCGCTCGCTGTTGCGAACTTTTCGAGCGCCAGTTATAAAATGTTTTCTGCCACTAAACTACTGCGGATTGTGTTGTTTCCTTTTTAAAACTTCCGATCACATTCTAAGAAACATAATCATTTTAAGGCTTGCGCGGCATTTGTGAATGTGGACCACTGCATAGGATGGTGCTTAATTCATTTTATCCGCATCGTTTCGGAAGAGTACCAATATACCTTGAAGTAATGCTAAAGCGACCGGCGCTAATCGGCCACCAGTGAACAGCGCTCAGCACGTCTAGAAAACAATTTACTTCGTGGAAAAATTTAAAAGAACATCTTTTAGAAAATTATTCGGAAAAGCGGACATTCGCTCAGTGGCAGTTAGAATTGAATTCGTGTAGACAAGGTCAGAATGAAGCAATATTAAACTATTCTAATAGGGTTGAGAATTGCTACATTAAATTAATAAAATCGTTAGATACTAAATTAACAAAAGAGGCGCGCGAAGCTAACGTTGAACTATAAAAAAACCAAGCTCTTAACATCTTTATTAGTGGTCTTCTACCACAGTTTCATATTTTGTTGAAATCACAAAAACCAGCTACATTTGAGGAAGCAGTGTCAATAGCGATTTCTGAAGAACAAGAGATAAAATCGAGACAGGAAATTAACTTACGACAAAATTTTAATCCACGAAATAAACAATGTATGAATTGTAATAAAGTAGGTCATATGGCACAAGAATGTAGATTCCCACCTAGGATTAGACAAGTACAAATGAATCAAAATAGTACTCGTCATCCGATTCCAACTTGCTTTAATTGTCAGAAGAAAGGGCATATTGCACGCGATTGTTGGAATAAGCAGAATTCGAATTATAATCGAAATTATAAGCCAATACAGAGTAATAACCAGCATAGTCAAAACAGAAATTGGGGCAATAAAAATAGGCAGTCAAATAATAGGAATGTTAATGAGAATAATTCTTTAAACTCCAACGGTCCAAGGCCCGTGGCCAAGCCAAGGACTACAATTTAAATACAGGCCAAATAAATTATGTTAATACGCGAATTTCATCGTTTGTAAAACTAGAATCGTCTAATATTATAGAAAACAAAAATAAATTTCTCATTGATACAGGGGCAGAAGTAACGTTGATAAAAGTATCAGCTTTGAAAGGACAAACAGTTATATACGAAGATAAGAAAATTAAATTGAAAGGTATAGACAAAGACGCTAGCCCAACCAATACGATTGGTTGTACCCATTTGACATTCGAGATAGGATATATACGAGTTAATCATACACTTCACGTGGTACCAGATAACTTTCCTATTCAATGTGATGGACTAATAGGTAGCAATTTCTTGTCTAAAACAAAGGCAATAATTGATTATGAAGAAAGTAAAATAAGAATATGTGGTACAGAGTTGAAAATAGAGCACAATGAGATTAAGTTTATGAGTAAAGGATTAGAAAATGATATGTATGAAAATAATGATATTTGTGAAGATGAAATGAAGAATGAGAGTTATTATGAAGATTTGGAGAATAGTATGAGTGAAGTTAATTGTGATGTTGATCCACAAGTGTTGAATACTGAGAAAAGTTTTATGAATTATTGTGAAAGCGATTCACAGATGTTGAATAATGAGATGAGATATGATAATAATGAAGCTGAAAGCAGTCAAAGAAAAAGTATGGTTGTAATGGAACCAAAATGTTATAGAAGTAATAAAGTTGAGAATGGTCGAAAGAAAAATGTGGTCATAATAGAACCAAGATGTGAAAAGATTATTTCTGTTTGTGTAGATAATTATAATTTGAAGGAAGGAATTATATCAGAATCAATTGAGTTATCAGAAGGATCCTATTTATGTCCAAGTATAGTAAGAGTAAATGAAAACAAAGCGATAACAGTATGTTTGAATACGACAGATAATCATGTAAGAGTTAATGAGTTGTGTGTGAAATTAGAACCATTAGCTGATAGGCAGCAACAGACAAATGAGATAATGAGTGTAAACAAAGTTAGGAATGAAGAGGTAATTAAAGGAAGTCGTTTAGATAAATTAAGGCAAACATTACGTACTGATCATTTGAACAAAGAAGAGAAAGACTCATTAATAGAATTATGTAGGGAATATAATCATATATTTCATTTAGAAGGAGATAAATTGACATCAACGGATACAGTTATGCATGAGATTCCTACAAATAGTAATGTTCCTATTAATACAAAATCGTATAGTTATCCCGAAGCTCTTAAGGGAGAAGTGAACGAACAAATTGATAAATTAATAAAAGATAAAATAATTCAACCATCGAATAGTCCATGGAATTCACCAGTATGGGTTGTACCTAAGAAAATAGATGCTTCAGAAATGGCGGCTTGTAATAGATTATAGAAAGTTGAACGAAATTAGTGTTGGAGATGTGTATCCATTACCGCAAATAAATGATATATTAGACCAGTTAGGTCATAGTAAATATTTCACTACTTTAGATTTGGCATCAGGTTTTCACCAAATAAAAATGGATCCGAAAGATCAAGCAAAGACAGCGTTTAGTGTTCCTTTAGGACATTACGAATATACTAGAATGCCTTTTGGATTAAAAAATGCACCATCAACCTTTCAGAGGTTAATGAATAATGTGTTACTTGGTCTACAAGGAGTTAAATGTTTTGTTTATCTCGATGATATAGTTGTTTACGGTAATTCATTACAGGATCACAACATTAAACTAAAAGAGGTATTTGATAGGTTATCACAACATAATTTGAAACTCCAGCCAGATAAATGTGAGTTTTTAAAAACTGAAGTAATGTATTTAGGTCATTTAATAACACAAGACGGAGTTAAATCAGATCCAAAAAAGATAGAATCAGTAAAAAATTATCCAATACCGAAAACCCCGAAAGATATTAAAAGTTTTCTAGGACTTGCAGGTTATTATCGCAGATTTATTCCTGATTTTAGTAAACTTAGCCAACCGTTAACTAAATTATTAAAAAGGGATGAACCTTTTATTTGGACTAGTTTACAACAAAGTAGTTTTGAAATTTTGAAAACTAAATTATGCGAGGGACCAATTTTGCAATATCCAAATTTTTCCGAAACGTTTAATTTAACTACAGATGCAAGTAATTATGCGATAGGCAGTGTCCTATCACAAAACTCAGGTTTAGGAGATCTTCCGATTGCGTATGAAAGTAGAATACTGAATAAAAGTGAAATAAACTATTCGACAACAGAAAAAGAGTTATTAGCTATTGTATGGTCTGTAAAGTATTTTAGACCTTATTTATATGGACGAAAGTTCAGAATTCTGAACTCCGTTATAATTATAACGGATCATAAACCACTAATTTGGTTGATGAATGTAAAAGATCCTGGATCTAGATTAGTTAGATGGAGACTATTATTGGAAGAATATGATTACGAAATAGTTTATAAACAAGGAAAATTAAACCAAAATGCCGATGCATTAAGTAGAATAAAGCTCGAAAATATGGTGAATGAGGATGTGAAGATAATAAATAGTATATCGAGAAGTGGAGAAAGTTATTCGTCATTTTTACAAGAAATGGAAAGAAACCCTATTCTGTATAATAAAGTTGAGGAACACAATGAAAAACTTCCAAGTAAAGGAAATAAAGTCATATTTACGTCAGTCGATTTAGATATAGAGAATGAAAAAATATTATTAGAATACGAACCTTTTATCAAAGAATTGAAGTCTGAGAAACCGAAACAATACGATGTAATTAGTATAATAGATAAGGATAATAAAGTGTATTTTACCTTTCCAAGAAAAAAATATTGGGATAAAGTTAGTTATGAGGATATATTTGAATGTATTAAAACCTTAAGGTATACATTATTAAAGGAAAATATAAAAGAGATTAATATATAAAGAGATAAGAGTTTTTGTAACTTTCATCTTAAATGGCATAAAATTAGGACTATGTTTAGATACGTATTTAGAGACACAGATATATTGATAAATATTTATCACGGAATGATTCAAACGCCAAGGAAGGAAGACGTACCGTCTATCTTAAAAGAATGTCATTCTAATGCAATTTCAGGTCATATAGGATTTCATAAGACCTATAAGAAAATCAAAGGTAATTTTAATTGGAACTCAATGAAGAAAGAATTTAGATATTTAAGAATTTATTAAAAATTGCGAGTCTTGTCAAAAGAATAAAATTAATAGAAAGAAGAATATTAATATGGAAATCACGTCAACTTCCACGGAAGCATTTCAAAAAATTGCTTTAGATATCGTAGGACCTTTACCTTTGACAGAAAATGGAAATAAGTATATTTTGACTTTGCAAGATGACTTAACAAAATATTCTCAAGCTTATCCGTTACCTAAACACGACGCAGAAACAATTGCAGATTGTTTCGTTCGTAATTTTATATGTAAATTTGGCATACCACAAATTATATTAACAGATCAAGGAGCCGATTTTACTTCAAACCTAATTAAAGAAATGTGTAAATTATTTCAAATTAAGAAGATTAATACTAGCGCTTATCACCCGCAGTCTAATGGAGCCTTAGAAAGAAGTCATTCAACATTAGCAGATTATCTTAAACATTACATAAATGAAGACCAAACAAATTCGGATAGATGGCTTGATTTCGCTATGTTTTCATATAATACAAGCGTTCATACTTCGACTCAGTTTACACCATTTGAACTTATATTTGGGATTAAAGCTAATTTACCTAGTTCTATTATAAAGAAACCGGAATTTAAATATATTTACGATACATATTTGGATGAACTTGTTTTAAAATTACGAAAGTCACGAGATATGGCTAGAAATAAATTAATAGACTCAAAAGAATATAATAAACAGATTTATGATAAGAAATGCAAAGACGTAGAATTTAAGGTAGGAGATTTAGTATATTTAAGTAACGAGGCAACTAAAATAGGTAAATCGCGAAAATTGTCACCTTATTGGTTAGGACCGCACAAAATAACTGAAGTCAACTCGTCAACTAATGTAACGATTAAGATTAAAAATAAGAAATTTAAAGTTCATACTAATAGACTGAAACATGCGTTTGTTTCAGAATGAACCTGGTTCGTGCGTTGACGATCGTGATATGTTTAGAGTATATAATGAGTAGTAATAGTTCATATAATATAAGTTTTATAGATAAGGGAGGTATTTACTTTGAAAATTTAGGTAAAGTTAATCATTTCGATAGCGAATGGAATTTAATTACATATTTAAACATTGCGGATATTCATAAAAAGATAAGTTTGATACATAACACTTATAGCCAAACGAAAGATCTTTGCAATCACGAGAGTTTTAATAAGTTTTCTTTATGTCAAACTTCTTTAATAATTTTGGAACAAATAATTCCACAAATGAGCATACAAGAACATGTTCTCAAAGAATTAACTACATTTAATAATCGCAGAGTGAAACGGTCATATATTGATGGAGTAGGCACTATATTTAAAATACTTTTCGGCACACTAGATGCGCAAGATGCAAGAAAATATAATGAAGCTATAGAACATTTAGATAAAAATGAGAACGAAATGTTAGAATTATTAAAAGTACAAGCGAATGTACTTTTAATAATTCGATTACAAACGATTACAAATTTTAATAATACGATTACTGATTTATATCATAATGAAAAAATATTTAATGAAAATTTGAATTTACTGTCTAATTACACGAAAGATATTGGTGAAAGAATATTCAACATTAAGATGAAACAAGATATTGAAGAACACATGTCTTTATTAACTCTAATTACTACTGAGGTTAACAACGAAATTTCTACCATTATAAATGCTATCTTATTTGCGAAAAATAATGCACTACACCCAGTCATTATCACGCCAGAACAATATGGAGTTGAATTGAGGAAAATAATGTCATATCTACCTCCGCAAACTTCGTACACTTTGGATATAAATGAAAAGAATATTCCAGAGCTATTGTCATTAGTCAATTTAGCATGTTATGTTTCGAATGATAAACTTGTTTTTGTAATAAAAACACCTTTGATTACTCAAGTAAGTTATGATTTGTATTATGTATTACCGATTCCAATTAGAAGTAGAGATAACACTTTTATATTTGTTTTACCGAACTTTTTTGATGTCTAATAATAAAATTCATTATACTAGCTTAGAAAACTTGGATAATTGTAAGAAGTTCCAAAGTAATGATAGATATATATGTAAGTTAGAAACACTTTTGTATTCTGTGCATACAAGCAAAACCTGTGAAACTGAATTAATGTATAGTAAATCGAAATTACCTATCGAATGCGACACTAGAGTTGGATATATACCTACTGAACAATGGTATAAATTACACAGCGAGAATCATTGGATTTTTATAGCTCCGAAGAAAATAATTGCTACGTTGAATTGTAAAAATAAAGAACCAATAGATATCGAAATTACGAATAGTGGCATATTGAGAATATCAGACAGTTGTAAATTATATACTACTAATATTATGTTGCAAACTCATAGTATAAATATAGAAAGTAACTTTAACTCAGTGTTACCATCTATAAATATTGTTGAAGACGATTGTTGTAAGAAATTGAGAAACAAGAATATTACCAATATAGATTTTATACCTATAAAGATACATGACAAATTAGATTTAGAAAGTTTAAATGTGGCAAGTCATAAGATTGATAGAATTAATGATATAATTGATAACATGGAAAATGAAACTATTTTTGATAAAGTTGTTAATAATGTGTATTTCGCATACATATTCTGTTCTATTGTGAAGATGATATTTCTTTATATATTGTTTAGGATTGTGAGATATGTGTGGAAAAGAAATTTCTTTTGTAATAGAAATAGCAGATTATTAGCTATTGAAGATACAAGAACTTGTTGTGCTAGAATCACAAATTGTATTACTTTAAAAGTAAATAATACTGAGAATAGAGATATAGAGTTAGAAGAAATTCCTTCTACATCTGATTCGTCAGATACACCTTTATGACGAAATGCTAGAATCGCACAATTAAAAGTTAATTGAATTTTATGTTAAAATGCTAATAATATTTTGTTTGATGTGTATAATTAGATTACATTTAAGTATTGTGAATTTTGGAATTTTAAAATAAACCCTGTTTATTTTCTTAAAAGGGGAGGATTGTAATATTTGGATATTTTAGTTAAGAGCTTAGAATTATTATCATGTTTGTAAGAAGCGTTTATTTGTATTGTGCATCGTACATTAGTAATTACTGTTGTTATTGTTAGTAAAGTCCAAATGAGTGTCTATTCTCTAATGATGTTGTGTCAGCCGATATTGACTTTCTCAGAGTTACTAATTATCAAATGTTTGTATTGTTATGATATATAAGCTGCTCATTTCGGCAGTACCGACAGTTCCACTTCCAGATTTCAATTCCAACTGCCACTGAGCGAATGTCCGCTTTTCCGAATAATTTTCTAAAAGATGTTCTTTTAAATTTTGCCACGTAGTAAATGATCGGTTTAATAATGTTGACCTAATATTTCCTTAAATTTTTGATAATACGACCGATACAAAAGCATTTTTATAGATTGGGTTTAAAAGAGAAAATGCGTTATTGCAATTATCGATAAACACATGTAAATTTGATTTATCGCCATCATATTTATTTATCATGCGTTCGGCAAGGCTAATGTCAATAAATCCACCACAAACTTTTTCCTCTGAACTAATCATTGTTATCTAATATTCAATTTATCGTTCTCTAAAATTTCAAATGACTTGACTTTAAATACAAAAATTCAAACTAATTAGTACTTCGTAATTTAAATACAAAGAAAATACTTATACACAATACACAACAAAAGTTTATGACTCACTCGGATGTCTTCTGCTGCAAATAGTATTGCGGAGTTCCGTGCTTCTCTCGTAGCTGTCGGGAATGAACTGTCGCTGTGGTACTGGCGTCACCAGTGAAGAACCTTAAAGCGCCCTGCGTCTTCCAACTTAACTGCCTTGAAATACTTCACTTCGTCTCGACGATTCAACGTCTCGTTGTCCAGGCTCCTTCCACAGTGCTCTTCAGTACGTATCTACTTTTGATACGTCGTTACCGAAGTATGCTGCGCTCCAGTGCGTATTGAGACGCTTGCTGCCCGGAGGACCGTCGAATATACTTTCGTCAGGTTGCTTACGGAGGACTATAATATTTCAATAGCCTTTTATAAAAGCATCCCACTTCTGACACCAAAAATGTAATGTTCGGGTCAGAAGGGGCCTTGGAATAACGATTACGCTTTACTTATTAACAATATATTAAAAGTAAGCCTAACTGTACAGACTGAATCTGGAAGTGGAACTGTCGGTACTGCCGAAATGAGCAGCTTATATATCATAACAATACAAACATTTGATAATTAGTAACTCTGAGAAAGTCAATATCGGCTAACACAACATCATTAGAGAATAGACACTCATTTGGACTTTACTAACAATAACAACAGTAATTACTAATGTACGATGCACAATACAAATAAACGCTTCTTACAAACATGATAATAATTCTAAACTCTTAACTAAAATATCCAAATATTACACAACGACCAGAATTCATCACCAGTCGCATCGACCATAGACAACTACCAGTAATTCTGGCAACACTGATTCGGACATCCAGTGACAGTCGGTGTTCTGCACTTTTTTTATCGGTTGTCGTTCCGAATCCTATGTTCAATCGTTCTACTTTAAAACCACAGAAATTGTGACGTTAAGATGAAAATTTTGCAATAATTACTTTTTGTCTAAAGGGTTCCAGGGACAGCATAAAATCTCTGATGCTTTTCCCAAAGTCCCAGCACTTCTCCTAATTAAATTATCCAGTGTCCCGGGACTTTCAGATCAAGACTCAAGATTATTTTTATCAAAAACATTTTGTTTGTACGGCGACAACGTAAGACTGTTATTTTTAAAATACAAAAAAGTGTTAGTTGTGATATTTGTGTAATCTATATATACATAACATATGTTTATAAAGTAAACTCCTGTTACTTGTTAGTTACACTAATTGTAACCCAAGAACGGCTAGATCAATTTCTATGATTTGTGTGTTTTTGGATATATGTAGATAATAATTATAGATAAGAGGATAGAACATTTGAAAAATTAAAGAAAAAAAATTTTGATTGTCCATAGCAATTTTGTTTCGTGGTAGCGTAACAAGTGCTTCAGCTAATAAGTTACCACAACATTTATTAATTGGAGGGAGGTACGAAGTGAACCGGGACAGCCAGTGTGATAATAATAATCAGAATGACAGAAGATATTCACCTCGGCCAAAGTCATGAAGATCAAACCTCGAATGTGAATACTACCTACCTCTTTTGTATGTTAAGTAGTATTATTTATTCAGACAGTCTTGACGCTCACACACCTAACCACGTGGGTTTTTAAAGTAAAGGATTACATTGTCAGATAAACGGAGCAAAGATCCCAGTTCTGCGGTGCAATCACGTGCCATCCCATGTGACTTTTTATGCTCCAACGAGCGATCAAAATTATATTGACCCAAAGACTGCAATCCCAAGAATGTACTTTTTTCGCACGAATGCACTATTACGGAAAAATATAATTATGAATTTTTTTAACAAGATTGTTTTCCATTTTGTAAATTTCATAAATAGTCCCTGGACTAGGGTTTTCTGCGTCTCGGTGTTTTGAAAATAACGAGAAATGTATAAGAAGCAATGTCTGCAGTTTTTAACGTAATTGTAATCATATGGAATTTAATTTCCTGTCAAGTTTACAAATTGTCTTTTTTTCAAATTTAAATTTAAATTAAATTTATTCTTACTTAGATACCTCTACGGAATTAATGATCATGAATAACATTAACATTATCAGTAATTTTTAGAATTTTAATAGCACCAATAATACCAGTTCTTAAAGTTTTGCATAATTTAACAAAGTTATGATTCTCGCAGATTGTAAATCACCGCACCTTCAGTCATCAAATACGCGCCAAAAATACACCCTGACACACGTCACAAATAAGTCCGCCAAAGAATTACCCAAAAGAAAATACGCGTCTGTTTTTAATCATAGCGTTTCATTCCCTCCGCGCCGACTTCCCCACCGATACGTCACCGACGAACGTCAATATCAACCGATATACCCCGGCTCCTCGATTCTCGAAGGTGATATTAACAAAATGGCAGATCACGTCAATCACTGTATCGATATCGGGTTACTGAAATTCTGGTTATGAAAAATGTTTTCGTGAACATCGAATCGATGGGTATAATGTTGCTGTTCACGGGTAATTTTCCGAAGGTGTAAGATTCTCATCTAATTCCAAGCACTGAAGAAGATGAATTACTTTTTTCCTCTTTTTTCTTATAAGACACACGTGTAGGTAATGGGAATTCACAGATGAGACTTATAATTAAATAAACACTAACACACATTTACCCCCGCACTAGTGTTCCTTGTGCCGCGAGTGGCATGTACAACACAAATAACACATCACTTATTATCCGATTAGACCCAGGAAAGAATGAGTTTAAATCCGGTTGTGTGTATGTTCTTATATTCTATCTAACCATTCGCAGGACAGTCTGGCAGTACTGTACGCCATACGGGTCATCGTGCAACCAACGATGCAGTCATATCAGAAAAACTAAGACAAACCTTAGTAAGAACTGAAGTATTAGGAATCCAAGCTAGATTTTATTTAGTCAACTGTTCGGACCGACGCCAGTAAATAAACACGACGAAGTTTTATTTCACCGCGTCCAGCCCAATCACGGGTTGGGAAGGAGTTGGAATTTGTGCAACAAATTCTGTCACACTAGCTTTAACAAGGGACCGGATTGGAAATAACTGTTCGTTTCCTCGACATTCAAAGAAATCAATGGCAATCAATGGATGTACGAAATCCGGAAAAATGAAACAAAAACTAAATGTTTAGCATAGTAATAAAGTGCCCAGGTATTAGTGCTAATGATCTTGACTACGAAGGTTCGATTTCTGGCCTGGGCAAATAACCATCATAGCAAATGCCCTACTCGTATATTTATTTATTTCATCAACGAAAATAAAACTAAATAAATAAATAACGCTACACACTCATAGCCCCACACTAGGATACCCTGTGTCGTGGGTGCCATGGACAACACACAAGACAAGAACACACACACCCAGACCAAGAACGGAAATTTAAATCCATCATTCAAATTTCCGCCTCGCTGGTAATCGAACCCAGGACCCTCGGAACGGCGATCCTGCGTGTTACCCATTGCGCCATCCGGGTCGTCGCTACTGACATCTGAATCTATAATACATAGGCACCGCTTATTTCAAAATGAAATATCTTATAGCATACCTGGCCTTTAAGTGTTCAAGTTAATACTTTTTAAGAGCACACGGGCCACCGGATGGTCAGTGGTGACCGTTGTCCGTGGACATGACCACATATTGGCATCACCGATTCGTCATAGCCGTGAAAGAACGAAGAGGAAAGAAAATAAACTATTAATCGAAACTATTAACTATAATATATCTATATCGAAACTATTAATCGACAGCACTAAATGTACAGTTTAAGCAGTCGAACGGAGAAATCTTTAGCCGAGCAATCTTAACAAAGAATCCGCGGCTCGAAAATTGCTTGGAACTTTTAATATTTCCCGTTACCAAGAACACAGAAAGCAAACGCTCTCATCTTACCGACCAGCTGCGCAGTTCGTAGATTACTTTGCAATTGAAAACAAATAATAATAAATACGGAGCCCGAGAAATTGGAAAAAGGGAAAACATGCAGTGTTCGGAGGGCGGGCGCGGGGTGGGGGTGCGGGGTGCGGGGTATTGTGATGCGACCAGATGTTCCAATATGAGGTTTATTCACCCAAGTGGTTATTGTTCACGACTCTGATGGCACCGGTGTCTATGTCATATACCAGAGAGGGGCACACAATGTAATCATGATTACAGATTACAATTTTATTACATCTTGAGGCCCGGAATGCGCCCGCGAGCTCCAGTTAGACGACGCGATAGCTATCGTGTCATATAAAACGCGCCCTAAATCGTTCTTGGCTGAGGCATGTACAACATGTTTTTAGATGTAATTATGATTACATTTTGGATAAAATGGTAACCTATAGATAGTTTACCTGTAAATAAAGAAGGAAAAATTAAATAACTTGATCAGATTGATTATAATTTTTAAAATTTTAAACTATGAGAAGATAGTATATAAGTACGACTCTCGCGTCAAGCTTTTATATCAGTTGATAGTAAATGTTTGAAAGCAAAAGATTATTTTATTGTTTCATGTACCTATTCATTGTTCACGGTATGGTAAAAATTGTATTTTGACACGGCTGGCCACTACTTACAACAAAAAATTTAGCGATATAGATCCGTTTGTAGGTAATAAAGGAGAATTCAAAAATAAAATCAAAAATCTTATTTCCCAAACATAAAGCATCTACGTTAACTGCGGTATACCTGTATGTTAATGGTGTATTTAATATGTTTATATATTATATATATATATATATGTATAACTATTTATATTCTCAATTATAAATGAATATTTTTTCTTATACTAGAAATAGTTTATTTATTTAGCTATGTATAGTCTTCATCGATGATTATTTTTATTTTGTTTAGGTACTTGGTTTACTGGAATAGTGTAAGTTTGTTTTTTCTATTTAGTAAGACGCGGATAACTTTAATTGGCTCAACTAATTGTAATTCTGTGTTGTTTCTACAAAATGTAATTTCATAGCTGTTGTTATCCCAAATAAAATAAATACATAAATAAATAAATTTAGCGTATTTAAATAACAGCTGGTTTTAGAAAAGTTTCTTACTTTAAATTTATTAATATTAGTATGGTTTTTTCATTGATTAAAACAGCGCCAAAAAAGTATTTGTTTTCCATTGTTCAATGAACGAACAAACCGTTTGTTTAACAATTTGTTATACTCGTAGGTACGTACAGAGAAGACCAACATCGATGAAATGTTTAATTGATGGGTCATTTCCCGGCAGACAGGCGCGCCGTTTGTTTTGGGTGTTTCGTATTTTGTTTGCCTACTGCATCATTTAAATATATACAGGGTGTGCTGTAAGTAGTGTAAGTGTGTGTGTAAGTAGTGGACTATGGTAGCGGGTTATGGGGGGTAGTGGCACGTATTGTCAAACAAAAATACTAAAATGTATAGTCCTAGGCCTTGTAGTTCTTGAGATATGTTTTTTTTTAATTAGGAAGACTTATGTATTCTTAACTACCTTCAATAAAAAATAACAATAAAATAAAAAACAGATATGGTAAAATTTAATATTTAGCTTACGTGGATGATATTTTCACCACATTTTGAAAAATAACCATAACTCAAGAACTACAAGGCCTATAACTATAAATTTTAGTATTTTTGTTAGATAATAAGTCTCACTACCCCCATAACCCGTTGGTCCACTACTTACGGGACACCCTGTATAGTAGGTACAACACATTTTACAAAATGTAGTACAATGTAGAAACTAGATAAAATATTTGCTGTACCTGTCGAATAAACGGTAACAATTGTTTGAAGATACGCAGTATATTTTTAATTTAAATTTTGTTTCCCCGACATTAAATTGGATAAAATGTCTAGTCTATGAAACCCCACACTTAACAAGTTAACACACTTCGTCGCTTTTTAATTTTTATCACAATATGCCGTCAGATTTCGTAATATAACATTTTATTAACTGGCATATAATAATTATAGTAGCACTTGCAAGATAAAGACAAATTGATTATCATAAGAATAATAAAAACGCGTGTGGTCTCCAGTGCGGATTAGTGGAGGAATAAGTGGCCATGTGGCCAACCCAAGTGTTGAAAATTTTTATGCCAATGGTGGGGATGGGTGGCATGTCCGACATGGCTTAACTAACAACCGGGACCGACGACTATGCACGCCCTCCAAGCACGGGAGCGCTCAAGAAATAAATAAACTTTAACACACTCATACTCCCGCACTAGGATTCAGTGTGTCGCGGGTGGCATGGACAACACAAATTACCCATCACTAACACCCATGACCCAAGAACAAACATTTATCTGTCACATAAACATCTGCCTCGGCCGGGAATCGAACCCGGGACCCCTCGCTTCGCAGGGTCACTACCAACTAGACTACGGGGTCATCAAATGTTTGCCACTAGCGATCACCCATCCAAGTAACGACCGCACCCGCTGTTGCCACTCGGTCGATCGCTTAGGATCGACCCAGACCGCCGGAATATGGCTGCTTTGATATTTGTGTTCTATGTCGGACGTGTCCAGAATCAGCAATTAAAGTAACTAGCGAACGTCCGATATTTACTGTTTCAACATTACCTCGTACAGCCCCCCACAAAGCTCACGCGCTCGTAAATCACAATTCCTAATATAAATAGTTTCACAAACAGCGTACCTGCAAGCGGACCGTATTGCCTCATGACGTCATTGAATCTAAGTCAATAGCCCGGGATAACGGTTGTGTGTTCCCAACATTTCATAACTCCCTCGACCTACGGAGGCGGCTGGAAGAACCTTCGCAAGTAAAATTAAATGAATCAAAGTGATTTTTTTATTGGGTTTTAGACTTTTAAAAAGTACTACTCCAACGTTTGGACAAATTCCTACAGTGAGTGATCTTGTCAGAAGCGCCAGAAAACTCCCAAGGAATTGCTTTTTCCTACACACATTTACACGACTTCCGGTTAGTTAACGGTGGTATTCTGCTGAGAAATAATGAAACACATGTTTGGATAAGGATGGAAAGTTCGTTTGAAAATCAGTGAAAATGTCATCGAGCTCGCCAAACCGCGGGCGACAGCTAGTACTGTATAAGGGACAGTCGAAACAACCCTTATTATATCTATCTGAAACCAGTTTATGATTGGATTAAAACTACTAGAGAATGTCTCTTCCAGTGGGAATACGGGAGCCTGCACACATTCCCGTCACGCGCGTGCGGGTTCGCTGACGGATTGCTTGCTCCCTGCGTGGCATACAGATGTGTACTCTTCATAAAGATAAACTCGGATTATGAGCGATGCCCGTTATATCCCCATGGTCCTATAAGCCGTGAAATCGTCATTCGTTGTGCTCAGCTATTTAGCCTTCAAACAATTCTGTTTGTTGAGTACTAGGCTGGGGATGTGCCGGTGTATACTAGTTTGTACCGGTTGACACTAGTTTACACACGCAGTATTACATTGTGGTATTACAATGCGTGGTTTATGCCTTACTTTGTGGTAAGTAATGCTTTGTGGTAGGACTGTAGCCTCGCTGGCTAACTACCACTCCCTTGCTTGAGTCAAACGACTTGTCGTGCTCTTGCTGAGAGCTCGAAAGCCAGTATCGTCTTTTTCAAGTGAAAACTTCTTTAGCATCGTTGTGATATGAAAGTCGATGAAACGAAAAAGCGACAGTAAAAAGAGACGGACACGTAAATTCATAAGATTTAACGTGGTAGAAAATGAGATAGGAAGCTTATGACAGTGTTTCTTATCTTCGTGATTCTCTTTGTGGTGTGTTGTATACGTGTATACGTATTATTCGTTTCTAGAGTTTTTTTGAGTTTCACTTCTACCACGTGTGAATTGCACACATTTTAGTTTTTTTTTCTCTTCCATCCGTCTTGGTCGCCAACGCATCAGTGATGCCTTCTGTGTTACCCACTTGTGTAACACTACGACTTGGGTACGTGGTCATCCAGAGCAACACTGACCGAGGCACAGCCGGCCAATAAATAAATAAGAGAGAAGAGAAAATAATGAATTTAAATTAAATAAATAACAATACAGGTAAACAATAATCACAATTAATATAAGTTATGAAAAAAATTAGATACTTCATACTACTAAATTAGACAACTAAACTTCAAATTTCATAGACTACCAATGCTAAACTAACTCAACTACAAAGTGGGATCAATAAACATTTTTCTCTAAAATGGTATCATACTTAAACAAGTTTCCCGTGGCAAAGAGTCGGTAAACAATAAAGTTTGTTAGATAATAATTTTGTGAAAGTCGCTTGTTCCAGCTTTAGCGAGCTTAACTCAAAAACTTTGTTAATCATACAGGACGAAAGGATTTTTAAAAAAGAAGAATTGTGTAGATCGCGTTGAGTTTCAAAGTGACCGGGTATCAACTTTATAATTAGACTCGCCATTATCGTGCAAGCGCGGAAGAGAAAAAGATGTAGATGAAATAAAAATTACTTTATCCATTTATTATTATCGACCTTGCGAAGGAAGAGGTCATGGGTTCGATTCCCGTCCGGTACAAATATTTATGTAACAGATATGTCATGGGTGTTACTGATGTGTTAGTTGAGTTTGTTTCTTTATTTATTAATATTACCAACATAATAATATTTGATGTCCCGTATAGAACAATGGTTACCATACCGGATGGTCATTCGAAGAGGTCCTGGGTTCAATTCCCGGTGAGGCGAAAATTTTAATGTTGAGTTTAAATTTCTGTTCTCGGTCTGGGTGTGTGTGTTCTTGTCTTTGTATGTTTTTCATGGCAGCCACGACACAGCAAATCATAGTATGAATAGGACTATGAGCGTGTAGCATTATTTTATTATTATTATTTACGTTTAGTGACCCCTTGCGACACGTATCGCTGCAACTACGACTGTTCGATAAAGAGGGGAGATAAAACTAAAGGAGCGGCTGTGTGCGGTCGGTAATTGTGTTTGTCATAGTTAACAAGCAGTCCTCGCCCGCGGCGGCCGGCCCCGCGCAAGTCACGGACGGCCACGGGCATTGACAGAGGTCTATTACCACGGCAGTAGTATCATACAGTAGTGTGACTCGGCCCTGTCCTTGAAATAAATGCCTACTGCCCCGCGCTAGGGCCGCCTCTTTCTAGTTGTAGTGAATGTAAGTGTACTACGTGGCCCCGATCCTTCGCTATAATCCCTGAAGCGGACCTAAATAGCTTGCGACGCTGCTAGCGATAATTGCCAATCTGTCGTACAGCTATCGATTGACTCCGAACGCTTCCTCACCTCGCCTTGTCCAGAAGAACAATGACATCCAATATGAATGCGGCTGAATGAAGCATTGACGGCCAACTGGTTTAAACATTTCGACCCTCAGGAAGAGGCGCTTGGTTCTGGATACATTAAACATCACTAATTTTTAAAAATTATGTGCATATTAGAAATGAAGTATCACTTGCTTCGGTAAAAGAACAAGCGAGAAAATCTGCACCTTTCAGAGTTCTCTATAATGATCTCAAATGTGGTGAAGTCTACCAATCTGCAATTGGCCCGCAAGGTGAACTACGGCCTGTACCTCTCTTGTGTGAGGGGACCCGATGACACCTGTGGGACAGTTATGGGTTGAGAAGAAGATGAAATATGAATTGCGAGATTAGAATCCGTATTAATATGTATTACAAATACGAAAGTAACCTTGTTTGTTTGTTTGTGTCTGTCTGCGTCTCTGCTAACTTCACGATTAATAATATAACCGATTTAATTTCTGAATTTTTTTCCTATAATACGTGTAGTGTTTATTTTTAATGGTATTTTGCCATATTTCTACTCCCACGCCGGTTAATAAATGTAAAACTGGTCTGCTTGTTCCATTTTATTCCTCTCGTACAGGCGTTTCACTCAATCCCCCTGGAATGGCATTAAAGGACAATGAGACCTAGTATTGGAATAGTCTCGCGAATAAATTATCAATATCGCTTACACCTACTTCTTCGACCACCGCCCAATACTTCCGAATTATTGGCTTTATTTAAGAGGAAATCAGCTTTGTTTCAGGCAGTCAGTAATGAAATATATATGAATTTAGTTTGGGATCATCGTTCGGCAGACAACTGGATTGTTTACTTGACAATATAATATGTAACAATTCATTTCCACTGTTTATATTGCAAACAGTTTATTTGTTCATCATCGGTTAGCTCTTATTAGTTGAGGTTCAATTGGTTGCTTCCAACTTTGTTTAAAGCAAATAACACTGCGGTAAGTAAAATTATATATTTTTTTTCTTGTTCAGGTTAATACCGAGTATAATTATGTTCGACGCTCCAAATTCTTACTCAAAGCTCAAATCTATCTAAGGTACGATGCTGAAATAGTTCATCTTCTTCACAACCCATAACTGTCCCACTGCTGGGCACGGGTCTCCTCTCACAGTGTGAGGGGTACAGGCCATAGTCCACCACGCTGGCCAAGTGCGGATTGACGGACTACACACTTTTGAGAACATCGGAGAACTCTCAGATGTGCAGGTTTCCTCACGATGTTTCCTTCACCGAAGCAAGTGATAATTGCATTTCAACACACATCATTTTTGAAAATTAGACGTGCAGGATTTGAATTCAAATCCCTTCGTTTTGGAGTCCAAAGTTCAAACTAGGCTATCACTATTCTATACTATACCTACTGATCTAATCTATAGGGCGAGTATTGTCGAACCTTAATTAATATAGTAACAAAATAGAATAACACTGCTTCCGATTGTAATAGGTAAATTATTGTTTTGACCTCCGTAACAATGCGATACGCCGGCCGTGGATCGAATTTCAATTAATAGATCGATAGATTTCCGCAGTTAATAATATCAGGAACGCTGTTGACAATATTGTATACAAACTGTCCGCAACAGTAAGCGAGTTTGGAATGTAATTAATTAATTCTTATAAAGACCTACTAACCTATTCGTATCGTCTTAGAACGATCGTAAAAGTACTACATGTCTTCCCTACTAATGCCTCAGACTAAGCAAGAGCCTGGCCAGCAGTGGGATGGGTTTTAGAAACCTCTTAAACTATCAAGGCGAACAATTTGCATGCTTCTGAGGGCACAAAAGTCCTCAAACCTCTATATAAACGTAGTTTGTATAGTTTACGACGTACTTATCATCAATATCATCATTATCATCTTTACTCATAATTGAGGTTAGGAGTCCTCTCAGAATTAAAAACATTAAAAATGACTCCTTTAATTAAGCGATGCCAAGCGGTTTACACTCTGGTTCGAACGAGAGCGAGAGGCAAGAGTTCGAATCAGCAACAAAACTAACTTCCAAACACTATGCACACATTTTTCAATACGAAAAAATAAGATCAAGTTAATATTTACAACAACCTCGGATACCAAAACAGTAGAAGTATTTTATACCGGTACAGTCCTCTATCGGAGAAGAATTTAAAGTGTAGCAATACAGCACCGGGACCTTTATTTCGACATTTTTGTCGCAAATAAATCACAATTTTAGAAGAACTATGGCTCCGCTCTGCCAAGAACACGGAGCTGAGTGCTTGCTGCCGGCTGCGATCTACGGGCGCGCGTTGTGCCCGAACAGCTGGGATTTGGAGCGTTGTTCAAAATACAAAAGAGATTTCATAAGAAATAAGCAGTACCTTAGTACCATCCTTACTTAATGTAATTTTTTTAATTGCATCCACGTGTGCATAAATTATTTAATTAAATAAATAAACAAATAAAATGAATCTCAAGACAAGCTTTTATATCATAATAGTTTTCCGCTCGCGGCTTCGCCCGCGTGAAATGCTTAATTTCCAAAAATCCTTTCTAAGTGCTCTCTTGCGTCACTTGAGGAACCTACACACAAAGTTTCAAGTGAATCCATTGACTAAATCAAAAGTTTCAGTTTATCTCTCAGTGCTCCCCTCTTAGAGTATATATTACGGTAGTATAGAGCACGCGCAACGAGGTGGGAACTCCTACGACGGTTGAGAACAACACGACGTTCCCGCCGCGAGCGCTTGTAGTCGTGGTTGAGTGAACTTGAGTGCTAGCGCTGTGCGTTCCTACAGAGAGTTTTCGAATATTTACGTATCAAATGGTCAAATGTGCAGTTCAATCTTGCAAACACGATACTAGGAAACACACAGAACTGAAATCCAGTATCACATTTCATCGGTAAGTCGATTTATATACTTATTTTTATGAAAACAAATCACGCATAGCTGGGGTTAAAGAGACGTGCGGGGCGGGCACGCTTGGCACGCGTAGGACTCCCCGCGCGCCCCGTTCCCCGCGCTTAGTGAAGCGTGGAGAGCGGTGATGTGACGCGACCAACGCTGTAGTCGATATTTAAAATATTTTTTTAAATGTTAGCTATGAACCTATATAATTATTAGTAACCTATAATATAGGTGGATTTTGAATATTAAAGTTACATTAATATATTATATAATATTAATGTAATATATCATATATTTTATTAATGTAACTCAATTATATATTAATACTCAAAATCTTTTAAACATTTATTATAAATATTTTTGGTGTGTGTTTAGTACGATTTTAGTATTTTAATGCGAAAACTCACGGCGTTTATTCATCCCTTCGTCGTAAACATCCCTCCAGTACGGAAGTCACGCTTTGCGTCATCATTCATCATACGTACCGCGAAGGACTGGAACAAATTGCCTGCGTCGGTATTTCCGTTCGATTACAATGTATGTAGGTATCTTCAAGTCAAGAGTGAATAGGCTTCTAAGTTATTGCGCCTTACCACCCTCGACTACATCGCTGCTTACCATCAGGTGGGATTGTAGTCAGTAGATAGATTGTAGTAGTTAATGCTTTATCTTATAGTAAGTCTAAAAAATTTGCGTTGCCATAATTATATACAGATTTTTTCGTATCTATACAGATTTTCGATGTGCGCTACAGATTAGCACTGGATACAGGTTTTTACAGAATTCTTACTCTATTGATAAAATTACCATATTCAACTAAAACAAAACTTTGAAGAAGAAAGATTTTTTAAATAAATATTACCTAGTTCCTTTGTTGCAAATATGTAAATTTTGATTGTTGTTGCGTATAATTATGTTTTTAATTTTACTATTTACACTGGTATTCTATTTTACTTTAATAAATATTAGTTCCTTTGTTGCAAATATTTGAATTTTGATTGTTGTTTCTTATAATCATGTATTTAATTTTACTATTTACACTAGCATTCTATTTTACTTCAATAAATATTAGTTACTTTGTTGCAAATATTTGAATTTTGATTGTTGTTTGCAAAGTTTCATACTAACTTTGCACCCCCGTTTTACCCCTTTAGGGGATGAATTTTCAAAAATCCTTACTTAGTGCTCATCTACGTTATAAAACGAACCCCTGTGCAAAATTCCCTTCTAACCCTTATAGTTTAGGCCCTGCGTTGATATGTCAGTCAGTCAGTGAGTTAGTCATTCAACTTCTCCTTTTATATATAGATTTTGTAATAAAAAAAATTACACTAAACCCGATATTTTATTTCATAAACTTTAATATAACAAGCCACACGATTTCCTTACATTTCTATTACTCATAATTTTCGACAGTCGATAGTGACGTAATGTAATCGGTACATCCCTAATTGCCATACACTTCTCAAGATAAATATCTATAGCACACCTGCCTACGCTGCGAGCTGAACATTTTGTGCAATGCGCGTGCTCTATACTACCGTAATATATACTCTAAGGCTCCCAAGGAACATACATACATGCCAAATTTCAGCTTTTTTCGTTCAGGAGTTTCGGCTGTGCGTTGTCTGTCAGTCACTCAGTAACGGAAGAGTTTTATACAGGATGACTGGTAAGTCACAGGGTAAACTCAGTACTCGATACCAGTTCCTAATATGTAATAAAATGGATGCATAAAATTGACCTATTTATCCATTAAAAACCAAAAGTAGACATACAGGAGTTTTAGGTTGAGTTTGGAGTCTCATATACTATAATTTATAAAAAAAAGAAATACATATACAAAATGGATAAAAAGCAGTAACCAGGTTATAACTATCACTTCCACACAATAACATCTATGTAACGCGTCGTTCTCGCCCGTTATTCGCGACCGTGTGTCGCCACAACCTGGCCACACGGATGTTGATAACTACACACAGTGACATTTACATAACGTATTTTAGGAGACATCGCGCTGCGCACAACCCTTGTTTCCCAGAATTAATGTCATTGGGTAGATTCTGCGTTTGTATGAAGTTTATTGTTCTTCGAGAGCTCTTTACTAGAGACATCTTTACTTTTCTCAAAGTTGTAATTGTAACACTGATGTTTTTTTTTTGTTATTACACTTCTAATGTCAGGCTACTTCACGGATTTCCTATATTCGTACCATTAGTAATACCGCAAGAAGTGTCAATAGAAGAAAGAAGAAGTGAAAATAATCTTATAAAGAGAAAATACTTGTAATTTTGTATATTTAATTGCAATGAATAAGCTCAATGGACCAATAGGACCGTTTTAAAAATCCAATAGGATATGAGAGGTGAACGAGAATATACGCTAATATTATAACCCACATTAAATATTCATTAACGCAATTCAAGCGTTTGAAGAATATGGAGAACTCCATGGAGAAAATTGGAAAAAATTCACCACACACGTCCTGAGCACAAGTTGTTCGCCCGCCCGTAATCCGGCCGGAGCTCGTAAAATGTCCAAAATCGTTTATTCATTGCCACATCAAAGACCCTTGTTAAAATTCTATTCCTTCCCTGGGTATATTATCGCCCCATGCCATGTGCGGGCTTAGCGGTTATTACACCATAATATATCGCCGCCAATTTTATTTTTTATTACGAGCTAACTACAACTGTTCATCCTGAATCACTCCTTGGTCGTCATTGCTGAACACCGGCCAGCTATTTTTCCCACAAAAATTGTTTAGCAATATAGTGGGACATACTAATCTTCTTTCCAACTCATGTCTCATGCCGCGAAGCAAGAGCGTTACAATTTTGTATAGGCTTATTTGCCTAGAATACCAGGAAAAACATTCGTCTTGGAAAATATAGGCATATTCAAACGGATTGCATCAATCGCTTTAAAAAACCTCCGAACCGCCGCGCCGCGCCACCGCGCCTGGAAATTATTAATGAGCTTAACTCGTGTGACGCTACGCTCTGTAACGAGCTTTCAGCTTTGACGTATTACTTCCTTTAAAGAAATGTTCCGCTAAGTGGGACACGTGGAAAGTTACTTTTAATTTCATATATAACACAATTTCAGATTGGCTTGGAATAGGTAACTCGACAACGACGCACTTGACTATTTTACATTTTGTTTGTTATAATATAATACCACGTGAAGTACGTCTATAAATACCTACTGATATTTTATATTGCCTAAATCAAACAATCTGAATAGAAAACATTAAAGGAAGATTGCTAATAAACTTATAAAATTCTTGAATTCTGAATTCAGATCGCAAAAAAACGTATTTTCGCCGACAAGTCTACGGAATAAATCATTGAAAGTCATAATTTAAGTAGAATCTGATTATGCAAAGGTGGCGTGGCGTCCGATCGCGGCCAAAAATTAAATTTACAAATGGATCCAAAGTTAACGGTCGAATTGTACAAGAATTGATTAATGCTGCGTCCCGCGAGATCAAACAATTAGTGAATTGAATTATCTCAGATATAAATTTCTCGGGAGAACCCAACTTGGGCGCTTCGTTGTTTGTCGAGAAGTTGCGCGTTTGATTCCGGATAAAAAGTTGCTTCATGTCAACAATGGTTGTTTGACGAAATAGGTCCGATCGCGCTGCCTGGATTGCTCCGAAACCTCACCGTGTCTTTTTTCATTAGCAAATAGAATTCTAACTTAATTAACCAGGAAACTTGACTGAATATCATAAATTTGACAGTAAGATACTAAAGAAAGTATTTTGTTTGCTTCTTGAAAAAGAGTCAATGTCTATTTAACGTCGCTCTGTTATTTTTTTATTTTAAAATGTAAAACTTGTATTACCGAAAACCACTTTTATTAGCAGACAAAGTCTCAACCAACTTATAAAATTATAACGGAGATTTATTTCATGCTTGTTCTTCAATGACACAGAGTAGATAATTGTTTTTGTTGGTAATCTGTTTCTACGAAGTTAGCGGATTATGACTTCGTAGAAACAGATTACAAACAAAATAGAATTATTATTGTACTACATTTTGAAAAACCAATTAACCCAAGTCCGAATTGAAAAATACCCATTTCTCGAACAGAATTGGCACAAAACAAAATAATTTTTAGAACGATCTCAGGTTTCGAATTAAAGAGCAGATAAAATGCTCTGCTAATATATTTCCTGGAGACTGAAGTTGGTACGTGACAACTTTACAGGAGGACAACTTAATTTCTGTTTCTTCGATCGATGATTTTTTTGAATCCATTAGCCTTCTTTCCATTCCCGACGTGTATCGACTGAATCCCTCGGGCAAATAAAAATTTATTATTCATTTCATTCCATCAATCGCTGCTGTGATTTCTTAGATGTTTTCTTTTTCCTCATTGTTATTTCAAAATCGTTTTCCCAAAAGTGTGCCGCCACTTCTGATTGCTCATTTCGTGTTTATTTATGGTAATTATTTTAAGGTCCTGTTTAATAGTTTGAAATTTGATTATTTCGGTTGTAAGATAATATTTTTTTCTAATATGGAACATGGCATGACGGTAAGTATGGAAACAGTAAATTACTATTAAAGTAGCTATTAATAACATAAATATTTATTTATGTTATTTCTCTGAGCCTATATAGTTAATGCCTTGGTCACTCAAATGAGGGCCCAAGGCATAATCTAAAAAACTTTCATTGCAAGATCAAATTCACGAATGTAATTGCCCCTTTGCCCTCGGGGGACGAAGCCGAAGCAATAAAGTAAGTAGATCTCATAGAACAAAGATAACATTCCCGTAAGCAAGACGTTAAGCCAAGCAGTTCAGGTGAGCACTAATTAAGGGAACTGACGGTCCTCGAGTAAGACAACTAAAGGCCGCGCTTAAAGGCTCATTCGACGAAATTGCGTAAGGGAGTGCGTCTAAGTCGCACGGTTATAAATTTAACAGGAAGAGTAAGCTATAGGCGACAATGTGGAGAATTTTTAGTATTATATTTAGATCTGTATTAACCATATCCTTAAACAATAAAAAAAACAATTTGATGTGCAGTTCTATAATAGTTATATACTGTTTAAAATAAGTGAGAGTAGTTTTTAAAATTAAATTAAAATGTTTAGTTTAATTAATCTCCAAGAAACGAGCACATAGGTACCTAGCTTTATAAGAATAAACACAAAGATTCCCAGTTACATCGGGACCAAAGACAACACACAAAGACTAGAACACACTCATACCGACAACAAAAGTTTAATTTCATCATTAAAATTACCGCCACGCTGAGAATCGAACCCAGATCCCTACACGAGCGACGGTCAGGCACGGTAACCATTTCGCCTTACGAGTGATCAACTTTAAAATAATACCGCAGAATTTCTTACATCGCTTTCGTCTACAACTTAAAAGTACTGAGAGTCGTCGTCATGACGCCTTAAATCGCATTAGCGTCGACCGACTGTATATAATCGGATCGCCGGCTGTCCCGGTTGTTACTTGAATAAACGGGACTGAACTGGTACTAAGCAGTTTTGTACGGATCCCCGTACACAAATACATGATGGACCGTATCCTAGCGACGCCGACGTCCCGCCGGCTTACTACGACATTATTACCAGTGGTAACTGCCCGAGTTCGCTCCGAGAACTTATGCCACGGTACCCACACTTTAAAGATGTTTAGAATGGATTATTTAAATTTAACATAATCTTTTTATTTGTGAACCGATTGAAACACACAACAAGTGACGAAAAGAACGAGTCAAGAACACGACAAGTCGTTTGGCAGCCGACTCCAGCAAGAGGGTAGCCAGTAGCCAACCAATCTGACACGTCAGCCCTACCACCGAGCGGGGTAGGGCTGACGTCGACGACGTGTGGTAACACAATGAAGCTAAAAATTATTAAATAATAAGATAAGAATCTACAATTTTTTTATGTCGATGTCATCAATGTCGTCGGAAATACAATTAAGGAAACCATACATGCAATTAAATTAACGTCTGTTAAAAAAAATTCGCAATTATTTATGTTTCGTCATTTTTAGGCACAATTGTCACAATATACAAAACAACATAGAATCATTAAAAAAATAAAGTATAAACCCATAATTTGTTTATGATGCCTAATGTTGCGGGCCGCGCGTTGCTTTAATAATAGTATAAGGAAATTCTCACGTTGCATAAATCACCATTCGTCGTTTGACAATATTATTGTATATCGTGAAATGCACGATAATCTCTATGGTTTAATCATGTTCATGTAAAAAAATTCAAAATAAATGGACGAAATTGTCATTTATTACGAACTTACGACTTGGAATACTCGTAAATCGGGTATTTAACGTTATGAACTTCCTGACCTACAATGGCGATCAGTAGAAACTAGATAGGGGTCCGTTTAATGAAAGGGAGTTTGAGCGTCCCTTTCTAAACCATACATAACAATCTAGACATGCGCACACCATAGCCAAAGTTACAAGTTACTCCAAATAAAAATGTCTTGTGTCTCTGTTCTGTGTTCCATAATAAAACATGTAACTTCTAAACTAATTTACAAAAACAGCGCCATCTGTCATGTACCTAATTAAACCGAACCTCATAATAAAGGGCTTAGAGCCCCAACATTTGACACCTCGTGCACATTAATCGTGGCCGGGTACATTCATAACAAAGGCAATATTAAATACAGCCTGTAACGAATGCGTTGCGGCCGTTAAATTGATATGTCATGTAGCCGGCCGCGTGCGGTCGCCGCTCGCCCTAATTAAACTGAGATTATGCTAGATTTATTAATATTGATAAACCTTTCGCGGCCGGGATTAGTGAGCCGGCGTCATATATTACAATAGTACACGGGTAGACGGGTCGCCACTCAGTGGATCGACATGTACCATCCACGTCAGTGTAAGTTGTGACACAGCTACGTCACCCCTGATGTCAGAGGTTATCCCATTTTTATACCTCAATCTCCACTGAAGGGGCAGAGTGGTCACCCGGTGATAAGTGGTCATGGCTCGTGGACATCTGCAATCCTAAAAGCATCACCATTTTATTGCTGGCTAAGAAGTGAAGAACGATAAGGGATAAGAGTGAAGTGAAGAAGATACAGGCAACATAATCAATTTAATAAATCAATCAACCTAATACCTAAGTTAACATTTCACCGTTTTATTTTGAAGATGTACGATGTCCAGGCTGGATGATGTAATGATTTCCAACTTAGGTCAGTCCTTCCTTGTCTCCCAGCAAACTGCAACACGATTAAAGGTTAATTAAGAGTCCACAATGGAACAAAGTCCTTATAAAGCTCTGTTGAGGCAGTGAATTGTACTAATTTTCTGTCGACAAAGTTAGGCGAATTTGGGCTCTAACATAATCAAATCAAATCAAAATTTATTTGTTTGCAGGATAAGGTTACATACATAGGTTGTAATATGTCATGCAAGATACAAATAGATCGCTTATCCTAGAATTGCAAAAATATTATAGTCACAAAACCAGTAATAATACATTTTAAAATTGAATTTGAATAACATTTTTAATTATACATTTAAATATGTCAATAATAATCAGTAAAGTAACCAGTCAGCCGTCAGTATGGATCTCAATGTCCAAGAATCTTTACTAATGTCCACAACCCTCTAAAGAAGCTACTTTCTGTTACAATATAATAAAAACATCCTAAACGAAGATGTAAATGAGTAACAGCGTAAATACAATAATAAATACAAATAGAGGACGTGCTCGAGATTTATACCATAAAATCTCCGCGAAACAGCGCTTTTTACAAGACAAGCCTCTCAAAAGAGCTCGTCTTCTGTATTTCCCTGTTTTTCTTATTACTTCCGCGACACAATCGCGCGAACTGCCCGGACAGAGCTTAAGGCGCCGCCCCACTGCCGCCGGTCAAATAACAGCGATATAATGGGGATTTTCAGTTTACTTCTGTGACTAGCAATGATGAAGCTGTCCACTTGAACATGAAATGAATACGATTGAAACTAAATAATCATTCTGTATGATTAAATTTATGAAGAACATTTCAGTGTACCTACTTCACGATCAAGAGTTCGTGTATTCTCAGATTTTCCAGTAATCCGACTATACCTAATAGTCTACTGACGGGAGTCCTGGGATATTTATTCCCTGATCTATGATCGAAAAATGAAATCTGAATGGATCACATTTCACTCACTCATTCATTCTTATTCCTCATTTCAACTCATTTCACTTTCGAGTATTTTTTATAGTTACATAATCAAAACAGTGCAATTTTCTAAAATATCAGAGTTCATATAAAATTAAGAATGTATGAAGCCGAATACAGTGCACAAGATAACAAATTATTACTTGGGTATATCTTTTCCGGTAGCTGGGAGACGCGTAGTTAAGGAAAGGGAATTGTGACGCCGAAAAAGTTAAATTAATCTAGAAAAATTCGCAAGTAAAATTCAGAGATTCCATGTTTGGGTCGCGAATTGCGGGGAGATTGTGGCGCCGGCTGAAACGACCTTGCCCATTACTTGCAGGTATCTGGAAGTAATCATCGCATCGTAGTAATCACTTATTTTTATCATAGCTGGTACTACCACGCAATGACAAAGGTTCGAATATTTGTTAAGCGTCCAATTTCTAGTGTTGCCCACATGGCGCTATTATAATGTCCGAACGTTGAAGCTTCAAATCATAATAAACCAAATAAACTAACATAAGTAATGAATATTTTATTTAATAAATAACGCTACACACTCACAGCCCACTCGTGGTCAATACATAAAGGCAAGACAAGACAAGAACGCACAACCAGGAACACACACTCATCAGTAATCGAACCGAGGACCCTTCATTCCGACTGGCAGTCCCACACAGTAACCATTGCGCCATACGGGTCGTCTAAAATTGTAAATACATGTCACGTTCCGCCATCTCTTTGTAAAACATTTCAATTACACTGAATTAAACTAACGTTAAAATACCCTTGTAACAATGTTCTCTGTAAATTAAGTCCATGTATTGTCCATGTACTGAGAAAGGTTCGGACTCCGCGATCACGAGACCTTTGACTAAATACGTTCATCCAATACAATGCGACCCTTCACGGCTCTCCAACTTTGCCTGCGCTGATTTACTGAGTTTTTTCCACGTTCCTTTACCTCAGACATCTGAACAATCGTTGGTACTATATTATTGCATTAAATGCCGTTCCTTTGATATTTTAAATGTTGTGCTTTGAAAACATAATGATCTTCCATAATGGGATTTAAGATCTCTGCACGACTTTATTTATATCGTAACGTTATTCTTCTTCGCAAGCTATAACTAACCCACTGCTGGGTTCAGTACAGCTAGGTACAGTAACATAAGTAAGTGTTATATATACAATATAAGTAAATTGATTGATGATCGCTAGAAACCTAGTAGTTTTCTTAAAATGATAACTGTTTAGATACGTTATTAATCCCCGTCCCCGGCACGTCAGTACCTACAGAGGCTACGGATAAATCTGTGAACGTAGCGGCCTCATATATACGTGTATAATCTATGGTACATGCGGCTACGTGAGCTACAAACAAGACCACACGCTTTTAACAGATTGCTTCGAAGTTGGTCGCGGTAGGGTCTGTGGTAGGGTCGCCAGGCGAATGATACTCGACAGTACTCAACAAATATACAGTCATATAATTTATTCTAGTAATATTATTATATCGTTTAGTTTTATAAGTATAGACGTTGAACTTTTGTAATGTTACTTAGAGAGTTACAGAAACAGAAGGTATTGTTTAAAATATGTTAGGAACAAATAATGGAGTTTAAAATATAACTTTATCAAGTGTAGTTTTTTTGATGGTAAGTTTTTGTTTGATACTGCCCAGTATATTTACTTACTAAACCTGTTGAAAATCTGTTTCATTGCGAGAAAACCGATATTGGTTCAAAAATGTTATCAAAATTTTGAAGCTCTATCTATACAAATAAGTGAAATTGGAGTGTCTGTTTGTAATAATAAAATAACCGCTTTTTACTAAATGCACATTTATGGATACACTGCGCATATACCAAAATGACATTTTTTACATTTTTTGTCTGTCTGTCTGTCTGTTTGTTTGAGCTAATCTCTGGAACGGCTGGACCGATTTTGACGGGAATTTCACTGGCATGTCATAAGGAGTAACTTAGGCTACTTTTATTTTAGATATTTTTTTTAATTAAATTCTACGCGGACGAAGTCGCAGGGCACAGCTCGATTCAAATGTAATCGAATGCCTCAAAATCCTGCCTCGTGTGGACAACGCGAGACGTCTAGCGACCCCACATACTCCTGCTTCCCGGAAGCCGCACTTCAATCATATTACGGGTCACCTGAAAGGAACTCCCGGTATCCCCTTTTGAATGAATTTAACTCATTTCATGTCTTACAGTGACCGTTGCTAGCTTGTTTTTGAAACTAAAATGGCGGTTCGAGTTATTTCAGCCTTATTCATCGATTGATCAAGGAATACTCGAGGCCTGAAATGACCCCTATCTACCATTTTTTTTATTAATTACATAGTACCTATATTTTGAGACTACCACTCTCTTTCTAACAAAATATTTTTGCATGTTACAGATAGAATGTTGAGAGCGTGTTATATAGTTTTATTATCCGAAACCTGAAGCTGATCTAACACTAAGGTCAGTGGGCAGCAATGAACACTTACCGTCAGGTTGCTCGTATGCTCGATTCGAACTTAGATAATAATGGCTTCAACCCATTCATGGTCCAGTACTCCTCAGTTCGGAGGAGGCTACCACCACGCTACTCCAGTGCGGAGTGATGGAGTCAGTGGCCAACTCGGTGTCGGAAGTATTGCTGGCCTCCGGCTTTACATTATTATTATAGCAAACGAGCATGCAGCACCACCTTCCGCTGCCGCCCATGACAATTGTAACCGACTCAGAACAAGACTCACATCGGGTCTGGGATAGTTAGTCCTGCTTGCTACTAACAGTCATCCAATTTACAACCACACTCGCTATTGCCAGTCGGTCATTGCTTAGGATCGACGCAAACCGTACCATACCTTAAACTTAGTACTGGCGTTACGAATTTCTTCGTACATTGAATTTGCATGAGTTAACTTGGGACCATAAATAAATTTTCATTTCCATACAGGAGTAAAGCTCAAATATACCCCGTAATTACTACTGTTCCCCCGATATAAACCGGCCTTGCTCATTTGTAAGTAGAATAATTAAAAAGTGGTTCATATCGATCACGCTGATTGGATGAGCCTCCCTCATCGCTGCAGTTCATTCATTCTGCGGAGCGGGGGGAGTGATTGAACGCGCCATTCACTTGCACCGGTATCGACCTGCACGCTTTTTACTATTTTGTAACAATAGCCGGCAAACGTAACACGAGTTACCGACGCGTTGTCTGTCGTTGTCATTACACTGTCAGCTATAAATGAAAGGCGCTGAGTACACATAGCAACTTTAGTTGACGCAGCCATTGACTTATTTCGTAACAATAAGTCAATGGACGCAGCTTTGAGTTTTGCACTTTTGCAGGTTTACGTTAACGGTCGCCAGTTTCAGGAACAAAAAATTCTGTGTTGTCGATAGTAATTATATTATAGGTACGACGTGGAAAATAATAATAATAATAAATCGTTTATTCGGCAAAAAGTTGTACAACACTTACATTATTATGGTAACAAACAATGTAACAGATACAGAGGTGTTTGTTGAACTCTGATACCCATGATAAGATTCAACTTGTGGTATGGGTATCAGCGCTCTCACAAGGAGATTTTACTTCTTAGTACATTGTATCAGAACGGTCACGGTTATATCGCGGAGTGCATTTAATAAAAGATGAAATTTGCCGTTATTTACCTAAGTGAGTGTAATCGCATACATGTGTGTGTGTGGTGTGTGTGTGTGGTGTGTGTGTGTGTGTGTGTGTGTATGTGTGTGTGTGTGTGTAAGTGTGTGTGCTTACTCTGAAAATTTCAAGAGTTGTTCCGTCTCATGGTAATTTTTAGTCTGTATCCATGTACTAACTTGTTTCTTGCATTGTTGTCGACAAAGAGGATATATATTACAATATTTATTTACTGTATTGTAAAGGTGGTTGCTTAAAATATTATAGTGTCTTTTAGCTAGGGAGGTTTTAAATTTCAATGCTGGGCATACTGTATGGTAGCGACGTCTTTTTAATAAATTTATGTCGAAGTTTAGGCTAGAATGTTTTCGAAGAACTGTTTGAAGAATGTAAAGTTGTCGTACTGATAGCACTTGGCAATCTGTGTACAGGTTCTTAGTAGGGTATCTAAAAGGTTTAAAAGTAATTACTTTTAGCACTGCCCTTTGAGCTCTCTCTAGTTTTAGCAAATGGGTCCTGGATGCCCCACCCCACGCCGTGATACAGTAGGAGATTATAGATTGGCATAAAGCGTAGTACACAGTTTTTAATGTATTGTAATCAGCAGAACACCTTAATTGTTTGAAAATAGGGATAAGTTTCCGTATTCTTGTGGTGAGACTTCCAATATGAGTTTTCCAATTTAGCAAGCTGTCAATTTGGACTCCAAGATACTTGGTCGTACTAGAATATTTTAGGTGAGGACATGAGCACTGATACGATGGACTCGGAGTACAGTTCGTATGTGCTTTTACAGCAAAAGAATCTTCTGGTGGTAGATTTTTGGATTGCAGCGAGAAGGGTAAGTAGAGAGACTTGTTAAGATTAACAGTAAGAAGGTTCTTAGAAAACCATGAAAGTGTTTTTGTTAGAGCCGTTTCCGCATGTTTCAAAGTTTCCGGCCAATTGTCACCATATATCAGCATTGCAGTGTCGTCCGCGTATGTGAATATGTTACAGTTTGTTAAGGATAATTTGCAAAGGTTATTTACGTACACTAAAAATAGAGTAGGGCCTAAAATCGAACCTTGAGGTACCCCGAAATTAAGAGGCTGATTATCACTGATTATATCATTTATTTTTATGTACTGACTTCGATCTTGAAGATAGTCTTGAAAGATTTTTTGAGCGTGGCCACGTACTCCAATGGCTTCTAATTTCATTAAGAGGTGTGGATGTGACACAGTGTCAAACGCCTTAGATAGGTCTAGGAATATACCTAGGCATTTCTTCTTGTCATCTAATTTTGTTACAACTTGATTAATAAGTGCGGTTACAGCATCTTCGGACGATTTGCCGCGCCTGAAACCATATTGGTTGCTAGCCAGAAGATTATGTGATTCCAGGAAGTTAATCAAACGCTTATTAAGTATCTTTTCTAGAACCTTAGAAATAATAGGCAAAACAGAAATAGGTCTATAATTAGTTAGTTTTAATTTATCTCCAGTTTTGTAAATTGGGTGTACAATGGATTTTTTAAAAGCTTTTGGAAAACATCCTGATGCCAATGAAATATTACATATATGCGTGATGACAGGTGCTAAATTATCTAAACAAGATTTTAATAATTTTGCGGATATTTTATCCCACCCAACCGCAGCGTCACTACGTAGACTCATTATGATACTCTTGACTTCTGCATCATCAGTTGGTAACAGTACTAGTGAATTCGCTGGTTCAAAATAGTTTAATGGGGTATCGCTACATATTGTATTCGGAATGAACTGTTTCGCTAAATTTTTACCTACATTTGCGAAGAAGTGATTAATTTTATTGATCGAAGTAGTGCTATCAGGACCTATGTCAAGTAATTCCGATGGAGTAGGTGTATGTCGGTTCGTATTTGTTATATTTCTGATAACCTTCCAAGTGGCTTTAGGGTTATTTTTACATTTAAGAAACTCAGCTTTTTGATATTCTGTTTTTAGGTTTTTAAGCAGTTTGTTACAAAAGTTCCTGTATCTTATATATGTCGTTTTAAGATTATAATTTTCAGGATCTTTTTTTACCTTCTGAGACATGTTATCTCTATTTCGAATGCACCGTAGCAGGCCTTTAGTAATCCACGGTTTTAATATTCTGTGTTTAGTGGATAATTGTTTCATTCTAGTATGCTTGCCAATGACAGAACTAATCATAGAAATAAAAAGTTCAGCAGCCATGTTAGCGTCTTGAATCATCATTATCATAGTAAAATCCATGGATAGGATCTCAGCCGTGACAGAAGAATAGTCGATTATAGAAACACTAGGATTGGGTGTTCGAGTAAGTACAGCCGATTCGACATTTAAAAGTGTGGGTTTATGATCTGTAATATACGTGTCAAATATTATCGTCGCTGTTTTCAAACTTGATTTAACCATTACATGATCTATACAAGAGTTATCACGTGTGGGGAAAGTATGTGATGGCAAAAGTCCATGCGACGCTAACAAGTTCAAATAGTCGAGTGCTTGATGGGTAATGTTATCAGAAATTATATCAATGTTAATATCCCCCAAAACGAATATATTTTTTTGAATTAATAACTTGGATAGGACGCTGTTTAAGCCATTTAAAAAGCTATCATAATTGCGAATGGACGGAGAGCGATATATGGCTACAATAGAGATGTTATTACTTTTTAATTCACAAATTAGTCCGCTTGCATCGGTTATTGTCGGTTCCGAAATTGAGTGAGGTAAATCCAATTTTACAAAAATTATAACACCATCATTTTGATTTTGAGGTTTACTCGTGTGATATGAAGCATAGCCCTCTAATACAGGAATCGCTGAACATATACTGAGCCAACATTCTGTTAAAACAATTATGTCGCAAGGTAATTTTATGCTGGCCAGAAATACTCTAAAATTTTCAAAATTACAATTTACACTTCTAATATTTAAGTGAATTATATTAATTGACTTAGGTTTAATATTTAAGAATTTTGTATATGAGTCGGGTGTGCAGACATAGGAGTGACTTGTGTTTATGGAATCAATTTCATCTAGTATATTTTTATCAATCATTGTAATAATCGGGATATAATACCATATACATAGCATCCACGTAAAACCGTATCTACTTGACTATGAGTATATATACTATATAAGTTCGATGGTATCGTTTCTATAACATTTGTGTGATATCGAAATATATATAATAGCCAACACGAAACATTCAAATTATCACAAATGAGACGGATTTTAACAGTGATTAATGATTTCCTAGTGTGAAAGATGATCTTGAGATGTGAGTTATTGTTTTTTGTTTTGTGAGTGTGTAAAAAATGTGTAATAAAAGGTGAGTAACAGATGCTAATACAATAGTAATCAAAGAGAAAAAAGTGGAAAAAAGAAAAAGTTTTTAGCTTACAGTAATTCTGATTTTTTAGTTCGTAAAAAATGATATTTATGCAATTTATAGTTTTTAAGTAATATGGCAAAGGACAAGTATAATTAACCCGCTTTGAGTAGCTTTTTAAGGCAAAGTGAGGAGTTGATAATAACGGATTCCATTCCCTCGCGCTCCCGAAGAAAAATTCTTCCATTTTGGCACCAACAAAAATTATAATTGTTATTTTTAGCAAACATTCTAGCTTCATAGAAAAGCTGACGCTGAGACGCAGGCAGGTGTTCAGAAACATATATAGGTTTTGGTTCACCTGGAACTCCAATGTGACTTGTATTTAGTTTTTCAGAGGATGGCAACCCCTTATTAAAAGAACGGGATGCATTCAGATATTCATTCCTCGTGGCCACGGTTAGGAACTCCGCAACTATGGGTCTGTCAGATCCTCTCTTGCCCGGTAAACGGTATACATCGCGAAGTACCGGTGCATTAGCAGAGGGTTGTATAGTGTTGCAGGTCTTTAAAACAATAGATGTAAGATGACCAACTGTTTCCTTTTCATTTGCTGGAACATTTCTAATTTCTATACACGATGAACGTGAGCTTCGCTGAAGATCTGCGACCCTTTTCTCCAGTTCTGCAATATAGTTACGCTGTTCAGAATTTTCTCTCTCCATTTTTTGTAGTGACTTCTTAATGCATTCATAGTCGTTGCTTAAAAACTCAACTGTTTTTAGAGTTTCAGCGTTAGTTTTTTGAATTTGTATATTTTGCACTTTTATATCCTTGATTTCAGTGGTTAATGTCGCTAGTAATTCATCCTGATCACTTTTCCATTTTGTAAGAAGTAACATTATTTTGTCTTCAAAAGACTTCCACTCACACTCCGGGGAGAATTCAGGTCGGAGTCGCTTGGCTCTAGAAGTAACTTTTGATGGTTCAAACTCACTTGGGGTTGAAAACTGGATTGGGGTTTCTGTATCTGGAACTGGAGTCGTTGGTGGCGAGCGCTGGACTCGCGGCATTATGTAAGTATATGCGGAATGTAAACCAATGTACGTCGAATGTCACTAAGTTTAATGTTTCTGAGTATAATAGTTGAGTCCAGTTTTTGATGGTCCAGTTTTTGGATTTGAAAAGATGGTTTGGGAGAGAGTCTTATGAAAGTTTGGTTGTTAAATTGTTAATGCTCTCAAATATAATACCATACTTTTAATATTACACTAGTTGGATAATTCTTATGCTATACGTTCTATATAATATAATTATTTATATAATATAACGACTTTTTTAATTGCAAACACTCATTTGCATATTATTATTTGAATAAATATGAAATTTCATTTCTATTTACCCCATTCTCGGCGATCATTGCATGTTTTATCTAAGATTTATTGATCATGCATATTTTTGCTACATATTTACTTTATTATTCGGTAGGTTACAGAATCTATTTAAATAATGAATAAAATCTGCCAAATACAGATACTTCACATTGCCAGAGGCATTCCGGCGTAAAAGTTTGAAACCATTTTGTACAATATCCCAGGCTGTGAATCTTTGTGTAGAAATGATTAGTTTCATTATTTGGACGGGAGAAGTGTTGCTAGAAACTATAAGTGATACATTGCACACAAGTTCTAATAGCGCCCAGTTTCCTCCGTGGATACTGGATGTGGAGCGATCCATTTCTATTTATAAAAATATTCTGAGCGGTCAGAACATTTAGAGCAATAATATTTACATTTTGTATTACATTTACACTTACACATTTTAATGTAAGTATGTATAAATGATTCATAGTGTCTTCTATGAGATTGTTAAGTTTATAATGAATAATTTAATTTGGTGATTTAGAAATAAAGAATTAAAACAAAATATTTTACTCATTTTTCATGCATGCATATATCCAGTTTATTTTGTCCTCATTACATTCTACCTACTTATACCTCGTTGTTTTTAATGTATAACTCCGATTAAATACACATAGCATATTGAAAGCTGTTCAATGCTTATTTGTATCGTAAGCAGTATAAATGTGTAGCCAGGGCGGACGGCAGCCGAGCTCATCCGCAGCCGCCATTGTCTCGCCCAAGTGGAGGGCTGATTGGAGCCATTCGCTCGCTGATGAATCGCCGTGGATCGGGGCCATTAACAATAATAATAAAATCATTATCTATATAAAGGTAGTTGTGTCTAAGGATAGTAGATATGTTTTAAGGAAGAATTATATTAGGTTGAAGGAAATGATGAAAATAGAGAGTCAGATTTGTTGAGGGAAGTATTTACACTAAATTTAGACATGAGTAGGTACATAGATTAACTCTAAATTTTATCCTATTCCGAAGGTTTAAATTGACATAAAATGGATAATGCTAATGTCATCACGTTTGCTAAGTGTAAACTTACGAATTTTCTGTCTCCTAATAATAATCTTCTACTCTTACCTAGTAAATTGTAATGTTATTGTCTGTCGACTATGGTCTTGAACGTAATTATCGTTTGCAAACCGAAAAGTTTAATGTTTTTTTGGAAATAAACCATCCGATAGAGCTCCAGGGAAAGGCAACATAACATTTTCCTGACAACAAATTCCTGTGCATACCGTAATCATGCAACTTGTTCACAGCACATTTTCCGAACACCGACGAAAGAGCCGTCACCCCGTCAAGCTCGGATCGGAACGCTAATCGTGCAAACTCAGCTCTTGTCGACATCACGGTGCTTGACATAAACGTCTTTAACATTACACCGAAACATTTGGAACAACAACACAACAACGTTCAGGCGGAACATAAACGCACAGCACACAGTCTTCTGATAAAACGTGATTGATCATAGGTAGTCCGTCGCCCATGCCCCGTTACATGAAAAGCATAGCTGATGTATAAATACCATACACACATAACCATATTAACAAATCCTGAGCTTAAATTAAAATACTTAAAATATATTAAAAAAAAAAATAGAAATGTGGTGTCGTGGGACACCAGGTAGGAACGAAGTTCCTTCGGCTAATGAAGGCAACGGCGAACGAAAAGAAAGAGGGATAAAAAAATAAAAATTAAATGTGGCACTCGGTGACTGCCGCGGTAAAGCTATTGCCTAGCATTTTTTATCAACCTATGCAATTATAAAAATTAGATGAATAAATCTTGGATTGCCGCCATCTTGGATTTCTATTTTGACAGCACCATCGACTTCAACACCCTCGAAAACCATGAAAACGATACCCATGACGAAAAGTTGATAATTTCGCGCAGCCGCCATCTTGGATTTCTATTTTGACAGCACTATCGGCTTCACCACCCTCGAAAACCATGAAAACGATGCCCATGACGAAAAGTTGATAATTTCGCGCAGCCGCCATCTTGGATTTCTATTTTGACAGCACTATCGGCTTCAACACCCTCGAAAACCATGAAAACGATACCCATGACGAAAAGTTGTTAATTTCGCGCAGCCGCCATCTTGGATTTCTATTTTGACAGCACTATCGGCTTCACCACCCTCGAAAACCATGAAAACGATACCCATGACGAAAAGTTGATAATTTCGCGCAGCCGCCATCTTGGATTTCTATTTTGACAGCACTATCGGCTTCAACACCCTCGAAAACCATGAAAAATTATTTATTTATTTATTTATTTTATTTATTTCATTATTTCGTTACGGAATTTCTGGATTCGGTCCCCACGCTCAAGGCCCGCGTTAAAAGCTATGCAATAGCTTAAAAAAAAGGTATTATACACTACTCGCTTGTGTATGCGACTGTCGCGCATGCGCACCTCTTTGATTCCACGCATTTTTTCTTACGGTTTTACTATCACATATTTTTCAGTTCGGTCGCCGCAGCAAAACCTATCCCCTCCAAGCCTGCCGTAAGGAACTTCGTTCCAATATAATATTTTTTATATTTTTTTGTATTTATAGCCGACACAGGAGCCGCCTGATGCTAAGTGGTCACCGTTGCATATGGACATAAGTAACACCAAGGACACCAGCGATGTTGTGGCCGCAGGAAGAAGGGACAGGTAAGAATGAGAGTCCTGACCTCCAAGTTCCGGCCGGAACATGACAAGTCGTTTGGGGATAACTCAAGCCAGTGGGTGGCAGCTGGCCAGCCGGGCTGCAGCCCTACCAGGCGAACAGGACCAGGCGACTGTCGCCTCCTAGCTCTTATTGAATCCTGGTCGGCCGACGAGGATTACAGTCACAATTCCAGGTCCCTAATAAGGCAAAATAATTAGTGGATTAGTAAAAACGCGCATCTTTCATTACACTTGTTAAAATACTGCAAGTCTGATCATCTAAACTTCAACTGTTCGATACAGCTAATCCGCACGTCGCAAATGCCCACTCTAAAATGCTAATGCGTTCCTGAACAGCAATACATATAGGTACTTACTACATTGTAATGATGGTATGATGCCAAAAACAAATATTTACGAAAGTTTATAATTTTCAATTGTTGGAAACATTCCCGGACAAGCGCCGTGTTTATGCAGCGAGGGACTAACTTTCGTTTGGCATTTTTAATTTTCCCCGCCGACATTTCGCAGCGCGGCCCGCGAGCGCCCCGCCCCGCGAGTTCACCCGGAGGCCGTGAATTTTTTCAAAAGCGCCATCCGCCCCGTATCTTTAACTCGATATTATAAACGCCGTCCTTTTTATATTACGGAAAAGAGTTGTTTTATAAAACCTTGTTATGTTTACAAACAGAACGTGTACGCGAAAAAGCTTAACATAATTTTGAAAATTTATTTTTCTTTTGTAAGATTTTTTATGTAACTTACAAATTTTATTGAATGAAACTAACACCCTCAGTGCACTTACTAAGAAAAGAAGGAACAAACATATTACATCGTTAAGACAAAGCGGGTATTAGAACAGGGTAAACGCTCGCATTCAGGGCACAATAGGCGATTACAGGCCTTCCGTCGTGCGTCAGCTGGCCGCCGGCCAAATTATAAGCACCCGACTTTAAGGCTTCTCCTACACGAGTCAGTGCTTACTGGCTGATACTTGTCATCCGGACTCTACTAAATGACTGATGCTAAATGTTATTGGTATTAATTGAAAATATTTGTGACTATTGTTGACTTACGGATCCTGATATACTGAGTACTTTGCTACATCCACAAGTGACATCCATCTGCTCTATTGTGAGTTGTTACCTTAAGTAAAAAAATTCAAAAAGTCTACGTAATCACTATTCATTTAAGTATTCACGAAACCAATACTCAATCGATTTAATAATTCAACGAAATCCAATTAAGTAACTCTTAATTAATGTAACTTTTTAATTATTTAAGCATGTAAAGCTTATTATCAGAAATGGGCGGAACAACGTAGTAATTTGCAATTATCATAATCAACTTGTATTGTATTACAATGTATGTACACGTACAGCTTTACAGCACATGGTAGCTTACTCTTACTTTAACGGCAATACGAAGCTCTTGTATTTCTGTTTAATTCATGAAATAATAATAATTATTATTATCCTTCTAACAAAAAAGGTTGCATTCACATTTCCTTGCACAAATTTGTATGAAGCATACTAGTAAACTCCATTATTACAAACTAAAGATAAATCTAAAAAGTTGTGGCCCAATCTTGATGTAGGTAATTATTTTCTAAAACAGAAACCTATAGGTACCTAATAGTTACTCAAATGGAACATGGTTCGAATCCTAACCGCACTATTTCGCATAGTTAATTATTTATTTATTTGTCACTTGTTTCGGTATACAAAACGACCCTGAAAAAACACAAAGCTCAAAATTTTCGTAAAAGATTGAAAATTTATACCTACTATGCCGGTATGGTGGCGTTTCACCCGTTTTTTATTTTAGTGGGAGGGAACCAAAGCTTAGAAATGTGACAATAGCAATAGTAAGTGGTAGCAGTCCATTTGAGACACCTGAGTTGGAACTTTAAAGATAAAGGTAGAGGGGTAAAGTGAGGTAGGTGGTCACATTGGAGCACAATAGGCAAGTGGGGGCTCGCGCGTAATATGCCGGCGGGCCAAATTATAAGCAGACAACTAACATATTAGAGATGACGGGCTCACATCGCATACTTCTTGACATCTGTTAAGCTGGCGGTTCGCGGCCAAGACTGAGATAGGAGACCGCGACCGTCACTTTGTATAGGCGCGACAAACTGTCTCGGTCTCGGTCGTAAGTTGTCGCCTATACATTGCCTATGGTCAAGTGCCGGTCGCGGTCTCCTGTCTCGGTCTCCTGTCTCGGTCGCTTGTCTCGGTCTCGGCCGCGAACCGCCATCTTTAGGCTGCACCAAAGATTTATGATGAGTATGTTATACTGTGTATGTTATATGTGAGTATGTTAGACTGTGTCTAATCTATGACATCTGATAAAACTGTGATCGATCTGTCTGTAATTGGAAGTGGAAGATATTTGAGAGTGAAAACTGCGGATCCTGATATCCGATTTCTTATGAGATCTATTGCGTTAATAAGTACCACCAATAATTTGGGTGTAATTTATGGGAGGTATTTTGGCGCCCTAAAGTTTTAACTCTGGATGTCCTTATGCGGCAGTGAACACTTGAAACACTTCCCATACCGCGGTCCGTCAGGCCCATGCCGCTGCCACACATGTCGCTATCTCGTCTACTATACTCTTCTCATTTTTATAGAGTGAGTATCACTATATTAGAAATGAAAGTTTCTCGTACGCCTGTAAGTCTCTCCTATGATTGTGTTTGAAGGAACTCTGTTACTTTGTTATTCAAAGGGTGATTATATGTATTTAGGTACTTTTTTATTTAATTCCACACCTATTGTCTGTATGTAGTAGGCACATAATGTCACAAAACTCCACGACATTCGCCGACAGAACATTGGAACTACGTTTCACCGTTCCCCAATTATGAAGTTGGAGCAGACATTGAAATTCCAACTCATAAATTATGGAGTCGGTAGGCAGTTGGCAGCTACTCAAACAAAATAATTACTGCGGCGGAGATACTTCGGAAGCAACAATTCAATTTCACACACGAATTCTTCGAGAGGCCCGATCTCCCGAATAATTCGTTAGTCTTAGCGGCTAGGGCTGTGACTCACACTTTCTTTATTTACGATATAAGAAATGTAGGTCCGAACGTTTGTAGATTCATAAACAAGCAAGTCTTTTTATGGATTATTATATTAAATCTGGTAGTACCTAGGTAGCTGCCGACTTCAGTCCCTCTTTAGCCTAACACATGTAAACAAATTTCCCAACCATTGATTTAAGACGCAGACTATAAAAAATCTTCACTTTAGATACCTACTTGAAAAAACAAGATTCGAGATCACACTACTAAATGATGAATTTCCAATTTCAACCCACTGAGCTATTAATATTGGCGTATTCTGTCCGCTCCATGCGCAATCCTAATATTATCATTAGTATACAATAATAATAGTATTACGTATACGTAATACGTGTGTTAGCATTCACAACAATATCATATCGATGCAGTATATTATCTATGATGTCTGATTATCGCGTGCGATTGGACGCAGTAGTTGATAAGTGAAACTAGGAAATACAACTTAGTATTATTATGATAATGCACTTTCAAAAAATACTGAATTAAATTGACGCTTCAAATTGTTTAACAGTTCAGTGAAGAACGTGTTACGTGATTTAAAGCAATCATAACATTATGTAGGTATGCATCATAATGACTTCATAACTTCTATGGCTTACAGTCTTAAGTTCAGCTTATTTTTAGAATAAAATAATCGCGTGAATTATTGACTTTGAAATTGCAGTCAGCATTTAGTACATTAATGGCACAACCTGCGCCGTTCACTAATCTACGCGCGACTCACGGGCGCACGCCGGACGCACTGAAACATCAGAGGCCGTGGTTATGCCGCGCCATATTCTGAGTGCGACCCTTTTCCGTCAAATTAATACTTCTGCAGCTACAACTTCGAGCAAGCCAAGTACAATTGTCTGATACCAAATGAAAGCTTTGTCGAAGTGCAACTGAGGGAATAAAGTTTTCTTTTTCTTATTCTTGTCGGTAATCATTATTTTTGCCAACCCTACAACTCTGAATCGGGGTTATAAAACGCAGTGGCTATAATCCGCACTCATTATTCACAGTTTTGCTCGGATTTAGGCCGGTAATGACTTTATTCGAAATTAAATTCTCCAAGAATCCACCGAGGTGCCTTCGCGCCGACCCTCGCTCCAAGTATTACCATAATGTACACAAGTGGTCGCCTGGAGGTTTGAATACGGCCTCCCACGAGGTCTAAGTTCGAAACCAGGGCATACCTCAAATTTTCCTACAAATATTATAAAGATACTAGTGGTCCCAGCGTACTTCGTACCGCTTTATAATTAAAAAATGTTTTAGTGATATATCGACAGCAACGCCACCTACCGGGTCCAATTGTGAATCTAAACCATTCTCGGATCCACCTGAAGACACACAAAAAATTTCAACCAAATCGGTCAAGCCGTTTAGGAGGAGTTCAGTCACATACACACGCACACAAGAAATATATATATAAAGATATTAAAATGGTCCGACTTACTTTAATCACCAGTGGAAAAATCTGTAAATTATTTTCGTCCTTTGAAACGCGGGTCAGCTGGTGACTGGCAGCTCATCCTACATCACATCTTGGTAAATATGTATGAGGAGTTGTGTATATTTCGGTGTATAAATAAATAGTAAAAAGTATATTAAGTTTTCTATAACAGGACGGATCCAGTACTATAGTCAGACGGGCCGACTTCTGACTTTACATGGGATAAACTTCCCCTCAATAGCTCAATACGTCCACATCCGCTGCAGTGTGCGAGCCTCCGATACTTCGAATCGAAACGTACCTAAAGTTGGTCGAACTTGGTCTACGACAGAATTAACATAACGATAGGATGTTTATGACAATATTGGCGTAACAAGTTATTGATAGCTTATCGAGACTAGCGAGACTAGCCGAACTATATGCCTAGATATATGCTCAGTTATTTAACTGTTAAATATTACGTTGACGCATGGCATTGGGGACTAGGATTGACCTAACTCGGGAATTCGGCTTTATATAATGCACTTTTAGAAATATAAGTGTTATTACGCTTCAAGCGAAAGTAGGTTGTAGGAAAAAAAAAAAAAAAAAAAGGTTGTCAGTTGTCAGATCTATAAGATGTTGATACTGACATTTCAGTCACCGTAATACATTTGGGAGTCATTATGTAAATCGAGCACTTAATGTTGAGCTCTAAATACATTTAGACACGGGCAGGCACAAGCAGTTGTTAATTCCATTGTTTTCATTTACATACAATTAGAATAATATACATCCGTGGTAGATACAAAAACACTCGTTTTAGCGAAAATGCTTCGCGTCTCGGCTAATTAGCAATTTATATTATGAATTTTTAGCGGAGTCGCTTTATTTAGGTTACGGTGGGCAGCGTCCACTATAGACGAAGGGCAAGATAACTAAAGAACTTGGAATTTTAGTGATATTTTATGGTTATTGAAGGACAATTTAATGAGAGAAAAAAATAAAAGGGTTATCTATAATTTTAATCTAATTATTTTAAACATAATTTAACAAATATAACCTGTGTATTTAAAAAATCCTGTCGGCGTTCTGAGGTCGAAGTTCCGTTCCGTTATTGGAGTAGGTAATTCTTTCGTCAAAAAGTTACTTCACTTTGACACTAGGATCTAAATATGGTGTATATTATGTATTAATGTTGTCCAAAGTCGACAATAAACAACGATTGCGTTTTACTAAAGTTCTTCATTTGACCTACCCAGTAACAAAGTTGAAAAATCACTTAGAAATAAACATTACCCAGAGGCAGCGCCACTTTAGTACAACGCGGACGAAACGCTTAAGGTCGCGTAGCGCCTTAATTAGAAGATTGAATTTTTATCCGTCTATCTCTGAAGACATTTTATACTTGAGCGGTTGTTTGGTGATGAAACTCGATGATTCTCTGGCATAATAAGGTAGGTTAACTAGCTCCACGTGCGACTTCTCACGGCTTACGAATAATATTTTAATCACATTTCCATAAGCCCAATTTTTTACCGTCCCACGAGTGAACTTAGGGAGACTTATGCCTAGGACTAGACTAGACTAGGTAAAATGTGTACCATACTTAATCCCACAAATTAATGAGATGGCTTAAGATTGTATGTACCAGACCGGCCCAATGCGGACCCAGTCCTGATCCAGAGTAGGACAAACTTCGACATTACAACGAGAACTCTCAACTTTTATCGAATTGATGTGGCTATGACATTAAAAACTTGTAAATTTTTTTATAGCCTAAGCAGGAAACGGCCGGAGACGGCAGGGCCGAACTGGTCACGTGATGGTAAGCGATCACCGTCGTCCATGGAAGTTAGCAACACCAGGGAGTCCAATGCGTTGCCAGCCAAGAAGGAAGCAATAGACCCGCTTCAGTCGCTTCGGAGCTTCTTGAAGAACCCCACGTCATAGCACCATGACAAACCAAACCGTGCACGAATGCCAGGAAGATGGTGTTGGTGGAACCTGGCTTTGACGATGAAAGAAATGCGTTCAACCTTTCTTCCGAAGGTAAAGGGCAATTATAATAGACAAAACTATTAGCAGTCTAATCTCCTCTTATCTCATATAATCTGTACAACAAGTATGACATGTAAGCGGATAGCTTAACGGTTTGTCCCGAAAAATCATTACAAGACACCAAAGAACGTACCTAATCACGAAGTTACATGAATTAGACAGCTGTAATTACGCTGACGACGGGCGAGCTAACATCAACCTTAGCGCACCGTTTTAGAAGCTAGAGTCGCACGACCGAATTAACTGGGCCCCAAGGCTCTATTGAATAACCGCGGGATTATATTACTCATGTTTTGTGAGCGTTTCGCGTAGAGGATATCACAACAAAAATAGGTTTACGCCCACGACTACTCATTAAGACCTGTCTACCGAAAATGAAATTAAGATGTATCTGTTTCAAAAATTTGGTATTTAGGTGTATGTTAAAAGATAGCAAGGAGTGTTTTAAGCAATTTTTAATAAATGGCAAACGAGCAGACGGGCCAAGTGATCGCAAATGGTGATCGTCACCCGTGGAAATCAGTAACAGTAACGCCAACGTATCACCGCTGCCTTGCCGGCCAAGAAAGCAAAAAGAAAGAATTTTGCTAAACCTACAACTATCCAAGAGTCGTCTTGGAAACCACCGCCAGCACGCGCGCCGCACCACGGTTCACTTTGTTACTAGCAAAAGAGAAAAGACCAGCGAACCCGGGGAATAATCATAATGTTAAAATCCTAACTTTACAACAGTACACAATATACGAATATAATATGTAATTTAGAGTTAAACTTGCTAAGTATGACATATTATAATGATCGTTGGTTGGGTCTATTGGCGAGTGGCGCAGCATTGTGTGCTCGGTCATTTATTTACCGACTTGGAAAATTCTTTCTTTCTTCGAGGATATAGTTATTATAGGTTTTTGAAGTGAAAACTTCTTTAACGGCGTTGTGCACATTTGGGTTGGGTAAAAAATGTTAAATTCGCGACAGGACACGTGACCTGATCAAAAATTCGTAAGACGGGTATTTTAGAATCAAGAAGCTACTCAGATACTTTGTAATAAGGTTCCTTTTAAACTGTCAGTGGTGTCAGTGATTTTCGAATGTTATTTATAATGCCATGGCAACGTAAAGCTAGGGTTGAATAATATGTAGGTACACTAGGGATTTTTATAAAGGCTTACTACTAACTCATCTACCAGTAGATAGAAAATTTTGTGAAATTACTGTTCCTTATTCAAAAACGTATATCCCAGTAAAGCATAGTAAATGAGAATTGCTGTTATGTTATGAACCTAAACGCATCTGTTTCTGTAAATTATGTGAACAGTGACAGGAGCATCTCACTACACCGACATGACATTTGCCAGTCTATCTGACCAAACGTTAGATACGAATCAATACACGATGCATCGAAACAGACATCCTTAAGTATTCTCCGTGCTGTCACAACTCCCCACTATCCTCAACCTCCGCGAAACAGTATTTGAGAACTTCCTACATACCGCACAAGTCAGAAAACTGACAGCGTTCCACCAGCCATCAGATCGCTACATTTTAAACCTTATAACTACAGCGCTAAAGACTGACAGGCGTTCAAATAGCCTGGCGTCAATATAACAAGTTGAACCTGCTTCTCCCAACAATTTACAGAGTCCGAACTGTTGCAATTTCGCGTGCTGGTAGAAAATTTTAGCCACTTTTTCCGATACATCACAAAGTTGTTGAATTTTTAAATTCCAGTTCAGTTTGCTGTCAGTGTTGCTGATATATTGGATTTTGATGGCATTCGCCACCCTGCACACGTCTATCCCCAAATGGGTTGGTATGTAATGTTGAAGAACAGTTTTAGAGTACGTAATGTATGTAGAATAGAATGGAAAAAACGCAGCAGCAAAAACAGGACATAAATAATTTAACGAAACCAAAAATCAACTTCAACATCGACGAGTTAGTAATAAAATGAAAACATTATCAACGTAGCCGAAGTCAATTAAATTAAATACACATTTTTAAGGATAATATGGATATCTCAAAACATATTCGTCAGATCTCGCTCAAATTTAAACGGGACTACATGACGAGCACCGGCTTTCGAATACAAATAAAAATTTAAAAATCGGTTCACAAATTAAGGAGAATCGCTGGACATACATAAAAAAAAATTATAGTCGTCGAACATAAATATTTATTTACTAGTGGTCCCAGCGTACTTCGTACCGCTTTATAATTAAAAAATGTTTTAGTGATATATCGACAGCAACGCCACCTACCGGGTCCAATTGTGAATCTAAACCATTCTCGGATCCACCTGAAGACACACAAAAAATTTCAACCAAATCGGTCAAGCCGTTTAGGAGGAGTTCAGTCACATACACACGAACACAAGAAATATATAATTATATTAAGATTTATTACTCCAACTTACACTAATATTACAGGCTAGCCTAATGCATTAGCGAAGTGAATACCATGTTAATTATTTTACAATCATATAAAAAGAAATTAAAATTAAAATTTACAGAATTTAAACCTCCTCTTTTTTTGAAGTCGGTTACAAAGAAACTTAAATATATTATGTAAATACAAGATACAGTAGCTCCAGTTGTATGCGAAGACCGAACGCACTCAGCTTCGCCGGGGCGCCGGCGCGGCGTCGGCGGTGCTAGCCGCAACGCTGATTTTCAGTGCATCTGTACCGCATAGTTCGAGAGTGCTGGCGAGACTATGTATGAAACACCAACACCGCCCGCGATCAGTTAAACTAAATTATATTTATTACAGTCAGTCCCATAATTGGAATCTAATTATAAGTTTCAACATACTCACGCGCACTAGACAAGTGAGATAATCTATTTTGGCCCGCGTCGACTAACAAGTTATGTATATTAATTTAATTTCAAAACTCATGTTACTGCGGTAATTAACTAGTCCGCGTAATACGAGTACTCAACAGCTCAACTCGAGAACACTTTTTAAGCTACTGATTTTTCAACATGTAATATTATTATTTTGAAAGAGAAAACTTAGGCATTCACAAAATGAACCGTAATACATACTTCTCTAACAAGGTTGAGGTTCATCTTTTACGGACATCCAGTTGGTGACAGGATATCAGGAGTTAGTTGGTTGTCAGTAAATTTAATTTACGGACGATAATTTTACGAGATTATAACAAAACATAAAAGTAATGAACGCTTAGGCCGATCGTGCCCTCTCCATCGCTTGTTCCGAGCTCTCGCTTGCACGCTCGGCTCAGGCGGAACGTGACAATGACGACATACTTTTTCGTGCGCACAGCCTGCAGCCGGCGTTCATCGATTTATAAGACGTTATCACCTCAAAAATATGATTAATTTCACACGTAGACCTCTCTCTATATCGGCATGAGGCAAGTGTCTTCAACATCAACTACAATTAAACAAAATAGATTTTCTATCACTTTTCACTCAAAAATTTCAGGTTCGTGACCGAAAAAAAAAAATAACGCGAGTTTTTTTATGACGGGAAACATAATTTTGTTCGCTGTAGTTTGTCAGAGCGTTCAAAAATATATAAGAAAAATAACATAGAAATGCGGAATGCATTTTGCATGGAGCCCAAGCAAAATTCGCTCCCAAACTTGCGAACGTTAAAACTTTGCCCTGACTGCTCCGCGACTGCATTACAGAAATATATCCTTTTGTCGCGCAAATATAAAGGCGTTTTTGGCTTAAAAGGGGATTGAACGCGAAATCGTTGTTAATATTTATCCGTTCGCTTCATGTCTTCGAATTTGCTCGCTCATGTTTTGGAACTTTTAAAATCTGCTGCGCAGTACAATATTCATACGCGGAGTCAGTGAATGTGCTCCAAGTCGAATTACACGAGCAAATATCGGTACCTACGGGAAACTTTCGCTCAACTTCCATCGGAGGTGGCAACGTACCATGAATGAATTTTAAAATGGCACGCATTCACCGTAATCTGGTTCTGACGTATCTGGATTATTTTTTGAATACGCACCTGGACTTCATGTGCAAATAGCAGAAAAATCAAACGGGCATGCAGCGGCGTGGCACAATCGTTTGTACAGTTTTTCACAGCAAGTAATAACCAACATTAGGTGCATAGTAGCAGTCGGCTAAAAAGTAGACGCACCACATATTTAGGTCACCGTCGTGCACTGAAGGAAGCGATAAATACTCATGTCATACCAAATTGTTTAGTAGTAAATAGTTCTACCGACATAACCTTTCACGGTAAATTTTATACGGAGTTCAGCAAATATTAAAAGTTGAGATCTAAAGCTGATATCCTGATGGTTAAGTTAGGTGGACCAAGAGCAGGGAAGGTGAATGTTGAACGGGGTGTATCCACTTTAAAATCTATCTTTACTAGATCAATTTCAACATTTTCAACCATTTGATCATGTTGTATGATCAATATTTTTAAAACTTACTCATAGCCGATTGCGCGCATTTTACTATGAGACGGGTACTCACAATATATGTATTAGTAAAGGTATCGTACTACATGACGAAAAATAACAAACGTAAGAACCTACGTAATAAACACGCCGTAATCACTAGGACCACTAGTACCGTACGCTGTTACACATACATACGTCGTACATATTGATCGTAAACACATTAAATAAGAGATTCGTGGAGTGTGGCCCACAAGAGCGGTTCACTCGAATAACTCCAAGATTATGTTAAATGGGAAGACTATAGTGTTTGCGAGCGGCCACGGACCGAGCGACCACTTATAAAATAGCCCGCCGAGCCGCCATAGCCTATAGCAAATTATAGTAACGTCATTTCTTATATCAAAAATGTATTAAATTATTTAGGGATCATCATCAATAATACATGTACAATTGTACAATCATCGTATAATTTTTCTACGACTAACTACAAATATGCAAATATATCTGGATTAAAATAGCTTACTTAAATATTTTATGGGGATCCTTTTGACCGAGTAAAACGTCTGAGGTTAGCGAATAATAATCAGAGCAGTCTTGGTGGTTGATTTTGCACGTAAACACTAATGATAGCATTGTCCGGATGAGCATTCCGACTCCGTGCCTAGCTGAAGCGAAATTGAACGATGAGTTTAAATCTCTGCTCGCGGTCTGAGTGTGTGTTCTCGTCTTGGATGTTGTCCATGGCAGCCACGACACAGGGAATCCCAGTGTGGGGCTATGAGTGTGTAGCGTTATACTCGTATATTTAATAGCCGTACTTCTCTATAAGTTGACTGTCTGTGGCGGTGTCCTCCGGTGGGTCAGTAGCGAGGATAAGTCCGGTAAGTGGGCCGCGATGTTCCGATAAATCCTCCCATCATTGTTATAGCCCGCCCGCGCCGACCGCACCGCGCCTCGTCAACAGTGCCGCAGTTTAGTAAGAGAATATTGTAAGAGATTAGATTACACGGAACGGGTTGAATTTTCTTTATGTTCTTACAAATAGACCAAAATTTGTGTAAGCAAAAGATAGACGAACATTATTTAATCAGCTTGGTAGTGAGCTTTCCTGCGTAGCAAAGTTGGTTCGACTTCGACTCTCGGATGGCACAGTCATTTATGCGACAGAAAAAGTGAAAACTAATGTAAAAGGGCAAATTAATACACGAGCTCCATTTTACCATACATTTCTATTCAATGACAATATTGACATAATTCCTTTGTTCTTCATAATCATCCGTTTATTCTTGTAGATGGCCTGTTCGCCGGCCAGTAACATTTTGCTAGAATACCTGAAACCTATGAAAGACTACCAACTGAATATCTCTCCTCTCCGCTCCTCAATCTACTCTCCACTCCTCAAGCCTGCACCTCACCGCTCCACACCTCGCCTCACCAGCTCACCACACCTCACCTCTGGTCCCCACACCTCATATGACCATTTCCTGCTGATCCTGCTCCTCGCAGTTGTTTTAGTAGAGGTACAAAATTCCTCCGTTACACTAATTTTAACATCATGCTCGTTTGACGGCTACATACGGCGGCTACATACTACAGACGGCTATAGGTACATAAAATAATTGTAATACATTTTGACCTATGATTGTTATTTTCAACGTAACCTAAAGACTAATTTAACTTGTCAAAAAGAAATAATTTCATCGTAAACTTCTTGTAGCCACATATCGTGACTTGACTACGATAAATTCACAAAAAAGAAAAATATACACCAAGAAATCCAGGCTAATAAACATTTATTCTAAAAATGTATAAACTGATAAAATTTACGTAATTAAAACTAAAATATAGCATCAAGACTGGATATATACTATCGTACAAATGTCCGTGGCACGTGAAGGCAGTTCAAACAATAGTTCTTTCCCTACTTCTTCGCGGCCAATTTTTTCTTGAGAGACTCCGGCATGGCCGCTGGCGGCGGCCGCGGCATACCCGTGTACACCTTGAAGGCGTCGTAGATGAACCACTGCAGGCCGGTGAGCGTGCCGATCATGATGATACGGGCCACCAGCCCACGCCAGATACCGAACATGCCCACCTCGCTCAGGATCCCGCCGATCGACGAGCTCGGGTCCTTGTTCAACTTGGACACGATCGTGTCCGACGGGTGCGATACGATGGCGCACAGCACGCCCGCGATATATCCTGCCGAGAAAGTCACTATCAGCTGCTCCGCCTTGGTGCACTGCTCGCGCGGTTTCGGCACCACGTTCGTGTACAGGTACTCCAGCGTCTTCTCGAACGACGAGAACTTCATCATCGTGTACGGCACTTGCCGGCCCCACAGCGGCGTCAGCCCGCGGTAGAACACCCCGAACCCTTCCGTGGCCATCATATGCGGCATCGCCTTCCTCATCTGCGACGTGTAACCGGGGGTCGTCTGCATTCGGACCTTCGTGGCCTCGAAGGGGGCCAGAAACACGTCGGCGATCAGCTCGGCGGAGGCGGACGCGGCGAGGTACAGGTAGGTTCGATAGAGGTAGGCAGACTCCTCGTCCACCATGTTCGCGAACTTGTACTTGAAGTACTCGTAACCGGCGAACTTGGCCGAGCCTTGCAGGGAGTAGCCAATGAGAGTAGGCGCCCAGCCCTTCACCAGGTTGGCAATGCCGCCCTCGCTGAGGGAGACGCCGAAGCCCTTGAATATGGACTTGTACTTGCCGGGGTCGACCTGCAGCCGACACTTAACCAGGTCGAGCGGGGTGACGAAGGTGTGCGTGCTGCCGCACGCTACGGCGCCGCCCGCCGCGCACAGCATGAAGAACTTGTCGCTGTACATCTCGCAGGAGAATTCCTCCTTCTTCGACATTTTGCAGCTGATTGTATCAGGAACATGCAAGGATCACAATATGCTATGAGCGTGTAGGTAAATCCGATTAGGTAATACTACTATTATTTTCTCGCTATGACAAAGAGTGTATGCTATGATTGAGGTAGTTTGAGTGACATTTCGTTGTGACGCTGGATTTATTCTTTTTGATAAGTTGCCACTTACAGGCATAATTGTTGAAAGTCATAATTATCTATTCCGTCTTCTAGTCTACATACAGTCTGCCCTGCACTGATCTACGAGAGATATCGTTCCGTAGCATAGAGTAGGTAAGTACTCTCCATATTATTATAATAAGAAGATTTAAGAAGATAAGAATATTTAAGAATATATTAATAAGAATTAAGAATATGAATATATATTTAAGAATAATTTTATTTATGGGATGACTGTGTGACACTTGTGGTTGATTGATTATGGTAGGTCGTAAATACCCGAGATAGTTCTCTTGTGGAATTTTCCTAGTCGATAGATGAGTTACATCTGAATTTATACATGTAAATGTAGCTGTGGGGAATTAAAATAAAAGTCAATATAATAGTAAAAATTTATTATTTTTTCTCTCCATTTCAACCTATAGTCTACGTTAAAACTTACTTATTACAAACACTACAATAAAATTCCATTATTCAATACTCTTCTGTATACACATATTTACAAAATAAATGACAACTATTGCATCCATATTGCATCCGGACATATTGAACGCCGTCATACAAAAATAATGTTGACTTCATGTAAAATGAAATTGGAAATAAAAAATAAATAATTTCCCTTACGTCTATTTATTAATAATATTTATTAAGGACCCTTAACTCTATTCACTGGCACATAGTTCAATGGCGGATTATGTATTATTAATCATTTTCTATAGTCGATATTTCTCATCGGTGATAAGAGTTTAATGAATTGACAAAATCCTACATCTATCGAAGCTTAATAAGTTAGTTCAATTAGTTATGAACCGTGCAACCCCGAGCGGCCGCCGGCCATCCTGAATGTCCATCCTGAATCCTGAATGAATCCATATGAAACCGTAACCAAAGCGAGAGCTGAAACAGCCATTCCATTATATCCACATTCCTCAACCACGCATTTTTAACTTACATACATTTTATAAAACGTATACTTCAATTCAATTTCGTCATTTTTGAAATATCAACTTCAATATAACATTAATGGCATGTATGGACAAATTGTAAACTAATACCGAACATAACTCAGGATTTACAAGTTAGAATATTTAATATAAAATGGACCTTCCCTCTATGCTATACCATCCAGCGTGCCCCATTCCGCAAGCCGCTAGTATACGAACGGTACAGTGTATACCGAATGCACTCAATCTCTCACATAATTTAATACTGCAGCCGAGATCGTCCCGGGCGACCGTCGCCGGATACTCCTCAATGCTCACTCCACTCACATATTTGATTAAGAAATTTCATAACGCTCTCCAATATTACATTTTCTGGCGAAATTTTGTCAGCAGTCCACCTACTTGGTAAGTTACCTTTGCCATGAGAAATCTAATTTTTAATGATGTCGTCCCTATTTTATAAAATACTAAGACCTTAAAAGGTCAAGTAAGGTGACGACTTATTTCATAATAATTATAAGGTCGGTAAAACGATGGGCGTGATATTACGTCCCGACAAATTTGTTTCTTCTGAACGGAAGGCATATTATTATTTCTAATATTATCTGTATACACGATTGGCGGATTTACATTTTCGATTATAATATAACGTGGATTTTATAAAACTGAATTAAGTAATATGTATAATTCATTAGTTACGTTTTCTAAACTTAATTGCACTTATATTGTTAAGAAAAATGTATTTTTGCACAAAAAATGCAAAATTCTAATACTTAAATAACTTTGAAAGTATGTTGTACAGTTTCATAGTGTTCTATACGTACTGTACAGGAGAGCTGACCATCTCGATAATGCCCTCGTTTGTGGCAAAAATTTAAAGAAATAATACGCCCGTCGTGATCGAATTTTAGTTGGACGTCATATCACGCCAGCCGCATGGAAAGTGTTGAGACAAAGCGTCTTTTTTTTCGTTTCGTTGCCTTTTTGTTTCAAAACGAGTATAAACAATTTATGTCCGTAATTATTTTAACGCTTTTTGAAAGTTAAATATTTTTAAATGAAAAAATACAAAAATGGCAAAAAATACAAAAATGTTCAAAAGCATAATAAAGTATCAGGCGATCGGCTCAACGACTCTTAAAATTCATGTAGTGAGACACACCTTCTGTACATTTTTACTCTGTTTCAACCTCCGAACCTACCCTTATCCATAACCTAAAATTAAAAATGGCGCGAACGGGTCCCAGTGACAGCCGTCAACCGGGAACAGATAAAATAGCGATAAAAATGGCAGTGCAATGCAAATTGTGTCGAATGGCAGTGATGTTATGACAACGAATCGGTTAGCTATTTACAATTTAACAGGCGAGTCTCACTACAGGCAACGAGTGAAGATACCGTACAGGAGTTAAGCTTCACACAGGAGCGTTCAAAAAGCAACGGCAAAAATGTCTTTATGCGATCGCGGGTGGCGACATACGTAATAATAATAATTTAGTAGTAGATGACATAGAGTGACCCACTTGTACACGCTCGTGTGAAGTTCGCCGTCCATACGATGTCTCCACTGACCCAGGGTTGCGTCAACGCTTGGCCGGCGCGATGCGCACCGAGACATACAGCCGCATGGGCGCCGGCGCGTCCTCTATACTCCGCCGGGATCTCTTCCTGCCGATCTCTGGCACCGGCACGAACCTGGCCTCGAGCTCTAGCTGTCTGTCCAGGGTTTCCTTCGACTTGAGGTGCCTCCTCATCCGCAGAGCCCAGGCGCCGTCCCGTTTGGAGAGGAGGAAGTTCTTGTCGTCGTCTCCGTAGGCAATCCTGTAGTGCGGGCGCGCGCCGCCCTCGGCGGGCAGCAGGCGCAGCAGGGGCGCCCGGCCCCAGGTCTGTTTGGGCGTCGCCGTCACCACTATCAGCTCGGCTTCCGATTCGAACACTGACCTACGACCTGTTGAGACGCATCGGTTTGTAAATTAAAAAGTTGGCATGACACTTCAACCAGGCAATTGAAACTTGCCAATTGAATTCCTATTGTCAACATGACAGTGTTATAGTACGGTCGACAGTTCTGGGCCGCTCTGAAGTTAGATTTTCGGATATAGTGCGCAGATACTGTACTTTAGAGAGAGATAGCGACACGAACACTGAGCGTGTGACTGAAACAAACAATGCTCAAAGTGACACCCCGCGCGTCTTGCCACCATTTCGACCCTCAAATTGACTTCTGCGCAGTGATCCGAACAAAGTTCAGAGCGGCCTAGAACCGCCAGCCGCACTATACCTACTTGTATTTTTACTTTGACTTTACCTATCGACTTATTCAGAATTTAGGAAAAGATATATCATCCATAACGGCCGTAAGGTATGTAATTTTGGGATTTCTTTATTTTTCAATTTTAATCGCAACAACAATTTTATCTGGATTGTCAAAATTGTCCACTAAGAACGTTTGTGAATAAACTTACGTCTGCTGCGTCGCCTGCGCTTCCTGACAACGGTGGTTCCGTTCGCAAAGATAATTCCTTCTTCGTTGGCTCTCCTGCGACGGCCGTTCACCTATGGACGGTATCAACATTACAATCGACTGCAACCGACTTTAGCCCGAGCCATACTTCGTGTAAGTCAGAAATGTTTACAAAGTAGAAGACGTACATACACAGCTTCCTTTTCAATGTATTTTTGACTCGATAAATAAAAAAATGTAATAAATATTGTTCATGGATATATTTTAAACTTCAGACGCATCTCCATTTTGTACGAATAATCGCCCTAACACAACAAGCAGAAATTGCAATTTACTTGTATAATAATGTCATGAAAATCGCCGAATAGCAAAATTTATCCCCAACCCAAATGAACCCGCTAAATAACAAAAGTATCCCAATCCGCTATACCATACCTTGCAGCTGAAGCACCCCTCGGTGGAGATGAGCTCGTTCTTCCCGCCGATCTTGTACTGGTCGCGCACGGGGAAGACGGGCGCGTCGCCGATGTCGTCGGGCGGCAGCGCGCCGTCCAGCGCCGTGAGGCAGTGCCCCGCGCCCACCAGCTGGTAGCCCGCCGGACACCCGCACTGGTACGAGTCGCCGAACGACGTGCACCCGAACAGGCAGCTCGCGGACGCGCAGCCGCCCGCCAGCTGTACGTACAACACGTATAGTACACACGACACACTTGCATGGACAACACAAACACAAGGACATACACCCAGACCGAGAATAGTTTAAACTCATCTCATGTCATCAGTCAAATTTCCACCTCGCTGGGAAAGGGTCCTGCCCTTTGAACAGCAGTCTGGTATGGTGATCATTGCGCCAAACTTGTCGGATAAAATACATCTCTCTCACTCACACCCTCGCACAAGGATAAGACATCATAAACATATATGATTCGAGAATTAGATTTAGACGAGATTTAGACACACACACACACACACACAAACACACACACAAAATAACAATTAGGTACAACAGAACAAAATTTACAACTTCGCCGAACAAAAATATACTCTACAAATTTAAAGTTTCTCATTTTAAGTGACATTGTACTATTTTGTGTCTTATGAGAAATAAAGATTCTTTAAACCGAACCGAAACCGAGATGTCTGCCCCACCCGAAATTCTAATGGGGGTCCCCTCGCTCAACAGCAACTACGGCAACTGTCAATTCTTTAACTTCGACCCTTGGACAACAACAACACTATTAGGTGCAAACCAAGGGTACCTGCAGACAAACGCCGTGTCCCGCGTCCCAGCCGTAGCCGTTGGGGCAGCCGCAGCGGTACGCGCCGCCCACCGGGAAGCACGGCGAGCCGCCGCACGGCGCCGCCGCGCACGCGTCCGTCGGCACGCAAATACCGCCCGACGACCGGACGGTGCCTGGAGATAATTAATTAGTCAATATTGATAAAATATACTCGATTTACTGCATGGTAAAATATTCAATGTAGCAATATTAATTAAACTGATTCAACTGATTTATATGAAGCATTTATAAATTAGTAAATAAGGACCACAAGTTGCAGCGAGTTATTGGGGTTAAAGATCTTCATTAGCAATCATCGATCATCAGTTGAATAAATGAATGAATGAATCAGTTTCATTAAATTGCTTCAATTGCGTTAGGTTTCAATTGACACATGTAGTATACGAAATGTGGTAAACTATTCCGACACGCCGCAACTGAAGCATTTATAAAGTAGCAGAGTCAGGACCCTGAACTGCAGCACGGGAAAGAATCAACAACTGACCAGAAGGGCAGTCGCAGCGGTAGCCGCCGGCGTAGTTCCTGCAGGGCGACTGGCAGCGGCCGTCCTCGCACTCGTCGCGGTCCAGGCAACGCGCGCCCGCCGCGTCCAGCCGGAACCCGCGCGGGCACACGCAGCGGTACGAGCCCAGCAGGTTCACGCACTTGCCCGGCGCCGGGCACAGATCCTCCTCGTGGCATTCGTTGATGTCTGGGACAAGTCACGGAACATTAAATCACCACAAGCTACGACTTACCATAGACAGAAACTCCTGAACGGAAAAGAAGTCGAGGTTACGTTCCAATTTAGGTCGTTTTGGTTCCACTAAACTACGCTACAAGGCGAATCACGCATTGATCACACCGTTTCGGTGACCACTTACCAACAGGTGGTTCGGCTGCTCGTTTGTTGGTTATTTACATTAAATAATTGAGACGCGCACTTAGATCAAACCAGTGAAAACGTTGACAAAACATACATTTTGTTTGAATAGGCAAAGGGTATTTTTGGCCAATAAGTATAGAAGTATTCTGCATAGCCGTATGTATTTACGATTTTCGTATCTTATACTGCTATTTCGCTATGACGACGGATGACATGCAATCGGTTGAAGGTAATATCTTCTATATAAAGACATCAGTCCAAAATCGTGAATTTTGATGATTTAAAATTCCATGACTGACCAACGCAAGCGTCCCCGCGCTTCTCGTAGCCCTCCTGGCAGGAGCACTCGAAGGAGCCCTTGGTGTTGGAGCAGATCTGCTGGCAGGTGTGCGTGCCGCGCTCGCACTCGTCCACGTCGCGGCAGTTGGCGCCGTCCTCGTCCACCTCGTAGCCCGCGCGGCACACGCACTCGTACGAGCCGTCCGTGTTGCGGCACAGCTGCTCGCACGGCGCCGGCCGCGCCGCGCACTCGTCCACGTCCGCGCAGATGTCGCCCGCGCCCTTGTACCCCCGCGGGCACACGCAACGGAAGCTGGTGACAAAGTTTCAACGATTTAAAAAGGACTAATTTTACGTCGGATTACAAATGTTCTCAAATAATCTCAAATGAATAGACCATTTTCTAGTAGTGGGCACTGAAAAATAAACCACAAACAATCTCAATATCCATGCAGTATGAACCTGAAACACCCGAGTACAAGTTAGATTAATCATAACTAATTAGGGGTCCCGGTCCCAATAGAGACATACTCTCCTTTATAAGAAGCATCTCTCACCTGCCGATAGTATTAACGCATCTCCCGGGGGCGCAGAGGCCGGGCATGGCGGCGCACTCGTCGACGTCCCCGAAGATGTCCGCGCCCATGCTGATGTCCCCCCCGCCGATGATCCCCTTCCCCCCGTCGATCCCCACCAGGTTGCTCCGGGAACACAGCTCCAGCCGCTCCGGGGTGCCTGGCGCGGGGCACAGCTCGCACTCGGGGCCCCACGCGACCCCCAACGTACAACAGCACTGTGCTCTGTGGATAACGGAATCATTCATTTGTCTTACATGTTAAACTTTGTCACTCTCCAACCCTTCAACTATTTCCATACTAAAAATAACATCGATCCAATAAAATGCTTGTTATAAAAACGTTTGACATCGTTACGGCAAGACTTACTTGGTGACCTGCGAGGGGGGCGCCGGCGTGGACACGACGGAGCGCGGCCAGGGCTCCGGCACGCAGCGGCCCGCCACCAGCGAGCGGTGGCACATGCCCGTACGACGGTCTGCCCGACAAACGTAACTTACAGTTTGATATACTCGTACCTCCAGAGTAGATCTTTAAACACACATTGAGACTAACCACAATCAGAAATTGCATGAAAGGCAACATTTTATACATAAGTGCATGATCATCATCATCACAACCCATAACTGTCCCACTGCTGGGCACGGGTCTCCTCTCACAGTGTGAGGGGTATAAGCCATAGTCCACCAAGCTGGCCAAGTGCGGATTGGTGGACTTCACACACCTTTGAGAACATTATGGAGAACTCTCAGGTGTGCAGGTTTCCTCACGATGCTTTCCTTCACCGAAGCAAGTGATAATTAAATTTTTAATACTCACATAATTTTTGAAAATTAGTGGTGCGTGCGGGGTTTGAACCCGGTCCCTCCGATTCGGCAGCCCAACGTTCAACCACACGGCTATCACTGCTCATCATACATAAGTGCATATACACGATATTTTAACATTGACCACCATTCACCAAATTTTAAGACCCACCAGTTGAACTGAAGACGAGTGACAGCTTTGTCTGTTAAGGTTCCATGTAAGTAGCTCCATAATATGATTTATTATTAGTTTAATCTATCCTAACCCATCGACCTTCAAATCAAAACTAAACTCCATCAGGAAATAATATTACGTACATATTTATCTCCGTTTATGGAAATGCCTATACGAAGTAGTAACTACTATGGTACGTTACCGATGCAGGTGTGTCCGTCGGCACTGGGCTCGTAGCCGGCGTCGCAGTCGCAGGCGTAGCCGCCGTCGGTGTTGATGCAGACGCCGGGCGCGCACCGCTCGCCGTGCTCCGCGCACTCGTCCACGTCCTCGCACGCGTCCGCCGCGTCGTGCGCCGCGCTCGTGCGCTTGTACCCTGCCATAGGGATACGAGCACGTCACACGTCACACTCATATTATGCATATTGACACAATAAAAAATCTACTTTTTATCTCCCTTTGTTGCTACCGCCATCTTTATTCTCCCTCTGCCCTATTGTTATTGTGTTGTTAATTGGTAGAAAATTCCCTTAGTGTCAAGGCCGTCTTTTGTTCCATTATTTAAGGTCCAAAAAATTTTTACATGTAGTCCAGCTGTATTTTTATACTGTTAACTAGTCGTTATTACTCTTTGTAAAAACAATCCGATATACTCAAACTCAATTAAGTAATTATCGGTATTCATAGGTGTCTATCGAAACACTTATGAACGTCAAATAGATTTCATCTACCGTTTTGCAAAGGTGTCATATTATATATTGAATTTCTAAATTGTTTATTAAACGTACGCCCACGAATTAATCTGTACGTAAAAGCGAACGACAATGAAACCAACCGTCAGGGCATTTGCAGACATAGGAGCCGACGACGTTCTCGCAGGCGTGCGGGCAGGGCGCGGGCGTGGCGGCGCACTCGTCCACGTCGCGGCAGTGCGCGCCGTCCGCCGCCAGCGTGTACCCGAACGGGCACGTGCAGCGGAACGAGCCCGCCGTGTTGTGGCAGCGGAACGAGCACGACGCGCGCCCCTCCGCACACTCGTCTATGTCCACGCACGTCTGCAACCGAGTCGTATTGGATAATACTCGTTTAGATACCCGGCGAACATTTGGCTTACTTTCTCAACAAATATTCTTGTACCAAAATGACCACAAATTACCTGTTTACTGGTCTGGTCTGTATCACAGAATATATACGAAAGGTCACACATATTCGTGACCATTCGTAAATATTCTACGATACAGACCAGAAATCCTTTGATCTGCACCAAATCTATCGAGGCGAGAACTGGCGAGTACTTGTTGCGAGAAACAAAGGTACGCGAATAGGTTTCTTTTCGCCGAGTATATAAACGGGGCGTAAATGCTGGTGGCGACATCGCACAGAGCACTATTCATTACACAGTGAATCATTACACGAGACATCATTACACGTTTCGAACATGAACAATCGGAGCACGACCACTCCTCAGGCTTGCAACGCAGAGTGACTTTACTATGAGCATTGCGGTTCGTAGCATCAAGTTTATGCGGGAAAAGTCATCATCAATTACACTAGAGCAGTGCACTGCAGGACAAGTTACCTGCTCCGGTCCCTGGGTGAAGCCAAAGTTGCAAGTGCACTCGTAGCCGCCGGGAGTGTTGGTGCAGGTGCCGTTGCCGCAGATGCGCGGGTCGGCGGCGCACTCGTCCGCGTCCTCGCAGGCCAGCCCGCCCGCCGCCAGCGCGTACCCCGCGGGGCACTCGCAGCGGAACGACCCGTCCGTGTTCACGCAGTGCCCGCCGCGGCACACGTCCGGCCGGACCTTGCACTCGTCCAGGTCCTGAATATTGACCGTTCAAGTTAGGGCCGTATTGATCAAGCATTAAAATGCTTAAAAATACTTTCAAATTGTATAGTAGATTCTCGTGTAACTCTGTTAGGCAATTGATTTTTTGTGTGAATAGCCGCAGTGCATGAGCAGTTGAGCCACAAGATGGTACATCAGTATCAAAGTATCATTAATAATTTGTCGGTCAAGAAAAAGAGAAATAATTACCTGCGTTAAGTTTGGCCTTCCCATTCCTCCTTGACAAATTCTTAGGAATTCGGCTGAGTTTGGCGACGGGCAACGTTCACAATATCTGCCCCATGCAGCTCCTGTGACGTCAACAAAACTTTCGTCAATTAGTTTTATTAATGGCACCAGTTGAAAATAGGTGTAGTAGATAGATTATATTATATTATTATGTTAGCTTACCAACCATATATATTGGACAGATCTTAATTAATAAACAGTATTTACTCAGCATTCGTGTCTTTCACTCATCGCCTAAGCACATCCTTACATGGCGACCCTGCCAATGGTAAGAGGATCCGCGGCGCGTGTGCAGTGTGAATGAACTTAACGCGTGTGGACTAATTAGCTAGTAGTGTCAAAAAGAACAAAGGATTTTTACAATGGATAGTGAAGCAATAGAATCTCTGGCGAACGGTAGTCGATACGTTAAATTATACAATGGGAGGCAGTGAATCAAAAAAAGAAGAGAGTATCATCGTACAAAACGCTGCAGCGGGCGACAATGACTCTCATTTGCAACACATAAAATATCATGTGGGAGCGACGAATTACATTTTGCTGGCCATCGGTATAATTCTACTTATTGGAGGCGCAATATTGCTGTTGCGGTGGTACAGACGGTGGCATGGTGAGATGGTGCAGCAGGAAGTGGCCAACAGTATGCTGATGAGATTCGGGAGTCTTCTTCGCCGCCGAGAAGAGCGTACGACTAACATCTGATCCCGGTTCCATATCCAAAGAACTGCTACATCTCCCAGTGTTGTGATGAGTGTTGTGTTGTGTTGTGAGTGAAAGTGATCGGTCAATCGTCATAATCAGTATGGTAACGTATAGGGACAGTAAGTAATATAGCAATAGTTAGGTACTTCTTACCCAGCTGACTGGTGAGTCATTTATGTAATCGCATTTATTTACCTATGTAATTTTAGTAACTAATCAGAGATGATTTTTGCTTTCTCCTCTTATACGTATGCATTTAATATTATGATATGCATTAAAGATGGTTAATTTCATGTGCTATGGCAGAAGAATTAGTTCGTATAGCGAATGATTTAAAGATAATACGGACGTATCTTATAAAAATTGGTCCTGCCCGCAGAACGGGTAATATTTTAATAGTAAAAAAGGAGGAATCAAATAAGTTGTATAAAGAATATAATGCTTTTGTTAATATTTTAAATAGTCAAAAATTGTCTAAAGATCAAAAATCACTCGCAGATAAAATCTGTCTTGAAATACAACGTTTATATTTGGAAATTATAGATTTATGTACTGGAAGTGTGTCCTCGGAACAAAGTGTCAACATGTCTAGCGAAAGTTTTGATTTAAAAATAGCTTTAAGCTTATTGCCTGTTATGAATGACGATGATGATATTACGAAGCAATTAATAGAAGGTATCGAGTATTACAGCTCGGTGTTGAATAACGAGACGTGCAAAAATAAACTCATTCAATTTGTTTTAAAAAGTCGGCTCTCTCAGAAGGCAAAGCTTAAGTTATTGTCTAATTATTGTACTGTTGATGACCTTATAAGGGATATGCGTAAAAATTTACTGCCACGGAAAAGTTACACAGCGTTGCATGCCAAGTTACAACAATGTAGGCAAAACGACAAGTCCATTTCGGATTTTGGTCGAGAATTATCGGAGTTATTCGTAGATCTGACAATTTCGCAAGCCGACGGAAATGCAAAAAATTATGACGTATTGCGTCCGCTTAATGAAAAACTCGCGATCAAAAAGTTTGCCGACGGATTGCGGAATCGTCGCATCAGTACAATCATTGCGGCACGTGACTTTAGCGCGCTGTCTGATGCAGTGCAATCAGCGATGGATGAGGAGCTCTCAGCCCCCTCCACTTCATCGGAGTTCATGGGTATGTATAAACATCCTAATAATTTTAACGGACAAAGGAGATTTCAAAGAGGTACGTATAATAGAGGTTATCATAGTTTTAGAAATAAGTTCACAGGAGGCCATCACCAGCCTGGTCCAGCGCGGACAGCTACAACACACCATCGACGTGGGTATGGTTCTCAAAGCAATCGTCGAGGTGATGGGTCGCGTGCGAGAGGTAAATATCGGAATTATCGCAGTAAGGGACATTCAACTCATAGCAATATGAATGTTATAGCGACAGAAGAAACCAATACCAAATATGAAACAGATGATGAAACTCTGACCCAGTTTTTTCGTGCCTGAATATATTTACACATGTAATAGTTTAAGCAAAGTTTCCTTTAAAGTCAACGAATGTAAACATGATTGGCTCATCGATACAGGCGCATCAATATCTGCGATCAAATTCGCTTGCGTTCAAAGTTTACATTTACCTTTCCATAATGAGCGACTTAGAGTTACGGGTATAGGTGGAAATGTGATCTCGGATGGCTTTGTTTATTTAACTTTAAATCACAATGGAGAAAAATTTTATCATAAATTTTATGTTTTTAGAGAACTGCCATGTAAAACAAATGGAATTTTAGGACAGGATTTTCTCAAAAAATTTAATGCTATTTTAAATTTTGAACTTAATACATTCCAGATCTTAACAAAAAGCGGGAAAAGTGTTACTTTACATTTCGACTACATAACGCCGAAGTCACATTCCTACTTGACAGTACCAGCTCGTAGCGAATCTACACATTTCATTAATACAAGTGTTACGGAGGACTGCGTAGTATTTTCTCAAGAACTTTGTGAAGGTGTATTTATAGCTAACACTATAGTAAAACCGGAAAATGGAAAAATCCCGATACGCATTTTAAATAGCAGAGATAAAGATGTCAAATTAAATTACTTTCAAATTCATAAGCAAAAATTAAGTGATTATTTTATATGTCAGTTTAATCAAAGCTCTATTAATGCGGACCGTGTGAAAAAACTTTTTTCATTGTTGAATTTAAAAGGATTAAATCTTGAAGAGCAAATATCGATTGAGAACATATGTGCTAAATATCCGGATATTTTCCATTTGCCAGGTGATAAGCTGACCACAACTTCATTTTACCAACAAAAAATTGATTTAAAACCTAATAATAGTCCAGTATATACAAAACCATATCGGTTACCACATTCACAAAAACAGGAAATTGACAGGCAGGTGCAAGATATGCTGGAAAACGGTATAATAGAAGAGGCTAGGAGCGCGTGGTCCAGTCCATTATTGCTAGTTCCGAAAAAACAAGACTCCACGGGTCAAAAGAAATGGAGAGTTGTCATCGACTATAGGAAATTAAACAACCAAATTCAAGATGACAAGTTTCCATTACCAAATATCTCGGAAATATTAGATTCTCTTTCAGGAGCTATGTATTTTTCACATCTCGATCTATACCAGGGATTTTATCAAGTCAACCTAGATAAAGACTCCAGACCATATACGGCATTTACTACGGGAAAAAATCAATTTCAAATGACCCGTATGCCTATGGGAATAAAGTCCAGTCCTAACGGGTTCAGTAGAATGATGACTTTAGCGATGTCGGGGTTAAACCACGACAAATGTTTAATCTATCAGGATGATCTTGTAGTTTTTGGTCGGAATTTACAAAGTCATAATCAGAATTTAATGGACGTATTTAGTAGGCTACGTAAAATTAATTTAAAATTAAATCCCGTTAAATGCATCTTTTTACAAAAACAAATTTTATATTTAGGTCATGTTGTATCAGATAAAGGAATTTTACCAGATCCCGAGAAAACCAAAATTTTAGAAAATTACCCTAGGCCGCAAAGCGTAGATGAAATAAAGCGCTTTGTCGCCTTTGCTAACTATTACAGAAAGTTCATTCCGAATTTTTCAGAAAGGGCACTACCATTGAATAAAGCTTGTCGCAAAAATGTATCGTTTCTTTGGTCAGAGGAGTGTGAGCAGTCGTTTCAATTATTGAAGACGGCGTTAATAAAACCGCCCGTTCTCCAATATCCAAATTTTTCACCAGAAAATGAATTCCTATTACAGACAGATGCATCGGGAAAAGCAATAGGATCCGTATTATGTAACATGGATGGACGACCAGTCGCATACGCAAGTCGAAGTCTAAATAAGGCGGAGCTCAATTATCCTACTATTGAGAAGGAGCTGTTGTCAATAGTATGGAGTGTTAAATATTTCCGACCTTATTTATACGGAAGACGTTTTAAAATTCAAACCGATCATAAACCACTTGTGTATCTTTTCAGCATGCGCGACCCGTCCAGCAGGTTACTAAAATTTAGGTTACAATTGGAAGAATATAATTTTATTGTCGAATACTTGAAAGGGCAATCCAATTCTGTAGCCGATGCATTATCGCGAATTAATATATCTTCAGAAGATTTAAAAACAATGAACGATCAAATTTCATGTGTCATGACAAGAGCGCAGTATCAAAAATTAAAAAATAGCGAGAAAGTTAGTACTAGCGATTTGGCGGATAATATTGCCACAAGCTCGAAGTCTGATCAACCTAGAGTCGTGGAAATAATTAAAAAACCAAATCTCTATACTGAACTTTCGCTAATTGACTGTAGGAAATTAAGGAAAATGGAATCAAACGGATTAGTGACGGAAATTTACAAGAATTTTTATTATGTACCAAGCAGATCTACTATTTATTTATGTACAATGTCTAAACCTCGATCGCCGATTACGCGAGACGGATTGGTGAGAGATTTGGCAGTTATGTGCAAAAAATTAAGTATTAATGAGTTATGCATCCTAAGAGATGAGATGAATAAGGAATTTATTAAGGGAATAGTAGATATAATAAATAAATTTGATAAATGGACCGGTCCACGGATATGTATTTTAAATAAGGTACAAAGAATAAATAATATAGATAACAGAAAGGTTATTTTAAACGACTTTCACCTGTTGCCCTCCAGTGGCCACGCGGGTATCAGGCGAATGTCTAATAATATTAAAAGATATTATTTTTGGCCCAGCATGGACAAAGATATATACGACTATGTTACCAAGTGTGAACAATGTCAGAAACAAAAATACTCGGTGAGTACTAAACAGCCAATGGTAATCACGAGTACAGCTAACTCTGCTTTTGAGAAAATGTATCTAGACGTCGTAGGACCGCTCCCGAAGGACGCTTTGGGACAGGTCTATATTCTAACATTGCAGTGCGAATTGACGAAGTTCGTAGAAGCGTACCCCTTGCCTAGCAAGGATGCGGTTAGCGTAGCTCAATCATTTGTAAATAATTTCATTCTTAGGTATGGGATACCGCGAGAGATTGCTACGGACCGTGGAACAGAGTTCATCTCCAACACCATGAAAGAGGTATGTCGACTTCTTAATATTACTCAGCTGACGTCAACGGCATACCATCACGAGAGTATAGGAGCGTTGGAGAACTCTCACAAGGCGTTAGGTGCATTTTTAAGGGTAAGTTCTGAAAACAGGTCAGGTTATTGGAGTAGTTTTGTGCCCTATTGGTGCTTTTCCTATAATAATAGTGTGCACACAGAAACGAAGTATACGCCACATGAACTTGTTTTTGGCAAACGCTGCGTAATACCCAGTAATCTGAATAGTGGCATTGTAGAACCCTTATACGCTCACGATAGCTATCCCTCAGAGTTAAAATATAGACTTCAAATAGCACAAAAAGATGCTAGAAATAATCTTATTAATAGTAAATTTAAAAGAAAGGAAATGTATGACCGTAAAATAAACCCTGTGTATTACAAAAAAGGTGATTATCTACTTGTTAAAAACCCTTCTGGTGACAAGATGGAGAATATATATCAAGGCCCTTATTTAGTACTTGAAGACCTTAATTGTAATGTTAAAATCATCAAAAAAGGTAAAGAAGAAATTATACATAAGAATCGCACAAAACTGTACAAAGTGCCAAATTCTCCTTAATGTATGCAATATGTTTAGTAATAAGCTGATTTTTTTTTTTTACATGTTATACCTATTACCTATATCAAATTCATTATTTTTACACTTTTACATTTTACCTTTGTTTACATATTTTTGTTAAGAAATATTTTTGCATATTATTAGAAGTTAAGAAAAAAAAACAAGCTTATGTTGTTTTTTTTTTATTATGGAAAGGGAGGTGTAGTAGATAGATTATATTATATTATTATGTTAGCTTACCAACCATATATATTGGACAGATCTTAATTAATAAACAGTATTTACTCAGCATTCGTGTCTTTCACTCATCGCCTAAGCACATCCTTACATAGGCTTGGACTATTGACCAAGAGTTGCGCTCTTGGTATTCAAATCTAAGCGTACATAATATAATTAAGCCAATTAAGTATAAAAAATATAATTACTAATAGCTGATAAACTTTTAAAGCTGCTTTAAAATACACATACCCTACGTAGTCCGGTAGCTTCCTGGGGAAGCTTTAATGGAGGTAAATGACTGATAGATAAACAATTGTAAAGTGAACCTTCAGAACAGCAGCACTCCGGGCGGCCGAGCTGCAGCGGGCGCGCGCGGTGGCAGCGCCCGTTCTCCCACTCGTCGTAGCACAGCTCCTTGCGCTCGTCCACGCAGATCGCCGCCGCCTTGTCGAACCGCCAGCCCGGCGGACAGTCGCATCGGTACCTGGCAACACCGGCCATTGTACGACGACTATTTTTAAGAAAAATAATATTTTGGCTCGAAGGACCAAAAGCTTTACATTGTATGTAACTATCAACAGGTGCTTTTTGTCTACTATCTAAACAGGACGAACACATTTCGACGCCCCCGGGGAATAAAATGGTTATGCGCTATTACCACTATTTTAATGTTTTTGCATTTTCGGCATCTATGGGTAGAAATACACCTACTGATTTTTTTTTAGATTTTTTGACAGAAAATTCATAAAGTAATATCAATTTTTATTTTTATTCTACGGAAATCATGTAACAAATTCTTCCCGTAAAAACATCGTAGTCGTTCATTATGGAACGAACGCATGTCGCGAGAAATCGGTAAGGCATTATACGATTTTATTCACGTAAATAAATTGATAACTCAATTTTCAATAACATGCTTTACCTAAATTAGTTTGGTAAATCTTGAACGGTAAACGTATATTACTGCTTTATTATTGACATAATTATATCAATACTATTTCACGGAAACACCTATTACAATATTCTTTATGAATTTGAAAACATGTAGTAATGTGATACTATTTCCAAAGTCGTTATATAGCTATACGAAAAAAGACACTGGTAGCTTTTACAAGAACAAAATCGTATTAGTTTATTACAATTACCATTCATTCATGAAAATACTGTAGAAAAACATCGTAATGTAGGGATATAGTTTTTATGATATTACAATTTCACGAGAATAAAATCGTTATGTGCCGTTACTTAAGATACACTTAAATATAAAATCAGTATTATACATCTTTCGTAATAACTTTAAAAGTATACATTATATATTTTTTTATTATAGCTACTTATTAAGAAAAAAAAAATACTGAAAAAAATGATGTATTGTGTGTTAATATAGGCCGGTTAGTTTAAGAGCTAAAACAGAATAACAGTTTATTGCTCGTCCTGTAAAATTTACTTTTGTCTATTACGATTTTATTCCCCGGGGGCGTCGATTTGTGTCACACAGCACAAGTGCAATGTTTCTTTTAGCAGATAGTAGACTTAACTGTGCCTGTTCACGGCACAACGAACAAAACCAACATTACATTACCCTTGTAAGTAAATTTGTTAGTACGCGTAGGTTCAACGTCTCACCCTCCGTTGAAGTTGTGGCACTCGCCGCCCGCGCACACGTACTGCAGCTCCTTGCACTCGTCACGGTCCACGCAGCGGCGGCCCGCCAGCTTCCAGCCCGCACCGCACGAACACTCGTACCTGCCGGTGCGAGGGGTCACCTTCTAATTACAATTGTTGGGATCTATCCTGTATTCGCGTTTAAAATACTTTTTTTTCGACCTAAGGAGAAAACATGTAAAATATTTGCAATATGCAAAGCATTTGTGACTTTGTGGATACAGAAATAAAGTGCAGTAAACTGAATTTACCCATACACTAGGACCGGATTCGCCGCGCAGTTAGAAGTTTCCTATTTTCCATTCCTGGTGAGGTGGAAATTCGAATGATAAATTTAAATTTCTGTTCTCGGTCTGAATGTTTCTTCTTCTTATTGTATGTTGTCTACGCGAACCACGACACGGGTAATCCTGGTATGTAGCGTTATTCAATATCGTGTAGGAAGCACGTGTTTACGACTAACCCTCCGTTGGTGTTGGTGCAAGAGGGCGAGCCGTCGCGGCCGCAGGGCGCCGGCAGCTCGGAGCACTCGTCCACGTCGCGGCAGTGACGGCCGTCGGCCGTGAGCGCGTACCCGGGCGCGCACTCGCAGCGGAACGAGCCCGCCGTGTTGCGGCAGCGCCCGTTGCGGCACACCATGCCGCCCTCGCGACACTCGTTTATGTCTGCCGAGGACAGTGCACGTTCGATAACATGTTCATCACGAATGTATTAGCTACACAGCTGAGACTCCACGTACGTTAACGTTAATTGGATCAGCACTAATCTAATCTAATACCTTTAAACGAGCAATTCTTGTATATATATAATTGGAATCTCGGAATCGGCTCCAACGATTTTCATGAAATTTAGTATATAGGGGGTTTCGGGGGCGATAAATCGATCTAGCTAGGAATCATTTTTAGAAAATGTCATTTTATTCGTGTTTTTGAAAATATGACTCTTCCTGACATCTATTGGCGAATAATAATACTACTATACTAATACTAATTGGTTTAACGACACAACAGCAGATGGCGTTGTTAAGTAACACGAAGTCAATGAGTGTTTGCTTTGAGGTTAGACTAAGAAAATCAATTGTTTATTTATATTATTTGTGTCTTCTTAATATTAATATTATTCGTACTTAAATATAATTTCCAAAAAACACAATTTATAAAAAAAAAAACCGAGCAAAGCTCGGTCATCCCTCTAGTATAGACATTATACGAGCAACACGTCTTACGACTTACGAGACGTACCGAAGTTTGGTAAATGATACCCATCTCTCCTTTATACTAATAGAGTGAGTACACTCCTTAATCAATTGGCGCTGACGTGGTTCCCTTACGTTTGTATTGTTATGTAGATTTATTCATTTTACGACACGACGCGAATTAATTTAAAACTTGCAAATGGCCATTACATCATTTTGGAACTTCTCTGCTCAACCATTACCTACGCATAATTTATTTGTTTAAAAAACTGTCAATGGACGTTGATTTTATAAAACAAAATACACAAAAATTGTGTATACGTGTGTGTATGTGTCATGTAATTTCAAAAAGTTACTCATCAAATACAATAATACCGACCGATACAGTCGTTGTTGGCGCCGGGCTTGAACCCGTCGTCGCAGTGGCACACGTAGGAGCCGGGCCGGTTCTCGCACGTGCCGTTGCGGCACAGCGGTCGCGGCCGCGCGCACTCGTCCACGTCGCGGCACGCGTTCTCGCGCAGCGTGTACCCCGGCTTGCACTCGCATCTACATCACACGACGGTACGTCACTAATACAGATAGTATCCTTTGAGTAAACAGATTCGCTACTAGAAAGTTCAGCTGTCTTGCCTTAAACGATACTAAATGATTTTCATAATAAGAGTGAATTATGAAAATCATTATCCTTATTTATTTATTTTTTAAAGATGTGCCGAGGAGTTTCTTTCGCCGTTTCTTTTTCTCTTCAAAGATTTAAAAAATCAATATTTAAAGGCACCTTAGCGAAACGGTGGTAATTGCAAAAAATTGACGTTCATAAGTGTATGTATTATACCTACATGAAATAAATTATTTGAGTTTGAGTTTGAGTTTGAATAGGAAAAACCCTTTCTAAGTTTTTTCACCTCACTACATGTAATGTGACATCATCACTTGCGTCGATCTTAAGTGATCGATCGAGATAAATAAACGCGGACGCGGTCAGGTTATGGAGAGTCACCTAATTTTTTGAAACTAGTGGTGTGTCACCGACTATTCCTAAGCCGTCGGTCCAGGTTGCTATCGATAGATGGCACGCGTTAAGCCATGCCGGAGGCATTTGGACGTCGGATAAAAACCTCTGGCACTCGAGTAATCAATCATTTGGAGAGACTTTTATCCTGTACCATTAATATCGTAGACCGCTGACCTGTAAGAGCCGACGGTGTTCCGACAGTCGCCGTGCTCGCAGAGCCGCTGGTCGGCGCACTCGTCCACGTCCTCGCACTCGTCGAGCGAGGCGGACAGCCGGTAGCCGGCGGGGCAGCGGCACTCGAACGCGCCCGGCAGGTTGACGCACTGCGCCAGCCCGCGGCACGGCGACCGCGACAGCGCGCACTCGTCGATGTCGCGGCACAGGTGCGACGTGTTGTCGTGCTCGTAACTGGGTGGTGAGTCAATGAGCTGTTTATATGTTAGTGTATACCTCCAATCACACGCAGTGTGTTTTGTTGGGTGGTTTGAACGTAGAACTTCCGACCCGGAGGGCCCGGGTTAAAATCCTTCATGCACCTCTAATTTTCAACAATTTGAAATTGAAAAACATTTAATTTGTCAGAAAACCTGCACACCTAGCAGTTCTCCAGAATGTTCTCAATCGTGTGTGAAGTCCACCAATCCGCACTTGGCCAGTGTGCCTGTACTCTATCCCTCATATTGTAAGAGAAGACTTACATTATAGCTCTACTTATTTACATAATGACGTCTTGTTTCGAACTTTTTCAAACGTAAACTTTGGGGTACGTTCTTACTTAGAACTTCTAAGGTACATAGATAAATAACGGAGCAGCGATGTGCACATACAAGCCGCGTTATTTATTGTGAATGTGTGAATGTGTGGAACCCACCCGTGGTCACAGCCGCACTGGAAGCCGGTGGGCGTGTCGTGGCAGCTGCCGGGCTTGCACAGCTGCGGCATGATGTCGCACTCGTCGATGGGCCGCGTCTCGTTGGTCATGGGGTTGATGTACTCGCCGGGCTTCTCGCCGCACAGCGCCATGTGCTCCGCGGAGCCCTTGTCGGGGCAGGCCTCACACGGCGCGCCCCACGCCTTGCCCACCGAGCAGCAGCACAGGTAGCGGGTCTGCGGGACCCCCACCGCGGCCGTGCAGCGCCCGGTGTCCGGGTCCCAGTCCATGTAGCACTGCCGCTGCCGCACGTCCACACACTCCTCTGGGGAACATATTGTTACTGACTATTGAACTTATTTGCTCCCTTACTTATCCCCCCCCCCCCTCCCCCTTTACCATTTCATTTTTAATAGTAACTATGAAAACCTCTACGTAATCTATCGCAACTTGGTAAAAACAAATGTCACGTCACGTCACACAAAGTGTTTTGTATTTCGATCTAATAAATAATATTTACCCGAATATTAGATCGAAAATATATCATATTTATCAAGTACGAATAGATTGAACTGGATCGAATAGACCAAATGAATTGAATAATACCGGCCAAGATTGCTCGTCTGTTTAAATTTAAATGCGTAGACTCAAATTATTAATTTGTTCAAGGCCGCGTAAAGTCTCAACGACTACTATATTAAAACCGCGGCCACATCAACTGGTGTGAGAGCCGGTATTTTCTTCATTCTTGCCACACACATATGTGATATCTTTAAGTACTGTATCCATGAGCGAAGGTGACCTATTACCAGCAAGTGGCTATTCGCTCGTTGGACAGCCATTGACATAAAACAATACTCACTCCCGCTGGGCATGGCGACGTACCCCTCGGGGCACAGGCAGACGTACTCGCCGGGCAGGTTGCGGCAGATGCCGGGCCCGCAGACGTCGGGCCGCGCGCACTCGTCCACGTCCTCGCAGCGGTCGCCGGCCGCGAGCCGCCAGCCCGGCCCGCACGTGCACACGAACGACCCGAACGTGTTCGTGCACGTGCCGTGCTCGCACAGCAGCGGGTGCTGCGCGCACTCGTCGATGTCCGCCAGCGTCACCACGTACGACGGCTGCCAGAGTAACAGGAGGTCGTTAGTAATGACCGTGCAATGGTGCAGTTGGCTCTTCACCAGCAGAATAACCAGCGAAGCGGGTTGGCTCCTATAATTTATGTAGTGCTCAATATACGTACAGGTTCAAGCACGGGCTGGTAGCCGGAGCCGCCGGGACACAGCTGGCGATAGGCCTCCGAGCCCGGCTCGGGGCACAGGTCGCAGTAGTTACCCCACGCCGCACCTGCAACATCGACCATGTCTCCTGTATGCTCGTAACTACCGCATTTATATACTATCTGAATAGTAAGTACTGTAGGTTCTTTATTTTGGTTTGCATATCGAATCTTAATTTTGGTTTGCATATCGATATTGTATTTAAGTTGAAAATGTCGGACAAAGCAGCGATACTGGAAAAGTAAACAGAGTGTTAGGGGCTCAAACAGAAACCTTGTAACCACGCTTTCGGACCGTGATTCTAAGTAATAAATACTACATAAAAAAAAAATCGGTGATTTTTTTTGTACCGTATAAATATTTTTAACAACTTTTTTTCTTACATTTAAAAATATTTCGTAATTATTCCGGCCCCTCCTAGCTACAGACAATGAATTTTACTATAGCTAGGGGCGACCGCAATAATTATGACACAAAACAAAAAAATATTGACGTTATAATAAATGATGGAGAATAACTTGCAGAGAAAATAAAAAAGTATGTTATAAAACATAAAATCTGGACAGGACGAAAACAGAGAATTCAGAGTACAGTAAATGCAGCGCTGCAGCGCTGGGGACTGACCGACGGAGCAGCAGCAGGCGGCCATGGTGCCGTCCTCCGAGAGCTGGTCCCCGTCGTGGCAGTGCTCGCCGCCCGAGCGCAGGTCCACCTTGCCGTAGCAGCGCGCGCGCCGGGAATCTGCAGCGCACCCGCCAATACTTTATACAACCTCTTTCAACTGTTGCACGTTCTGCATCCACCGCGTGAACAGTTACGGCCGTTTTCATTAACTTATCCAGTCTCTGGATAATAACTAACGCTATAATGACATTTTGATAGTTGTTAAGTAACCGGCTCGAGGGTTATAGCAAGATCTAATTTCTAAGAGCAGCCTTTAGTCTCGCAATTAGTCAACTTTTGAAGCCTTTATGTTTAGACGGACTTGTTCACACAGCATGACACGAATAACTGTCAAATATAATAACCTTGGTCATAGTACAGAAAGACCATAATATCAATAAGACCGCCGATTGTTTTCTTAATATTCATCGTGCTATTTTTGTCAACGCTGGGGCACAATAAGGAGTTACTGTATTGTATTGTATTAGGAGCACTGTCTGACCGTAGCAAGCGGTCCCGTCGGAGACGAGGTCGTAGTTGGGCGGGCAGCGGCACACGTACGAGCCCTGCGTGTTGACGCACTGCCCGTACTGGCACGACTGCGGCGACTTGCACTCGTCCACGTCCGTGCAGTTGAAGCCCGGCATCACTGCAATGATAGATGTACTCGTAGTAATTTTTGGCAAGTCAGGCGAAAAAATAATTTATTTTACGAAATATTTTTTTACACGTCGGAGCGTTAGTAGTAACACGTATCCCTTGCTTGTTTATGGCTAATGATGCTTGAATGCTTGTAATGATGATTAATGAGCAACGATGTCTACTTACCATCAGATAGCTGGATTGTGTGGTCGTTTGTGTGGAATACGTAGTATAGAAGCATTTATTACTGAAAAATATTTAAAAACGTGCCTTTCGAATCGACCACTCTTGTTTCCGTCTAAATTACCAACATGACGGAATGATAACCCACTCCAAATGACATAGAATGAAAGTTGTACATATAAATAAGGACTTACGATCGTCGACGCTGTCTGACTGGTAGCCCTTGTCACAGATACACTTGAACATGCCGTACGTGTTCACGCAGCGACCGAACACGCACACGTTGTCGAATGTCGCGCACTCGTCCATGTCTGGAAAATATATTGACTATTTGACATCGACTACTTGACATCCATTAGAAGAAATTCACCTAAGGAAAAAGTGAAGTGAAGTGTTCATATCGTCGTAACCATTTAAATAGCAGCAACGGTAACTCCAATAGTATGAAAACGATTCTTTAGCTCATTAACAGGATAACGGTTAAGTTGACCGGTATAAACGACTGACGCACGCGCGATGTCTGGGTGTGTGTGTATGTCTCTGTGTTTCTTTCTCTGTGCCTGGGTGTGTGTGTGTGTGTGTGTGTGTGTGTGCGCGCGCGTGTGTGTGTGTATGTGTGTGTGTGTGTGTGTGGGTGCGCGCGAGTGTGTGTGTGTGTGTGTGGGTGCGCGCGAGTGTGTGTGTGTTGGTCAGAAGTCCATACCGAGACAGGAGCGTCCGTCGGGCGACTTGGTGAAGCCGACGTCGCAGTCGCACTCGTACCCGCCGGGCGTGTTGGTGCAGTGCCCGTTCTCGCACAGCGTCGGGTCGTTCGCGCACTCGTCGATGTCCACGCACGAGTAGCTGCAACATTTTCTCATCATCATCATCACACATGTGACTAGATATCTAATAACTTCCACCGTACTGACCAAATGCGGTTCGGCAAACTCCATACACCTCGGAAATATACGACACTGATATGGAGAAATTCGCATTGAAGTATTGCAGATTTTCTCCCGAAATTGTCAGTGAGCGCCTGGTGCTGTTACAGTTTTTCAAGTCTGTATTACATTTCAATAAAAGCGAGTGACCGCGTCGCAAGCACTGACCCGTCCCCCTTGTAGCCGGTGTCGCACAGGCACACGAAGGAGCCATCGGTGTTGCGGCAGGTGGCGCGCGGGTGGCAGCCGCCGTTGTTGGCGAGGCACTCGTCCACGTCCTCGCATTCCGCGCCGTCCCCGCGCCAGCCGTCGCGGCAGCGGCATTGGAACGACCCCTAACGAGAGCACATACCCCCGGTCAGTTTTACGCCAATCACTCTATTATCTATATAATTATACATACATAAAATTTTGTGTGCATATCGAGTAGGTCTGAGCATCGGCCAACATCTATTCTTCATACCCCTAAATGTTAAGGGTTGTCCACCCCAGCTTTTTTTGGTCAAATTTTTTTTTGCTTATTTTTTTATGGTGTGGCATAAAAAATACACATAATCCCAAATTTTCATTTCCCTACCCCCACCCCTCAAATTTAAATCGCGCTTTAATCATTCTTAATCTATATGGCGGAACAACGTTCGCGACATTTGCAACACCACAGGAGTCGACACCACTACGCCAACCTAAAAAGAGAGCTCTTTTTACGCCTCTCCTTAAGAACCCCTCATATAATTATGCATGTAGATGTAGAAGAGATGAATTTATTTGAGAGTGAGGGCACCGACTGAGTGACTGATGACCTGAAGAAGACAGCGGGAAGCCGCTGGATTCAGAGGGCTCAGGACCGGTCGGAGCGGCGCCAATTGGGGGAGGCCTATGTCCAGCAGTGGAGTACAAAAGGCTGATAGATAGATAGAGGGCACAGACCGGCAAGTTGATGCAGTCGGCGGCGGGGTGGCAGTCGCAGGTGCCGAGCTCGCACTCGTCGTCGTCGGTGCACGCGGGGCCCTGCTCCGGCTTCACGCTGTACCCGTCCGGGCAGCGGCACACGAAGCTGCCGATCGTGTTGCGGCACTCGCCCGCGCCGCACAGCTCCGGGATCTGCAACCAACCGGGGCACCTCACTTTGCACTTCATGTGAGTACGTACGTCATATTTTGAGTGGGTGATAGTCGAAAATGTAATTCCTACAAATAAATGGTTATACGCATTGTTAAGGATAACTCAAAAACTACTCCTCAGATCTCGCTCAAATTTAAAATCATAGAATCTATAAAATCGGTACACCCATATAAAAATTATGAGGTAACACACATAAAAAAATACAGTCGAATTGAGCATCCCTTCTTTTTTTGAAGTCTGCTAAAAATTGCGTGACACAATTTTTGAAGATTTACTTGCAACCGCTTTTAAGTGAGGTTTGATTTGACAATACATCGATAAAACAAAGTAAATGTTTATGTTGAGGTTCACACATTCCAAACAAATGTCACATCCTTACACGCTGTGACGTCCTCGTGCTCAAAATAAATGCAACGTTTCGTTACCAATGTGACGGTAAAACAACGTACGTCGTTACACTCGTCGATGTCGAGGCAGGTGGGCTTGGCGTCGTCGAGCGAGGGCAGCAGGCCGTCGCCGCACTCGCAGCGGTACCCGCCGGGCGTGTTCCGGCACGCGCCGCCGCCGCACGCGCGCGCGCCGCCCGCGCACTCGTCGATGTCGCGGCACGTGCGCCCGTCCGCCCGCAGGTGCCAGCCGTCACTGTCACGTTCGAATATAGTACGTCACGTCATGACGACAAATGAGCGGACAAGTCATGAGATGGCCAGAGGTCGTTAACCTCATGGACATCGGTTATTCCTAAAGCATTGGCTGCATTTCTGGCTAAAAAAGCAAGTTCAAAATATCCTCTGTAAGCCAGCAACCAGTTTTTGTAGTATGGGATGTACTTACATAATGTGGAACAGCAAATGGATGCTAAGACTACTAGGTTTATAATATTTCCAAAAGTAAAAATATATTAAAAACAGAAGTATTCGAGATTCAACTGACAATCTTTCGAAGTAACAACAAGCTCTACGCCAGAAATAAACAGTTGCACTTCCCCTACACGTTCGATATAAACAATGGCCAGTCGCACTTGCACTCACTTGCACTTGCAGTGGTAGGAGCCGGGCGTGTTGATGCACTGGTGCTGGCAGCGCGAGCCGTCCTCGGCGCACTCGTCGATGTCCTCGCAGTGCGACTTGACCGTGGACTGCGCGTAGCCCTCGTCGCACACGCACTGGTACGTGCCCATCAGGTTCTCGCACGCGCCGTTGCTGCATATACCTGGTACACAGGGATTATGCAAACTGATAAAAAACCAGTCATATGTTTGGTAGTTCTTGACCATCTTACTAGCCTGTGATGTGAACACATGACGCAAATTCTTATGGTCTAAGATCCCTCCATAGAAGGACCTTCACCCATCGCGTTACGGGATGAAAGTTACTTTTATATAAAATTTGATGTGTTAAAAAACTTATTCAGAGAAGGTTGCCTAAAAATTTTGATGCAAAGTGCGATAATTTAGTAATTAAAAATTTTTTTTTTCTTTAAATTACACTCATTCGCTTACGCAATAAATTGCATACTAATCGAAAGTATGTAGCTTATAGAGTATGTATACGCTGGGTTGACTACTTCTTTCCGGTGCAATCATTGGGTAAGCAGGCATATACAGGTAAGTCAATAGTAGTGATTTGCACCGTAATACGTATACTGATCTTTGTTAGAACTTGTTATACGCGGGCGGTGTAGAAAACTTCGATAGCGTGACTCAGGCTTTCACCGTGTGACGTGTGTCCGATATCGCCACAAATATTATACATTATATGTATTAATATATGTTGCGTCCTTTTCTATCTCACTGGATACGTTCCTCGGACCTCTCTGCCGCACTGCGATTGGATACTCGCACGAATATTTAGATTTTTAAAAGTCGACAACCCGTATTCAGCACCAATTTTTCGCAGTCAACCTTATATCATTATGTTCGCAATAAAATTATCTTTACTTTGGTATACGGTTTACCGCGTAAGCGGATGGGTGCAAATCACTACTATTGACTTACCTGTATATGCCTGCCTACCCAATGATTGCACCGGAAAGAAGTAGTCAACCCAGCGTATACATACTCTATAAGCTACATACTTTCGATTAGTATGCAATTTATTGCGTAAGCGAATGAGTGTAATTTAAAGAAAAAAAAATTTTTTTAATTACTAAATTATCGCACTTTGCATCAAAATTTTTAGGCAACCTTCTCTGAATAAGTTTTTTAACGCATCAAATTTTATATAAAAGTAACTTTCATCCCGTAACGCGATGGGTGAAGGTCCTTCTATGGAGGGATCTCCTACTATTAGGAAACTGCTGTTTTGAAATCTAAAAACCTAAATAATTAAAGGCCTAAATATTGAAATTCTAAACTTTATTTGCAATAATCACGTCCATGTACGTACATATAAAGATTTGATGCCGCCAAATACTCTATCTTTTTTCCAAAAACTCGGGCACTGTCAGGACCAATATAAGTTGAACAGCAGCCGATGTTTGTCCATGGGCGAGGATGACTTATCATCAGGTGGCCCATCCGCTCCTTAGTCGGCCGTATAAACACAAAGGCTAGTTACCGGAGGTGATGGAGCACTCGTCGATATCCTTGCAGGAGAGTCGGTCGGGCGCGAGCTCCATGCCGGCGCCGCACTCGCAGCGGAACGAGCCCGGCACGTTCACGCAGCGCCCGCCGCGGCACAGCGCGCGGTTCTCTGCGCACTCGTCGATATCTACACGAGGGAAAACTTTGTTTTTTATATCGATAAATAGTCTGAACAAATGAACTAGGCATTGGTCATAAGTAACCTCTGTGTCACTTGTAGACTATGACGATTTAGCCAAAGAAGATAGGTGATCACACCCGGAGGGTGCTCTCATTATTCAAGTTCAGAACAGTACAAGTATGATACAATACATTTACGGTAAATGTCAGTACATAGCAGTTATAGAAAATTTCGACAGCGTGATCCAAGTCACTATTTGACGTATAGTGAAATTTAGGCACAGCGATCATTTAACCGAGTTACGACAGACACTGACGTTGTTCTGATTGTCCTTTGTTACTTGATAATACGCCGATGAAACCATTCTAGCTATATTTCTGAACCAAGAGAGAAGAGAGGGAGTGTAAGTAGGTACTCACCAACGCACACCTTGGTGAGGTCGTCGGTGACGTACCCCGGGCGGCAGATGCAAGTGAAGCCGCCCTCCGTGTTGCGGCACTCGCCCGCGCCCGCGCCGCACACGCCGTCCACGATCTCGCACTCGTTCACGTCCACGCACGTGTGGTTCTTCGAGTCCTGACGTACAGTGACAAGTGGCTTGTCAAATGTGGGCCAGACTCAACAAAATGTATTGACTAACTATAACTTGATTTTTGTAATACGATAAAACGAGGCACCGCTAGCAGACATTTGACAGAAATGAGTTAAGTGAACAATGAATGAAGCTGTCAATGAATCGCATGACTCATTTGACAGCTGACTGCTTCCAATATGTATTTCGAAAACGTTAACCCACCTTCTCATATCCCGGGAAACAGTCACAATCAAAGCTTCCCAGCATATTCCTGCACCTGCCGTGTCCGCACAGTCCGGGGAAGGCGGCGCACTCGTTGACCTCCATCTGTCCGGGCACCAGGCCAGGCCCGCCAGGTACGCCAGGTTCGCCCGGCCTACCCTGTCCTCCCGGTCCCCACGGTCCCTCCGATCCCCCCGGTCCCCCCGGACCCCAGTGGTCAGAGGTCCCGTTTCCCCAGTGTCTGCCTGTTTCCGTGTCCCAAGGACCTCCACTAGCCCCCCCACCGGGCCCCTTGTGGCTCCAGATGTCCGTCGCGTTCGGCCCTCCGGGATACGGCCGATCCCAGGTCTCGACCGGCCCGTGTCCCTCCAATATGCAGAGGTTGCGGTAGGAATCAGTACCTGGTATGAAAGTAAAATTGTTAAGGTAACATTAGATAGTATATGCAGAACAACATAGGTACTACCACCACAATTCAAGAAGTAAACTTGCCGTAGCTTGAGGTTTAAATTAAATTCTCTTCTCTTGTATCTCACAACTAAGAATTAGGTTGGATTTCACAAGGTAGATCTTTAAGTTTTTTAAATCTAGTCGTCACGATTTCTTTCCAGCTTTTAACACAAAAATATTTCTGCCCCTCACTCGACTACACGTTGCGTTGTAATAATGCAGGACTATACGACTGTAGTCTTCACTACAGAGGAGGCTGTCGTTCGATGGGTGCAATTCGGGGCAAGGGCTAACCTTTCTTGGGGCAAGGCTCGCAGCGGCTGTCGCCCCAGGCGCGGCCCAGCGCGGAGCAGCAGCACACGGCGCGGTGCACCTCGTGCGGCAGCGGCTGCGAGCAGCGCCCGCCCGCGTACTCCGTGTAGCAGTACTCGCGCCGCGTGTCCACGCACCGGTTGCCTGAACGCCAACGAACAACGGTAACACGTTTATACAATTGGTACAATCGGTATAAAGGTACCTAACGCTAGCATGGGTTGAAGTTGAATGTTAGACTCCGGAACAGGAGGGCACAGGTGATGATTAGATTTGTGTTAGAAGCTAATTATCACTGGAAACATCGTTCGGAATCCATCCATCCATAATGTTGTCAAGGGTATGTGAATTCTGACAATCCGCACTTGACCAGTGTGTGTGTGTTACCCTGACACTGTAAACCGAGCCTGGAGCCCAGCAGAGTTACAATTATGAGTTGTTAGGATACTTTATACCGCTTTATATGAAGTAACTGTAATATAATAAAAGTGAGATAACATGAAACACCCTGTTGGCACAAACTTCCCTACAAAGTTTCGGGTTATTGGGAAATTAAATATCCCAACTTATACACCTTAGTTCATGAACATTTCGCGTAATAAACTAAAAGAGGTATCCTCTACGACGGCGTGTTGGTAAGTTACCAGCTGGGTCCAGGGTGAGGCCGGGCGGGCACTCGCAGCGGTAGGAGCCGTCCGTGTTGACGCAGGCGCCGCCCACGCACAGCTCGGGGTCGAGCGCGCACTCGTCCACGTCGCGGCACGTCGCGCCGTCCAGCTGCAACCACACCGCGCACACTCCGTCAGCGTCGACAACTCACATCAAAGTCACTATACGAGCTTACTCATACATATTCATTGTATCATACAGATCAGCATTTTCGACATGACATACGCGTTTTTATTGTCATTGACAACATACAATGAGTAATACCAGAGTATATTTTAACGGTCATCTTCCAAAAAGGCTTATTTTTGAATCGCGTGTCTGCGTGTATCGTCGACGCTTCTATGACCCAGGGTAATCTACTGCAGGTGTGAGTATTATATATGTATTTGTTTCAGTATTTAACTTTTTGTCCCATTTTTCACTATGTAATTGGTAATTTGCATAATCTCACCTGACGAGATTGCATTACTACATTAACTTGTAACAATTTACAAACGATATTACTTATATGTTACGCTCAATACCAATACGTATTAAGCGATGGAGCCTAAAATAATATGTACATATAATACTGTCATCAAGTCATATATCATAAGAACATCATCATCATACCATCATACATCATAAGAACTCAAATATAATAAATACACCATGTGAGAAATTATTGATCAGTCAAAGTGCGGTTACCTTAGCGAAGCCCTTAGCGCAGGGGCAGGTGTCGGTCTCGCAGGGCTCGCAGGGCGACCCCCAGGCCAGCCCCACGCTGCAGCAGCACTCCTGCCGCAGGAGCGGGCGCGGCGCCGCCGCCTCGCACTGCCCGTCCACCACGCGCCGCCAGCACGACCCGCGCCGGTTGTCTGCCGACATATACCACGTTGATTTTTGATTTGACGACCCGGATGACGCAATGATTAACACGCCAGATCGCCGTTCTGAAGGTCCTGTGACTGTGTCACTGGGTTCGATTCCCAGCGAGGCGGAAATTTGAATGATGAATTTAAATTTCCGTTCTTGGTCTGGGTGTGTATTCTTGTCTTGTGTGTTGTCCATGGCACCCACGACACAGCGAATCCTAGTGTGGGGTTATGAGTGTGTAGCGTTATTTATTTATACCACGTCACAGACATCACTCAACACTAACGCGATTCACGTAATTCAAGTAAAGAGGCTCTTTGTGGCTAGGAGCGATCCGAAGACTATTTAAAAAAGACGCGACAGGGTCCAGGTGTTTAAGTACAAAAATTTTATGCGACTGCACGCAATTCACGTAAAATAACCAACTAGTAATGTGCGAATGTAATTACAAAACCTCACGTATATCACTTACCAACGCAGTGCTGCGCGGTGGCGTCCAACACAAACCCATGTTCACATTCACACTCGTAGCTGCCGTGCGTGTTGATACAACGCCCGTTGTCGCACGGGTTCGATTGTTCTGGAAATACCGAGCTTAACAATTATTACACCATAACAATAATAATGCAACAATATTTAATAAAATTGTACTCTACGTAATAATTTAACATAACAAGATTTACGTCGAACTAAACGAGGCTTTTGATTTTAAATTAGTTACTAGTGACCCCACCCTCAATTCGCTTCATTTATAAACCAGTCGCTGCCATATATTGCACGTCGGGTATTCCTGTTAATATGCTCTGACCATCGCCTTCAGTGCTATTACTTGATTTATTTGCCTAGTATACAAATGAATTCTTCAAGGTAGAACATTGGGGCCACATTCAAATGAATACTTTTTATACATTTCATTACTAATGTTTGCTGTAAATTTTTTATTAGTTATAATTTTGTTAATTAAACTATTAATTTATTTATTTATGATAGTTTGATAAAGCAGTGCAATGATATCGATTGCGTGACAAATGTAAGTTATAAAAGATGCTCAAATTTTTTATTGTTTTACAGAACCTTTGAATTACCAGAAAATAAGATCTGTGTATGCTTAAGCCAATCTGAAATCGTTTAGTGTATGCAGATGTCCAGTAGAAGATAACATGACTTACAGACGAAGTAGAGAGAATAATTTAGAGATATGGAGACTCGACGGTTAGAATGCCAATGAGGGTCAGGGTGATGGCATATATGCGAGTCACTCAAGTAGATAACCTGCGGGCAGACGGAACAAGGGCGGGATGTCGCCGCGTTCGGTATCCCTTTCGATGAAAATAACCTCACCCTCGCACTCGTCGATGTCGCGGCACAGCTGCTCGTCGGGCTCGTAGCGCGTGCCGGGGGGGCACACGCACGTGAAGCTGCCCAGCGTGTTGCGGCACTGCCCCCCGGTGCAATACTGGAACGATTGCGCATTTGTTTTGTTTATTCAAAGCGAATATTATTCGAAATGTTTACAGCACAGCGAAAACACAGAGAAAAAAGGAAACTTACTAACTAACTTAAATTATTCTACTTCCGTATTGCAGCACACAATACCTGAAAAGGTCGAGACTCGGCGCGCGCTATATATATCAGCGATATCACACCAGTGGTGTTAAACATTTTGTTGATTTTTACATTAAAAAAAACGCCAATTTAGATCAGGTTAGCGCAGAGTTATTAAAATTTTAGTAGAATGATATCACACTTTAAAACATCACTTAAAATCTTCATCTTTATTTCTGAGTTTGTAAATCTTGAACTATACCTTGGCTAGTGAATCGTGGTATAACAGAAGCGGATACCACACCAGAAAATAATTGAATGAATAAAATAAAGACAGTATTGAGCCGCTTACGTGCGCTAGCGAACTACGCTTACTTACGTACGTATACACGTACACTAAGCAGGTACGTAGTACGTACTATTTAAGTGTGTGCGTACATAAATACGGCGCAAACTTACCGACTGGTGCATATCGCACTCGTCAATATCCCTGCAGATACCATCAGCGTCGGGATGGTACCCAGGGTCGCAGATACACTTGTAACCTGGCTCCAGGTTCTCGCAAGTCCCATGCGGACAGATGCCAGGGATCATTGTGCACTCGTTGATATCCACGCCGCCGTTGTCCTTGCTGGACCCCTCCGGGCACAGGATATCGTATTCCTTGCTGCCGGCTTTGGGGCAAGGCTTGCAAGATACGCCCCAGCCCAAACGCAAACCTGAATAAGGCAAAGCTTTTGCTAAACTCACGATTTAAGTAAGCACAATTTCCAATTATAAATTTGATCAAGAGATCAAAAAATATACACATTTTTTTGAATAAAAATAGTCATGTTTTTCATTCGAGTCGAAAATTACTGAAGATAAGATTGGTAGCAGTAGAAGTATGCTGGGGTTTGGTTACCTTTGCTGGAGCTGCAGCAGCACTGCGACCGGGTGACGGGCGTGGTGCCGGGGCCGGTGCAGTGATCCTCTTCATATTTTTCGTAACATAAATCTTGAACCTCATCTGCAAAATATGATATACAAAATCATTTGACCTTCCTTTTTTATGTTACGAAGCCTTATCTTTTATTTCTTATCGCATCAAATCTCTTTAATTACAGTTTTCGGATTAGGTGACCCTCGTGACAAATCGCTACCAAACTTTTCTACGCATCCACTACACTGCCCGAAATCCCTCACCAAAGCAGAGGTGGATGTAACCGGATTACTATGTTCATCGCTATCCTACCCGCTCAAGTTTGGGAGGAAGCCACATGGGTCGTGATACTCAGTCCCTTTGCCTCGCGCGATAACCGACGGCAATCAGAATCAGGCAGAGGCGAGGCGAGGAATCACGAAGTAATTCGATATAACTGGACATGGTCATCTTCGCGTAAGCTCATTGAAGCAGCAGTGTAGCCGGCATTACCGAGACAGGTCCTGCCGTCGTTGCTGAGCGAGAAGCCGGGCAGGCACTCGCAGCGGAATGAGCCGGGCGCGTTGTGGCAGCGGCCGTTGCGGCACACTCGCAGCTCGGCGCACTCGTCCACGTCCACGCACGCGCCGCGCCCGGGCGCCGGCCGGTAGCCCGCCTCGCACACGCACTGGAACGAGCCCTCGCCGTTCACGCAGCGACCGCCCTGGGGGGGACACCGGTATTGTTTAGCGCATTAGAATTGAAGATCGGTAGACAAGTGTTCGACTAGCCGCTCAATTACAATATTACTATTGTCAATCTTATTGAACATAATTCGATAAGTACAACTGTCAAGATTCAGAATATTAACAATAATATTGTAGTCGTACGGCTTATCTACGAACGCTTCTCGACTATTATAGTCGATAAGCTAAGAGAAATGTGTCCGCTTTTCTACTTTAGGTCATCAGAGCAATTAGATGACCTCCTACTGGCAATCTTTGCGAGTTGTTTTTTTTAAGTATTATTTCGAGCCAGTGTTGCCATTCAAGTGTTTGATTTCCCAATCTTTGTGAGTTCTTTCACTATAAACTTTCCTTACTATTGCAGTTTTTTTATTTATAAATAAACAACGCTACTGGCTCATAGCCCCACAGTATGATTCCAAAATTTAATCATTCAAATTGTGCCTTGCTGGGAATCGACCCTTCGAATTGTACTATTTCCTGTCTCATCAACCCTCGCCCGCAATAATAACCACGTGCGGCCGTCAGTACCTGACAGAGCGAGCGGTCGGCGCACTCGTCGACGTCGGCGCAGTAGCCGCCGGCGGAGGGCGCGAAGCCGGGCTCGCAGCTGCACTCGTACCCGCCGGGCGTGTTGCGGCAGCGGCCGCGCCGGCACACGCGCGGGTTGTCCGCGCACTCGTCCACGTCGCGGCACGCCTGCCCCGTCGCCGTGGGCTCGTAGCCCGGGTTGCACGTGCACTGGTACCTGCCCCAACAGTTACCATACGTCACATCCTCCTGCCGGACGACGGGAGTATACAACAGGCTTGACCGCAATGATCGCAAATTTTAGCGCCTCGTCCCTCCAGGCGAAGTCGCATCCGATGAAGGCTAGAGGCCACAGGGCCAAAGCCATCCCCAAGGCGGTGTTTAGTGGGCAAGAGTCCCACATAACCAATACAGACGGCTGTTGGTATGCATGAGCATTCACCGCCTCCCTCCCGAGAGGGTGTCCATAAGCACTTTGCCAGGGCGCAAAAAAAAATGATCGCAAACAGATGGCGAAAGCGTTCAATACAGCAGCGTCAGAACTGTGCAATTAGAGAGAGTGCTGTCCTGTTAGCATTATTTTAATAAATATTTAGTAAAAAGTAGAAAGTCGTTTAGGTTCTGAATGTCCAATTGACGTGATTATTAAACTTACCCTCCATCGACATTGGTACAAACTCCGTTGGTGCACATGCCACCGTTAGTCATTTCACATTCATTCTTGTCGCTGCACCTCAGACCGTTTTCCACCGGGTCGAAGCCGGGAGGACATCTATATAAACAAAAAAATAGTCTAAGACACTTGCATAGACTATTAACTAGTGTCAACTGCTACTCTTACCTCCCTGTAAGTCGCAGTTCGTAAGAGTCAATACTCTAATAGACTGTTTTATTAAAATTTTCCCCACAACAAAAATCATTCTGTGACAGTGCTCGGAAAAAGTTACTGGATCGCTATGAATATAAAGGTGAGCATCAATCAGCTGGTTGATGTCTGTGGCGCGGCCGACCTGCACTCGAAGCCGCCGGGCTTGTTGACGCAGGTGCCGCCGCGGCAGTACTGCAGCGCGCACTCGTCCACGTCGATGCAGGTGGGGTTGCCGTCCTGCTCCGTCAGCTCTGCGCCGTCCCAGCACTCGCACTGGTACCTGCACACACACACACACACACACATTATACTGACCATAATTCTGCACAAAAATTGCGTTTCTGCGATACCTCCAGTACTTGTGTATTTGGCACAGGTTGATAAATTGAAAAAGTTCTTAAAGATCGATAACGATCCTAACAATTATTGACTTGAACTATTACTAACAACAACTAACCGGACTAACTAACCTAGTCCCCATTTGAGTCTTGTTCTGTGTCGGTCACAGTTGTCACGGGCGGCAGCGGAAGGGGGTGCTGCATGCTCGTTTGCTGCCTTAATATCATTAAAATAAACTACAGACTCATTCAACTCCTTTTATCTTAGTAATAGAGTTCAAACCAAACGCCGTCCGTTCTTTTGAACCTGCGACAGGTTCAGATCACCTTACCCATACCGTATTACCTAAGACGACTCACCCGATATCCTTGTCGGTGCAGTCCCCGAGGCCGCAGATGCCGTTCCGCAGCATGCACTCGTTGATCTTGGCGATGGGCGCGGGCTCGAAGCCCCCCGCGCCTTCGCCCCCCGCGCCCCCTAAGCCCCCGCCGCCGCCGTCCTTGCGCGGCCAGTCCGCGGGGATGATACCGCCGCCGCCGCACAGGTGGCTCCACTCCGCTACAAGATTACATTTTGCTTTAAACATATCCTATCCTATTAACATTATAAATGCGAAAGTTTGTATGGATGTTTGTTACTCTTTCACGCAAAAACTACCAAATGGATTTTTCTGAAACTTTACAATAATATAGCTTACACATCAGAATAACACATAGGATATAATTTATAAAGATATAGTGTGAATTATCCAAAATATATAACTAAATCTTTGCAAACCGAAGGAATAAGTTTCCCGAAGCGAGGCGAGGGCGGTTCGCTAGTAAATAAATAAGTATATGGTAGTGTGAAACTTTATGGACCCTCTGAATAATGCTCTAGTAAAACCTCGATGTCTTAATTCGTCGCTTACTCGCTATTTTCATGTCTGCGCATTTCAATGATAGTCCAAAATGTCTTACTGTGCATAGTTCAAAGGAGCCATAAGTTTGGCGTAAGTTAAACGTGTAGGTGAACGTAGTAGAGGTGTTGTAAGGTGTTCTCGTTCGTCTACTTCAACCTTGAAAGAAGGTACGAAGAGATAACCAATTGATTCTTCCTTCTTGCCTGCCATCTGTAAACGGCAATTTGCGTTGTAAAACTTAGTTATCCCGCAACACAAGATATAAAGTGCGTGACGTACTGGAGCCGCGCGGCGGGCAGGGCGCGCACAGGTCGCCCCAGGCGCGGCCGATGTTGTGTCCGCAGCAGCAGTCGCGGTTGGACAGCGGCATGGGCAGCCGGTCGCTGCAGTCGCCCGTCTCGCCGAGGTACGCGAAGCAGCTGCCCACGCGCCCGTCTGCAACCCACAGACACCTTCGTCAGCGTTGGAGTGTTGGAGGTGGGGAAGTTCAGGTGTTCAGTCAGGTTCAGGTCAAGTTCAGGTTCAGGTCAGGGTGGGGAAGAATGTAGTGATGGCTAATCTCAATTATGAGCATTTTAATATTTCAATCTAAACATTGGATCTCAGAAGATTTGATACAAAGACTTACAAAGACGAGCTTAATAGCTACTGAATAAGGATATTTTTACGTATCCAAATGTAATTCGAACCAACCAATTCGTCATGGGATCGGTGAATTGACGAGTATTAAAACTAAGACTTACCTATACAAATCTTCTTATCTGGACTGGGAATGAAGTGCGGATTGCAGAGACAGTAGTAATCGCCTTCTGTGTTCACGCACTTCCCATTCTGAAATACACAAAACCAAACTTTGTGTAAGTACACAGTTTTTGCATCAAGATTCTTGTTTGGCTCATCGCATTAATATCCATAAGCGTAAGAAAAAAAAGCCACGATCAAACTGTACATAAATCGTTAGTGAAGACCTGTATATTCTAGAAATTGGGATATGGGATAGTTTCAAATGCGTAAGATATTCGAAGTTCCGGTGCCAATTCCACCATTTCAAACGCTTGTAAAGAGAAATGGTTGCAAAAAAATGATAACTGTTTTTCGAAATTATGCCAGTAAACGTCCGAATCTTAAATTTATTACGTAGACCACACATCCGAGGTTATCTTTTGGCATTACATTGTTATCTCGTGAACTTTACCGTTGGCGGTTACCCACCGGACAGATATCGGGGTCTTCGCATTCGTCGATGTCCTCGCAGTTGTTGGAGACGCGGTGGCGGCGCTGGCCCGGGGGGCACTCGCAAGCGAACGAGCCCACCGAGTTGACGCACTTGCCGCCCTCGCATAGCCCCGGCACGGCCGCACATTCGTCTATATCCTATGAAAAGGGCCGTCATTTAAAGGTTATGTGTTGGATAGTCTTGTTGCGGAGCCTTTGAAGAGGACCATCGCGGCGTTAATTAGGAGAACGACTGCGAAACCTTATATAATAGTTAATTTCTCAAGAGCAATCTTTACTATTTTTATAGGTTAAGCATTTCAAAGAAAATTAATTCTGTTCAAAAGAATCTACCTTAAAGAACAACTTTTATTAATTAATTCTAAGTTAACATTTGACTACAATTCCACCTGATGGTAAGTGGGGAACTTTGATCCAACCATTTCCTCTCACCTGGCACTCCTTAGTGGCGAGGTTCCGCAGGTGTCCGGTGGGGCAGTCGAGGTCGCCGCAGCGCTCGCAGGGATGGCCCCAGGCCACGCCCACGGTGGCGCAGCACAGCTGCTTGGTGCACACCACGCCCTCCAGCGCGCCCGTGCACAGCGCGCCGCGCGTGTCCGTGTAGCATGGCCCTGACGATCAAAATAACATCATATTATAGAGAAATTACATTAAAGATATATGAACATTTAATTTGATTGATCCGAATGTGAGCACGTATTTCGTAGATACGCTATACCAGTTCCACCGACTCACCGGTTCTCCTGTCGATCTCGCAGCGCGGGCCCGACAGCCCGTGGAAGCAGACGCAGCGGTCCGGCGCGATGCACCTCCCGCCGTGCAGGCACGGCTCGCGGCATATCGCTGTAATTAAACATTTTCTATACAACTTTCCATGTATCGCTAAAGGACACACCCAAGATCATGAGGCATCGTGTTTATAAATCTCTATGGATAAACGAAGTCTTCTTGTAACTCTCGAATCTTAAAGATTTTCACCAACAGCCGTTTTCTACTGTGGCGAATTATTCCATAATCTTTCCAAAGTTACCCAAGGCAATCGGCAAATTGCTAACGTGGTGGACTTTGGCCTTTACCCCTCACTATAAGGGGAGATTCGACTTTCGAGCCTAGCATGGATAGTAATAACGCAGCTTGTTTACCACTCCCATAAGCGCTTATGATCGAGGTGACTGATGTCAATGTCAGAGCGGTAACTCACGCTCGGTGCAGAACTCGCCGCTCCAGCCGGGCGCGCACGCGCAGGTCCCGTTGGTGCACGTTCCGCCGTTCATACAGATCCGGCGGCAGCCGCCGCGCGTGCGTCCTGCTTATGGAAATTACAAAGATTTTATAATTTGTTCACCAATAGTTGTGTACATAATTAAAATCCTTGATATTTGCTTATTGATTATTATTATATTAATTTATTTATTGATAGTTGTTTTTTACCCACTTTAGCTTTGACTTTTTTTTTATTCAGTAAATCTTGAAATATTCACTTCAAAAAGGTTCTGAAATCAAATCGATATTTGTCTGCAACTAGTTGACAAACGAATAGACGAGCCGGACGGTAGGTGGTCAGCATCCCCCACAGATATCATTAGCACCAAAGCCGGCTGCCGGCTTTTTTAGAAGCATCTCAGTCCTTAAGGGTAGCAACACATTTGTGACGAAATTAGAACGAGACTCTTACTAACAATTACTAACTGGTCTATTCCTAACAACACCTAACAGGAGTAATTATTTCTAACAGTCCCTATCCCAGTATTATACTTACTAACAAACTAACCAACTAATGTTTGTACACCGTATCCTAAACGGAGAAAAAAGAAAGGATTAGCACGTGAAACTGTGAGAGTAAGAGATGGTGTGAAGTCTGACCAGGGTAGGGGTATCTGGGTCCGCCGGGCCCGCAGGAGGGCGCCTCCACGCCGCCGGGGCAGCGGCACATGTTGGGCGCGATGCAGTCGCCCGGCCCGCCGCAGTCCGGCCGGCATATCGCTGGAAATATGCATTGATGTCTTGAACATATTAATATACATCGAGAAGAAGCTTATGCTTCTGAGAGGTGTGAAGTCTGCCAATATCTACTTGACCAGCGTAGAATGTGACGATTGGCTGGCGTGGTCGCTTTATGAAAGTCGATCGCAATGTAACAGGGATTGACGAATTTAGTATCCGATTAGTGCACTAATAGTTATTTGCACAAGCAGCCTGCAGTTTAGTCAACACAGACTTACTTCGCGATACACAGACACTTGTGCGTAATGGTTCTATTCTTACAAACTTAGTAGGAATGAACAAAAAGTAAAATCGACCAGGATACTCACGGACTATACACAGCAAGGAGTTGGGACGCGAGGTCCAGCCGGGACAGCAATGCGTGCTATTACGACTGCGGCACACGTGGGGCCTGCAAATGTACCAATTATTCGTTCACTTATTGATATCTAGAAACGCATCCGTAATGTCGTCTAGAAATGCATCATTGCTGTGGGTGTTAATGATGGGTTGTCCCATGCCACTTCTTACAAAGGGAATCCTAGTGCTATGAGTATGTTAATTAAGGTTAGTTATTTATTTTATTTTATGTATGTAACAACTGGAATAGTTTTTTGGCTATTCTTACATGCGCATTAGGATTACACCAAGGTTTCGAGATGTTTTCTCTGTTGACACAATCACCTCAGCCATAGTTTATATGGATAATATAATTAAGTATTCATTCATATAAAATCTACCGAACTGACTAGACTGAAACTGCTAGGCCCAGGTAACAAAGAGTTTTTCTGCTCTTTGCTTATAAGTTTAATACTCGTACTTTGTACCGTTTTTATGTACACAAAATGAAACATGATAATCGGCGCCTCCTCCCACACCTGAACCTTGCAAGTGGATCAAAGCTAGCCGCCGCAAAACCCATTATTATTTCCAATAGTCAGCAGAATTAATTATCGGCCGATGACGGATGTCTTTTGTTGTCCTCCAGAGTGTGAATGATGGCATTTCCATAATTCAAAGCAGGTCCGAGCTGTGATTACGTGATGTCTATAACGAGACCAACATTATGTAACGTACTTATTGATGTATGTAAACGAATCTTATTCATACACACGTCTGTTATTTATATCCAATTTAATAACATAAGAACAAGTGACCTTACGTTGTTACGTTTTCTCGGGAGGCTTAGGATGTCAGTTTTGTCTACAATTTCACAGTAGTAAATTAATTTCATAAATATATTCGTGTGCGCATAATGTCGTTCTCAAGAATGAGAAGAGGGTGAGGATGGTGTTACGACGGGTAAAAGCACCGGCCAAACAAATCGGGATTTACATTTTATATTATACGTATAATTTTATTTATATTTTTAATGATTAAATATTGCAAAGTCATAAAATTAAGTTGTATAAAGAGCTGGTTAAATACATAACCCAGAAAACCAATAAAACAACCGTCGATTAAAAATGTTGACAAATTAGTCAAAATCACTATAAAAATAAATTAAATACAAAATACAGCAATACAACTAATCAATTTATCACCGTAAAGTACATGCTTCAAAGTACACCTTGTATACATTTAGTAAAATCTTTGGTATTTATTAAAATAGTCAACAACAATAATAATAAGCTTTGCTATTGCTAGAGACGTAAGTTCCCTCGTAGAGCAAAAGCGATGAACATCGCGCCGAAGCTTACATCACACGGTTCGCAGGTAACGACATCTTAGTTCCCACAGGCCTAATGGCTGTATCCTTGTAATTGTCAGCTGGCCGTTGGAACGATTTGTCAAGCCTCTTAAAGCCGTTCCGTTTTTAGGTCAGAGGTCTGCGATGCACTTAACACCTTGCGAGTTCCGTCTAATACAATTGGATTCGACAATTGCTTTAAGGTTGTATTTGATTATCCTGACGTCAGATATCTTTTGGATGATGAGCAGTTTTTATGGTTATAAATTCCATGGCGCCACACTGCAAAAAGCTAGTCTGTCTCCGTAACATTGACTCTACCATTTCTTGTCACGACAAAGCAATTTGTCCAAACGATAACGAAAGAAAAAAACCAGGTTAGGTAAGAATACATAACTAAATATTTTAAATTTCCATAACGAAAAAGCTTTATATACTTTATCACATGCAACTCTCAGGCGTCGCGTCGTCCTAATTGGCAGCGATCGTACGATGGCGCGATGTAATTGTATTTCAATACAATTACTTACGAGGTTCAAATAGGACACTCTGATGAAATCTGTATGTTTGAACCCATCGCACGACGAAAACGCATCGCGCCATCGTACGATCGCTGCCAATTAGGACGATGCCTTAGGTTACGTTAAAACTGGAACCTTACAACCCCTTAATCTAAAAAACAATCCGGATAGTCTGCAAACAATCCTAGAAGCTATAACGATTTATCTCTCGATATCCAGTATCCATCTTCTAATCGCGCTCGACATAATCAATAGGTCTGTTATAGTTATCAATAGTTAAATAACGAACTAACAGCGTCGATCGTTCAGAGCTGTAAGAGTCGAATTTGAGGTAGGTAGCTCCTAAATCAATCACCATGTATGACCACTGACCTTAAAAGGTTTAGATACCTATTGCTACAATTTTTTTATCTCAAACTATGAACAAACAATTTAATTATAATAATTTATCTTAGTATAATAATTTATCTTAAGGTAGGGCATTGGGATTTTAAGGTAGGGCATTGCCGCACAATGCCCCCCCTAGGTACGGCCATGCGATCGTTGTGCCTTGAAGCTACGACAATACGTCTAGAAGCGCTAAATTAGCATCATCAGGAAATGCATTGAGCTGAACGGCCTTGGCTGACTCTCGTAACCTGGTCCACCAAATTTCTCTCCCGAACAACAGGCGTGAAACCCATCAACGCGTAACCGCCCACACAATAGTGTCGCGTTCCCCAGTTCCCAGGCCGATGGTGTCGGGTTCGCCAAAATTCAAAGGGCCTCAGTAGCTGCATGTCGCTAAAGCCGGGGTCACGGTTCCAACGGGGCCGTTGACATCTTCTTTTTGTGTTACCGAGGGGAGGTGCTACTTAATTGTCGATTTTGATCACAACGTTTCATACTTAATTATCACCGTCAAGCATTCTACACGTGTGACTAAAGTGAAATTTTGATATTTATATTGGCTATTTAGGGCTCCTTTAATAAATTAAAGAATATCACATACTTTGCGAAAAAACAATACATTTTTTTACATCCCACCTGTATTATTTTTCATTTTTAAATTTTTTTATTACTGGGGCCTGGGGCCTGGGGTATTCGAAAGAAATGTAAATCTTGTTATTCAACTTTGAGTATAATACGTATAAAAAAGCCTCGCCTCTTACTCACCCCAGTACTGAACACTATATGGCTCATGACTCGTTGCCTCAATCATAAGCAATCGACCTAGTTAACAACGCGACCCCTACAGTTGCATAAATGGAATATAGACTTAAGATATATTCCTTTACAGTTAAAAACGCTAACGTTAACACAATCATATATGTACATATGTAGGTAAAGGTAACAAACGAGCATGCATCAGGGAGGACCACCATCTTGGCTTGGCTACGGGTAATTAATTGGAGAAACTTGATGAAAATTGGGATGCAGAATAGAACTACCACTAGCCTTCAGAATAACAAACCACTGCGCTAAAACTGCTAACTAGAATTTCTACTCATGCTATTCTTACGATTCCCCGTAAAGCCCACCTGAGCACAACCACAATTTGTACATCAATCGAGCCGGGCATGTAAATACGCCGCGTTAGAATGCATCGCGCGCCGCGAACGATGCACTCGCGATTGCCGAGCCCGCACGCACGCATTTTTCCTCCTTGGATTGTCAGCCACATTCCGACGTTCCTCTCTGCTCCCTTCGCGGCATCTCTAAATGCGTATTTGGTGCCTAATCTGAGATAGTTTACACCGTTGTGGATAGCAGTGGTACAATGGGAGTGTGTGTGAATCTCTTCCCGTTGCAAAACAATCCTACAGTATATTCGAAATTACTGCCCCATTGAACAGGGAATAAAATAAAATATATGGCAAACGACCTTTTCGGAATGCACAGTCAACTTCCGTAATAAAATAAAGACATGATTTTGAAATTACATCATTGTTAATTTGAGTTAAATGGGGGGTTCAGGGTTCAACTTTAGATTTTTCTGTGACTGATAAGTTTTCACCCGCGTAACATCATATTGAGGGTGTGAGTGAAAGAGCATTTATAATTATTAATTTTATGAAGAGGCTATTGGCGTTAGATAAGTACATGAATTTAGTATATGCTTACACTACACAATGCAGACGCAAAATTGAAGCGTAGAGCTTAATTTTAATTCCACGACGAGGATAAAATTTTGTATTGTTCGTTTTACAGAATTAATAAGAAATGATTAATAAGTAGTACAGTCCATGCGATATGAATCCTACAGCTCATTTACAATATTTTTCTTCAAGATAAGGAAACTGCATAAAGCTTGGAATGCAGTAAACTACAGTAGCAGACAGTGACCAATCTACATCAGGCCGCCCATTCTACGAGTATTTAACTAAGCTCATAATCATACCCTTGCGCAATAATATGCAACAGATTGACGAATGATTGACAAGCGCTGGTATAGGATAAGTTACTAGATATATAATTACAGGGTTAAGTTTCCACTACACTACTCGCGAAGTTGATCGAAGCTTAGCGAATAGAAATAGCTAAAATCGTCTCCAATTGCTTGAGTAAGGTGGCTATTTGAATAGTATACAAAACAGTCTCATTATATTTAATACTTCCTCTTAGTCTACTTACGGAGAATGTAGAGAGCTACTTAGAATAACTTCGTGGTTACGTCCTCGTACTTCAACGAGTGAGTTTAGACTGAGAATAAACATTTTTTCTGTCTTTCTGCTTTCTTTTTAAATTGTACGGTCGACTTTATAAGGAGGGTAGCTCACCAGGCAGGTAAAAAATCTTAACACCATGCATGAACACCGTCGAGATTAACTCGCCACGCTCGTCCGTTTCTCAGTAAGATGCACCACGGGCAGGGAAGGTTGGCAGTATTAGGGCGGGCTGGAATACTCATCCCAATCTCATACTGACACAAAAGGGGTCGCAAGAGGCGCCAGAAGCCGGCTGGTGCTTGGTGGTAGGGCTGATGCGCGACTGGCCCAACCTCTTGCTTGGTGCAGCCGCCAAACTCCGTGCCGTGTACCAGATGGAAGCCTAAGAGTCAGTACCTTCTCTCTTCTTCTTCTCTCAGACTTTTCTTTGCCTAATTTGGCGGTAATGATACCTATAAACGTCGCTGAACTCTAACCGTTCATTTCCGGCTTAAGATGTAAATAAAAGTGGACTCACCCTACAAACTGCGTGGGTGTGCGGTCGCTGAGCGTGCGCACGCCGCGCTGCCAGTGGCGCGCGCGCGTGCCGTTGAGCCGCGGACTGGCCGCCGCCGCCGCCGCGCACACCACCAGCGCCAGCGTCAGCAGCCGCGCCATCGCGCCACCATCACCCTGGGAACACACACACACTTGTTATCACGTAGGTACCGCCAGCAAACACACTGGCTCGCTTTGTATATTGACAAGTTTTTATCGGATTTCAAAGAGAAGTAAAACTTTTTTCAATACACTTGAGCTAATTTCTCAGCTAAACACTTTTCTTGTCTACAAATTCTGCCTATTTATACCAAGAGATTGTAATGTAAGATGCACTTGATTTGTAAGCAACACGGCTTTCATTTTACATTACGAAATAAAAACACTAAAAAACGTTAAGTGTCACCTCAAATCTTAACTCAATTACGATCGCAAATGTAATTCTAATGTTTTAATTGTAAGTTAAACATCTCGTTTAATAAATGCAGACCGAGTAGGTACAACTGGAAAAAACTATGCTCTCAAATTGTTACTATCAGCTGAACAGCCAAATAGTTAGACCAATATTCATTTTGTTGTAAAGTACACAAACCCTTAAACAGTTTATTGTAATTATTGTCGAGAACAGAACCACTCCGAAAAGTAAAAAGAAAAACCATTTACAGCGATGCCCACTTTCGGATTTAGGTAAATACGTTTAGAAACATTACTGTTCTCCACTACTGCCCATATGCTAATTAGGAGCTATTTAATTAGATGGAATTCTTCTTGATGTCTAATTTCAGCCCCTATGACCCATCAACATCTACTTCAGAAGATTTCGGTTACAAAAGAAAGATTAATCTACTTTGCTACAATCCGTAAGCAAACACTTGTGGCGGTGTATACTTTCAAGCAAATGGCACCTCCCTCTCTTCCGCCTCGGAACGAAGAAAATATACACTAACACTAACAATACCATACACCACCACCACCACCAGCCCCAAAACAAGGCATCACCAGGGGAAGGATTTACAACTCTACGTGGTAAATCAAAGTTTTTGATTCTCGGTCGGTAAGAACGACGACGAAATCATCAGAAATGAGGTGATACTTTCGTTAATTGTGTCCTGCGGCGTTGTAGTTTTTTGTTGTTGTTTACTAAATATACTTAGTGAGCGATTGTCCGCCGCCGTGTGGCCGCGGAGGGTCGTCGGCCGCCGTTATCATTTCGGCACAGATTGCCTGAACCCTCGCCCGCCGCCTCGCCCCAGCTTACAATAGCTTGTTGCATTGATTTCTATCTTAATTAATATTTAATTGAGACGCACTTTGTATATTCACTTAGTTTAGAGTCATTTAATACACAGGTAAATCGGGCGTCACGCTTTTATGTCATATAAATTGTATAATGACGTTATATTTTGATAGTAAAAGTTTATAAGGAAAAGTTTATTTTAATATTTTCAGCGCATTTAAATAAAAGCTTGTTTTAGTCTATAAACTGAATAAGCTGTTAATAATGAAAGCTTACAATACTTGTCGTCCGCCTGGAGTGCCTCATTATTTTATTTCAATTTTTCTTTTTTGTATTGCGCTAATTTTTATGTATCTAATACTAACATCATATTTGTAAGTTTCATACTAACAACGGGATCCGTGTTCTCCGTTTCATGAATCGAATTTCAATTTGAACTCCGCGGGACCACAACGTAGACGCGGAACTTGACATTATTTGATGCATATAATAGTTGTAAATACATCTGTATGTAGAGCAGTAGTTGTGGTCAGCGCGGGCATGACTCACGCCGCCCACCGACCGACGGCCGCGACCGTCCTAGCGACGCCGACTAACCGATCGCAGTAACTAGCTGCATTACCTTATCAACCTGATGCTGAGAGTGAGATCGAGGTGGACTTCGACCTGTCACTGACCTACACGTGGATCACGCCGCGACTGCGCAAGACCAGATCTCGGTTTTGGATGGTTTGGGCCGCGTGAAGACCTTAAAAGTATTTGGTACCTACGTGTTTATCATGTCTGATATTGAGCCATGCAAAATCCAAGTCGTAAAAGTACTTTGGATTCTTTAGATCCCCCTAAATTGTGCTGTCACTCGCTGTCAATCTACTCGTATGTTCTGCGTTGCTCCTTATGAGTTATGGATTACAGAAGCAGCCGAGGACTGCTTTCTTTCATCAAAGCAATAAAACTAATTTAAAATAAGCTCGCACATTGCAAGAACTGAAGCAAGTGAGAATGATGCTATCATTGCACGCGCGTTCACACAAGTCCTTCATCTGTGACTATTAAACTACTGTTTTGCTACTGCTAATTCGCATCCTTCGCATTCCTCAGTCGCGCGGATATGACTGTACTCTTTATATCCGTATCCGAAAATTAATTCAGTAATAAGACATATAAATAGGACCGCCCAACCTTAACCCACTGACTCACAAGTCACGACGCCCAGACGAAAGTGTAACCCCACGTGAGGTATGAAGTCACTCACGTCAATAACCTAGTCTTAGCACATTAATTTTATTCATCATCGCAACCCATAACTGTCCCACAGCTGGACTCGGGTCATCTCTCACAGTGTGATGGGAAACGCTTACCTACGTGGATTCATTGTGTCGCAAGTATCTAATACGGAAATTATATCGAGTATCTTAATAAGACTAAATACAAAAAAAAGTATTCCCAATCCAGAACTGAACGCGGGCCTCCTCTTGATAGGGATATTTATGGTCATAATAATGATTCTCCTTTCTTGGCCAACAACGCCGATGCATTTTTTTCACACATTTTACTTAAGTTAATAAATGACAACCATTCTTAATCCTTAGCTTACTAATGGTCACCCACCATCAGGCGGCTTGTCCACTCGTTTGTTGAATATTAAACTATTTATTCCAACTTGAACACAATGAATACACTATCCACAATACAAATTCTATCAATAATTTTTTTAAGTTTACTATAGGCAAAATTAAAAAAAACCTTTTCTTGTATAAATAGTAAAGGTGAAAGATTGTTTTGATGGGCGCGTCCTAAACAAATAAATAAGGAGTGGGGCATAACGGGACGTAGTGGTAATAATGGATGGTAACGAACTTTCCCCCCTAACGAACCACCACAGGCACCGGCGGACGGTACGGGACTCCCCACACTCCTCGCATTCAATAAACAGGTAATGGACGCGCCTCATCGCGACTCACCGATGACACAGTGTTCGTTGCCGGCGGATATAAATGAATATTCTCACGTGTTTTATCTCAGCATCTCCAAAGGGGTCGTGCGGAAGACCAGTGCTGGTTGTCTCCGGACTCTAGAAAAATGCTAAGCAGTGCTCGTTTAAAAATTGCACCACATACATACATATTTATGGTATACTTTAGGTATAGTTAAGCTGAATTTTGGTTATTCATTTTGTAATTATAAGTGAGTTTACGGAGTCAATGTAATTTCTTTATTAATTCTTTCTTTCTTTCTTACCTTACGTTACAGTAATTGTATCAGTATCGTTACAGTATTTGTAACTGTATCTTGTACCCTAAGGTACAAATATAGCTACATTATGGATTATTTTCTTTGAAATACAATAATTACATGGAAATATAAATTTTAATATAACTTAAACTCTGGAATCAAATTCTTCTTCCTCAACTCATCCATCACACGTCACTTACACCTCATACATGCTTCTGTATACAGTATTCTTGCTCCAGTAGGGCATCGAACACAGAACGCAGTACCGAAACTACCACAAAAATATTATCAAAAACAAAAGCAATAAATTAAATGATTTGAATGTAGAATCGAACGCGTGCGTTAATTCATTCATCTGTCCCGCCACATGTGGTTCTACCCCAATAGCAGAACACGGCCCGCTATAGCAACAAATCTTATTTTCTTTAATATTATGACATTGTAAATGATCTATCCGAGCGTCGAACTGCCTTTAAAAAGTTTTCGGTATCGTTGTTTTTTTTTTAATTCATATGAAAATATTAAATGACCGCGCGGTACGTGTGGAAGTGACGACTTTAGCTCGTGATTCGAACCTAATAAAAAATCCTGCATTAAAAGCTGGGCTCTACTCTCGTCCCATAATGAGTTTTAAACAACTACAATAATAATATTATGTACTTATTAATAACGGAAGCGCTCATAGCCCGGCGGCTTGCGTCGATCTCAAGTGATCGACAAAGTTAAGCAACAGCGGGCGCGGTCGGTAGTTGGATGGGTGACCGCTAGTGGCAAAAAATTCTTGAGCGCTTTCGTGCTTCGGAGGGTACGTAAAGCCGTCGGTCCCGGTTGTTATCATTTGGTAGCAGTCGTTAAGCCATGTCGGATACCTTCGGGCGGCTTAAAATTTCCGACACTTGGGTTGGCCACTAACCCCTCCACCAATCCGCACTGGAGCAGCGTGGTGGAGTATGCTCTAGGCCTCCTCAGGTACGAGGAGAGACCCGTGCTCAGTAGTGGGCCATTAATGGGTTGTAGCCAATAACGGAAACAAGGACCCAAATGTCCTAATTAATAAAAGCTTCTATACTAGACTTGGGCGCTCAGGCCCGTCATGTTAAATTCTTTGATTATATACACGGTTAAATTTTATTCAAATTTGACACCTAACGTAATTTCATGTGAAAATGACACAATCCTACGTTACATAGGTACATGTGATACTACGTGACAAGCCTAATTTTGTTGTCAAGCACAGTAGGCGTGCATAAATAGAAATCAATGATCTGATCGACCAAGGCGGTATGCATATTTATTGTATTTTCTACATTGACTTATTATAATAAGTCAACGATATTATTCGATTAGTTCGTAAGTTTAACAAACTCAACTCTGGGACATTGACAGTCTCAAATATTAATGACCATCCATGCTGATTTGAGTTTCGACTAAGACCGACGTTCATTCAAAAACTTAAAATGAATAAAGAAATTAAAAATGTTGTCGTAATCTCCAAGCAGTTGGCCTACATCGGAGGGTCAGGGGAAGCACATTCGTTGTCGTTGCTGCGTAAATCTTATCAGAGCCCGCTGCGAGTGCGGCCGCCGCTCGATGTATTGCGCCGGTATTTTCGTTTATCACCTCTTGTGTACGAAACGGGCTAAAATTGTACGAATTTTATCTCACAAAAGTTTAATAATAGTCGATTATTTACGTTTGAGTCATGTACTTAATCGTAGTTAAATAATATTTTTTACTTATAGTTTTATTTACGACACACTAATTAGATGAATAGTTGTTTATCGCTTTCGTGAAAAATACCAAAGTCTGATACTCATCAGTTCCACTGACTTTGGTATTTTTGACAATGCTGGGGATTGGCACTTTGCACAGCTTAGAGAACATTATGGAAAACTCTCTAGTGTGTAAGTATCCTCACGAACTTTCCTTGAAGCTTGTGATTAGTAATATCGATATGCGGTACATTACACAGATTATTGACCATGCCACTAACACCACTGAATATATAAAACATATAAAACAGTAGGAGATACAGCAGTAGTTGACCTGTATCGGCCGTAATACTGGAATCGTGATTAGCGGACGGCTCCACCGCAATACATCACCGCGGCCAATTTCGTTGTCGACTGTCTCGGGACTTTTGTTCGCTACAGTTATGAAATGTTTTATGATAGCCTGGCCAATACCATTGGCCTATGGGGCCATGATCTTTACTTTTAACCGGCAGAACTAAAGAATTGCCGTTTCTGTTATATGAAAGAAATGGATAACATTTATTGAATCCTGGCAAACTTTAATGCGATCAATGATCAACAATGATTTTTTGAAGTCTAGGAAAAATAATACTATTTTAATTTAAAATTTATTTACTGTCTCTATTCTAAGGATTTGATTATGAGTATGAGTACCTACTAATTATACATATATGCGTATCGTGCGCCTACTTACTATTAAAAAAACAAACAAGGTACTTTCTATTAAAAAACAAACAAGGAACCAGCTTCATATTGTAACGATTGCCGCCCCATATAGTAGAACATTAAATTAATCGGAGCTATTAACTGAAACGGTTTGCTGGCAATTAATAACAGGGTCTTTAATGAGAAACTTAATAAGTATCAAACGTTTCGGTTCCGATGCCGTAAGACGCAAAGATTAGGGTGCAGGGCACTTTCCGGGACCGTTTTGATCCACAAATTACGACCCTGTAGCTTGGGTGGTACTGGTCCTTTTTGCTAAACAACGACTCCCGGCTTCGATTCCCATTCAGACTTTGTCTAGTGTGAATGTGTTTAAATTAGATAGTGCATTAACAACTCTCGTTTTATACAATGAAATTAATTATTATCAAAATATATTTTATATCACTGCTGGGAGTTAAAGTGGACGAATTTTGCCCTTGACGGTAAGTTTGGTGAAATAACTAATTTAAAAATAACGATAGCTTTAGCGGCGCGCTGTTAAAACGTAAAAATGAACAAAAGTGTCGAGCACTAATTCTGTAAATAAGGATCAGCTTTCCCGAAGCGAACCGAGGCCGGATTACTAGTTATAAGTAATGTACTTATAAAAAAATATCAACGGTAGCAAGTCAGTTACTTTCTTACAATAAGATAATATTATATACAATGATTTTCGTAAATATAACATTTCCAGCTAAATAAATTACATAGGTTACGTAATTTTTTGAGCAAACAAACGCCAGTGCTTTATGAGCGCCAGTGTACTACACAGTCGTCAACGTTAATCAAAAAAATAATAAAAAATACATAAACAAAAGTTTAAGGAGTCAACGAACTTTAACATAAATGTAGACAGCTAGGCGCCGCACACGGTCGACATTTTGACATTGACATCAGTGATTGATGGATCGATAATCCCATGATCCGCCGGAACCGGTCGAACCGAGCCACCGCCACCGCCACCGGCCCCGGCCCCGGCACCGGCCACCGAGCTGATGTAACCACGGTATTGATCGAGAAGAAAATATAAGATTCGGTAATGCCGTCGCACCGACCACACAGTGCATAGACTCCTAATAACAGGCGAATGACTTCTGTCAACACATCTGGCTTATAGTACCGATATAAATTCGTGCCGTCTCATTCTTTCCCGTTGCTTTAATTAATCTTTTTCTTTCCAACGTTTTGTGTGGCCTTGAATTAGCCAATCACAGCGTAGAATTAGGCAGTCACCCCGCTTCGTGTTACCTCAGCTAGTTGCCAGAATGCATTCAATATGGAAAATCAAACGTTAGGTGTCTATTGGCTGTGTGGTCGGTGTGCTGTCGCAACATGCGTTCGGCTTAACATTACTGTTCGGAAAGAACTCTACACAGCCTGTCGGTTGTCGGTTAAAACCTTTTAAAATACCATTGCTGCTTTAGTCATTGTGGTTAGTAAAAGCATTTTGTTGATTCTAATTGAGGGAAAACTAGGACATGAAAATGACCTTGATAACCTTATTTCTCTCAATTTGAGAGCAGAAACGAATGTGGTGGTGACTAAAATATGGGTTGTTTTAAGGATGATACAAGACTACCGTAAGTATATCTAATTAAGAAAATAATATGTGACTCTAAACGTGGAACACGATTAACATAAAAAATACAGGGCTCTCTTTAGCTAATGTTAAGGATATCCTTGTGACAGCATAGCCTTCAAACTAGTAAAACTGGATAGAATAAGAACCTTGGCGCAGAGACACTAGTCACATGGTTGTGATAAAACTAATATAACCTCATTAGGTTGCAAAATAAAAGTGAAAAAGTGTCACGCAAACATCAATCAACAAGATTGATAGCGGGTTGTGTACGCCCTGTAGGTAAACACTACAGGTACAGCCACTGGTGCAATAACCCTGGTCATACTGTGATAGAATAGAATGTCCTCTAATCTACTAAAACCGAAATTGGGTTAGAATAAATATGAATAGCCTAGCCTAGATAAAGGAGAACAAATCTTGAATGTAGAACATTGATTCAAATTCGAAATTCGAATTTCATCTCCTGTTCATTTTGTGGTAGATAATCTAAATCATAATTGCTCAACGAAAATACATGTGCCCTACGAGGCACGGTAGGTACCACTAATAATAATCCAACTCCTCGTCGATCGATAGCTCACATATTTTGATATCGTCGCGTAATAAAACGCTTCCATTTTATCATTAAATTATAAATTGTACGTAAGAACATTTGAATTAATAGCTTCAATCAGCACAATATTTCATAATTATGCAATTTTGGGGTTATCGCACGTCACCCGATGCAGAATCAAGGATAGGTGTTGATCCAAACGCTACTATCGTATCGTAAGTAGTTACTGCCGCGTTATCAATAAGCTCCAACGCACAGTGCACTGAATTGTGTCACGGTTAATTCAATTTTGACGAACATCGTTTTCTAGAAATGCTCCGAACATTACGTAAAATTTTAGGAAGCGAATTAATACTTCTCTACTCATTATTTCTCATAACTCGCTTCTGTATTAAGCTAACCTAATAAATTTCTTAGAAAACTAAAAGCGTGTTGCGCTATACAATGGCCCTTTACAGAATATTTTGTATATTTTTCCATATCAGTAGTAATTTACGACATGATATTATTTAAGCACTCATTAAAGTAGCCGACGAACAAGCATAACAGCTATGATAGTAGGTTATTACCTACCCTCTTGGACATCTGTGACGTGCAAGACGTGTTTCTAAGGAGTTGGGAAAATCGCTTAGCACCACTTCTCTGACAAATAAGTTGGTAAAATATTTCACGGACTTCACGGTTGAAAATAACCTACACGAGGATGGTTATGAGTATACTGGGGGTACAGTGGCCAGTAATGTCTGACAGGAGAGACCGGGCGCCCGGGGACCAGCCTCCGTAGTTTAGTACGGTTAACGTCAAGGAGGTTGGTTTGAATTGAAAGTTGCACGAACCTTACACCCTTGAGTTAAACTTAACTTACCGCTGGCCAGTGACAAAAATCTTCAAAAGAAAAAAAATCACTTACTTTTATAAACCATCCGCGCTATGATCCCCGAAAATACTTCAAACCACAGCACTAATACGGTCAATATAATTTGAGATATAAATTATAGTTATATCTTCAACGAAAAACAGCTACGAGTCTACATCCTAACGTAACTGTACGTTAAGACGGCTCAACAAAAGACAAGACGATGGGCGATTGTTAAGATGTTCGTTAAATTTAATTCGATAAATGAAATCGTTCCAGTAACACGCGGCGCCGCAATCGGAATATCGGCTATCAGGTGCGAGCGAAGGAGAACTTTAACGTTGATTTCGTTTGTACGGATTCCGGGCGGAGGCGGCGGCGCGCGTGGCTGAGGTCAATCCGGAGCCGATTGGCTCTAATACCCTCACCCTCACCCTCACCCTCGACCCAGGATTCCGTACAAATAATTATAGCATTACCTGGTTCAACGAAACTAATTCACTTGGCTTCAAATAATTAAACTATTCTCTATTTACCGATCCAGATGCCTTTGAAATAAAGCAACGTATCAAAAATACCCCTATTTATTTTGTTGGGATAGAAAAAGTAGCTTTACGTCTGCTACACGTACCTGGTATAGATGATCGGGATCCAGGGTTGCTAGAAATTACATTTATTTAAGTACATAACGATAAAATCAACAAACGAGATTCAATTGATTTAGGTGTACTTCAAAAATACAAATTTACTTTACGTGGATAGAAAAGCGCGAAATATTACAAGAAAGACAGTAGGAAAATATAAAGTGTAAGCGGCTCTATCCTACTCCCAGTGAACTTTCGCTACTCGTGGTGTAGTAAGTCTTCACTCTACTGTCTATAAAATACATATACGTTATATTTATATACGTTAATATCATATACGTTAAGATCACTTGGCCTGTATCACCTAATTTGAATCCAAATACGCGTACATGGTAACGGGATCCTTTATCTACCCTTAAATAAATGCACTATTACATATTTTAACGAAGAAGTTGCATTATCGAGCCATTAATGATTGGATTTCCCACTTCTTTGTAGCTGACGTTACCAACCACCACCTACCATATAACCCGTCTACTCATTTTGGGTACTGACGTAAGAAAAAAAGAAGCAAATACTGATTTGTTGTCTTCGCTGCATCTGCGCTGCAACAAAACAGGAGCAAGCAACAAAGATAGTCTTAAATCAGGTGCAGGCATCAAGGAACTAGGGACTATTATAGATCAATATTGGTGGCATATCGCATATCATAACAGGCGCAGTGAGAGACGCCTCAACAGAGCAAGCATTGTGGAACGAGGAAGCGCTGCGTCGGATCAAAGGGCTACTTAGTGGACGCACCGCCGGGCCGCGGCCGATAGACAACACGCGAGGCAATAGAAATGCTCTGCAACTTGTTATGAAAAATGACTCGATATGCGTAGATTGTTATTGAAATCGCCTCGCCTGCTTTTGATCATTATGAGGCTGTTTACAGAGATTACCGCTTTGATGTCCCGTATGAGTAATGCGAGAATCAAAAGTTGTATTATAGATTCCCTTTCCAATTTCGATTTTGTGATAAGTAAACGATTTACGTTTCTTATTTGGTCCAAAAACATCTTGTTTTGATAAACTATTATCATAGAATCACTAATATTTAAATGGAAATTTTAATATGTACAAATCACGCGTTTACAATTTTAATTTAACAAAAATATACTTAGAGAACTTTCCATGTATTTTTTATTTTATTTTCATATAAAAGCACTAAAATTACACGACACGTAAGTCTAGTAGATAATAAAATATATTTCAATTTTAATGATGATGATACGTAAAATGGTCACAAAAACTAGTAGGTAACTTTTAACTTTAGCGTGAGTAGATGTAATTGAAGCATTAAGTAGACCGAGTAATAATTTTACACAAATTTCGTCTAAAAGTAACATAAAACATCTCCTATTATACATACTTATACCGTCTGACGTAATAGAACAGAAATTCATAATTATGTACCTATGGTATTTGCAATTCAAACAATGATAAGTGCCGCTATCACAGACTTCATAAATACTTCTCTCTTCTGCTAAGAACATAATATCACCTAGAAATCACGTGTCTAACAATAACGATGCCTTACAATACTAAGCTAACTGAAACACCAGATTTTAGTAAGCTTCTTGCGGAAAATCTATTTAGATGAATGTAGCATAATATAGAATTAGAAAATCACCTAGAAAATTACTTAGGCTTGACAATTCCAATAATTATTTGCTTTTACCATCTAATAAATCAACCAAATTAAATGAAACCAACATTTTTATTTTAACTAATGAAATTCTTACATTGAAATAAATAAGCTTTGAACATAGTGTCCTATGGCTTATGTCATTCTTAGCACCTTCGCAATTCTTAATCTTTATTCTATAGTGGTAATACAAGTGACAATTTTAACGACAGGCTATTATAATTCATGACTACAATAACCAAGTCTATTAAATAGCAGGTCGTATGTAACAAGTCAGTGCTAAAACAATATAAGCTCCCCTTGGTCATACATAAGATTCATATTTCAAACTTAGCAGTTTCGCAAATAAGTCAAATACTTCAACTGGGCTAGTATAATTATGAATACAATGGGGAATTAGGTTGGTTTGAATGGCATTAAGGGCCAATGACGACATTTCTGTACACCTAGAACTAGGTATTAGCACTAAAATAAACACTACGTCATAATGATTTATGTATGGAACTTAGACTGCATTTAAAATATATAATGTTGTATTTTAATGTTTTAATTATGAGTCACGAAGATAAGTTGCGCATGTGTTAACACGGGATGGACACTTTATTTTAAAAAATCAGTGCGGTCCGATAATGTTTCCGTTTGTGTGGTCCTACAAATAGATTAGCAGTAAAATCTGTGTTTATAATTAATAATTATTCACTAAGATTTTACAATCATTTTACAAAAAAAACACCTTTATAATATTCATATCGTTGTGTAATACAAAATACTAAAGCTCAAGTAAGTTTATTCCAGACAGACATTATTAATCCAGACTTCCAGACATAGGAAACAAGAAATAAAAATCTACCAACCAAGAAAGATCAAAAATTATTTACCCAAGAATTTTCTTTATACGATTTTAAGCTCTTAATGAATGAGCGGGACTTGTCCGGAGAGAGTGAAAGAATCGTTAATAAAATAACGACGATGGATTTGTTCTACATGGATTTGACGATGGATCATTAAAATCTCACGATTCGTTTGTCCCGGTAACTTCACGGACGCCATGATTAAAGATATCGGCGGAAGAAGCCATTCGGACTTGTAACACGACAGTAATCATTTTTAATGTGTTTGATAATTTAATAAGCAGACATTGAGGTTAGAGTTTATTTAAACATTGCGATGTTGTTACGAGATGTTCTGATACCGATTTTTCTAATTGATATATTGGGTACGAATAAATTTAATGAATGTAAAAATAAGCTAACAAATAGGAGCTGCTTATTTCATGAGTAACAAAGTATAATTATAGGTGTCGAAGAATTAAAACAGTTTTTAGTTTATTTTTAAGTTTAATAAGAATTTTTTGGAGTTTCTCGCACAAATTAGGAACTTATTATAATTTTAAAAATACTCAGAAATACTTAACTCCTTTTAATATTTTAATCAAAAATAATTAAATGTAAAGCTTTTTATATAGGTGTTATGGATTCTGGAAACAAATAACACTGAATAGTATTTCGTTTTCTTTTTTAAGAACAAATAGGTAGTATTATAGAGCGAAATAAATATAAAGCGGTTTTTAACAATATGGCTAGCTGCTCTACAAACAAACCCGGGTCTACCTACCAATGTTGTCAAGTAGTGTGAATTCATTGAACTAGTTGGCACAAGTTAACGTTTGTCTACAATAATATATGGATATGAACACTATTCATCAGAAATCCATCGAGACTAACCTTGGAACTTTGGAGACAGACGATTTTAAAGATACGTAGTTCACTAAAGCTAAAGCTAAGTAAATATAAGATAAGCCTTGATCTAAACATAACCAAATTCAGTAAAGACTACTAAATCTCTCCAAATCGAAACAAATTAGACTAAATAGCAATGATTGCTCTACATTACCCATATACGAATTTTATTGTTTTAAGCCGAGGTTAAGACCAATTTAAGATTTTATATGGATGAATTAAGCTCAAAATTTTACATTTGGATTTTTACATACATAAGTCGTGAAAATAATTATTATTACGTAGCAATTGGATGAAAGCTTCGCCTTTGGTGAATCTCTGTCATCTAACCATTCAAAATTGTGATAGTATTTTAACCTGGATTATTATCTACTTGTAGATTTTTATGTCTGTTGTTAGGGTTATTCTTAATGCATATCACAATATGTTTATCGCATTTCTCTTCTGTCATTCAGCTAGTTAGTCATTTTAACTTTCGCTGTTTTCAAAACAAAACTGTCAAACGCGCAAACCAGATTCCCACACAACTGTATTTACCAGCGGACGTGATACGTTTGACGCGGTTGCGCAAATTATTAGCCTTCGGACGGTTCCTATACTGATAAAGCACCAGCACCCACCAGAATGTAACCCTGGCCCGATTCGCTGAGGATGTAGGCAGCCAATATTTAGGGCTCATTTGTTATGTATGCTATCATTTTTCTAATCAATCTCATGTATTTTAATGTTTTGTCATCGGCTTATGGCTTATTTATTTTTTTCACTGCAAGCGTTTTCGTTTAAAGCAATTTCTGACAAAGGGATAACACAAAAGCTCATCATCGCCTCATTCATATCGATTTCACATGAAACCAATGGAGCTTCTGTGAATATATTGAATGGAGAAATTCCAAGGGTTAAGCCCCACGTGTATAAACGATTGGAATTGCTATAAACCATCACAAATGGACATGTTTACAGCGACGATCACAAACAGATCGATAAGATTTGCAAAAGCTGCGATAACAAGTATTACCGAACAAGTTATTGACGTCGCTATAGCGACAAGTGCACGTTGCGTAAATCAATATATGAACTTCCTTTAATTAAAGTATCAATGACAGGAGATAAAATAATATATTGACGAACCTTACACCACATTAAAATTATAAATAGGCGGTTTATTATCGCAAGATGTTCACGCTATAAAATTGATCTGTTGCTGTAACAAGTAAACATTATGATCGGGATTTCATTTCGTATAATTTTAACTCCACATGTGCAATATGTACAAAAAGTATGATATAAAAATGTGATTAAATTAAATTAAATAATTGAAATATATAGACATTACGTAATACGATACCTATTACTAGCTCTACGAGACAATGGGCGGCTAGCGCGCGGGTTCCGTTCAGTCAAAAATTTGGACAGCGAAACGATAATGTATCCTTTTGATTTTCTACAAATTCACCAATTACCATGCCACTGGTTTCCTAGGTTGCGGGCACCGTACCGTCGGGGCGGTGGTGATACTGGTGGTCGAACGAAGCACGCGTGGACGAGAGCATGAACCGCGGAAGTCGCGGGGCGCAAGACACGACGACACGTGCACTGCGCTCGGCGGCACGCTCCGAACTGACAGCAAAATTGCGAGCTTTATCAATGGGCAAACATTGGAAACGGCGCGCGCGCACGTATGCTCTACCACTTAGATCTATGGTGCTTCCGTTACGGTTAGTGGCGCTCGCGGACTATGTTTGATAGTTGCGCCCGATGTGTACCAAATTCGATGTTTATTTAGATCACCAGCCTATCATCAAAATGGATGGATAACCAATCCATCCATTTTGAACAATAATTTAAGATTTTAATTGCTATTGCTACCGGTATTTATTTTCTGACTAGACATCTCATGATCTCATCAGAATCTTTAAGATATTCTACTTTGTTAAGACCACTGAGCTAGCCACATGCGTGTTTGACCATTACTCATCGGTAGTAAAATCGCACATAACTATGTACCTATCAGGTGTGAAGATATCAGATGCATACTGAATTAGAGCTACTGAAGCGGAATGATGAACTTCAAACATTAAGGAGTACGAAGGTACTATCATATGGATGATCTTTGCATTTACAATTTACTGCTACGCAATATAGCAGCTCGAGTTTATGGAATTTGTAGATTAAATCAGTCAATTGCGGAAAGCGCTCGCCCTCAGTAAGTGCGATCTTGTTTAAGTGAATCGCGGTCGAAAGCAAAGTGCGGGCATCTGGTTGCAGAAGACTAGAATACCAGCCACTTGAACTGTGCTTGGATTTTCAAAATCTACCGGGCCGAATCGGTTGAAATATTGTAATTTTGTGTCAAATGCAATTTTATTTCTTTCTGGAGATATGTATCGTTCACAGGGTTTGTCGATGAATGAACAGTTTTATTGTAATGTTACGATCAGAAATCAGTGTTATTACAAGTTAGTAATGTTAAATCACTAGGGTGTACAATAAAGTTAACTTACCAAAATTATGATAAAAGTAGATTAAAAATTATACAATCAAATTAGGAACAAGATAAAAGTAAAAAAAAAACTCGTATCATGTTGTGCGCGTTGAATATTGTTAACCCATCAAACAAATATCACTAATCCTACAAATATTTCAATTGGGTTTTCTGCATTTTTATCACTAAACTGTCGGTCCCTTGGAGCATTAGGCAGAAGAACTAGTGTCATTAACGGCACATCAAAAACCTCATCAGAGTCCTACAATAATGTAACTCGTTGTTTTTATGTCCTGCGGCTGCGGGCCGACTGACGATGACGAGGCTCGTCGGCTGCGACAAGGACACCACGCATATGCCAAGTGCATGCATAATGCGACAAAAAGTTGTAAAGGCTTCGATACTTGATTGTTCATGTAGGAAATACGTAATGAGGATCATCTTGGGAACTCGCTACTCTTACGAACTCTGGTTACGTAGGATTAATTTTATTTTGAGGTATTGTTTTTATAGTTTTTGTTAGATTCTTTATTGATAGAAAGAGAATTCTGGATTTAATTATTGTAATATTATAAGTATCTGCGATCTGGAAGCGCTCATAACTCGGAGGCTTGCGGTGATCGCAAAAGTTAAGCAACAGTGGGCGCGGTCGGCAGTTGCATGGGTGACCGCTAGTGGCAAAATTTCTTGGGCGTTACCATTTGGTAGCAGTAGTTAAACCATGTCAGATGCCTTCGGGCGGCATAAAAATTTCCGAAACTTGGGATGGCCACTAACCCCTCCCATCAATCCGCACTTGAGCAGCGTGGTGGAGTATGCTCTGATATGAGCAGAGACCCGTGCTCAGTGGTGGGCCATTACTGGGTTGATCTCTGTATCTGCTACGAAACATATCTTGAAGAAATCTATCACATTTGAAATCAGTCATGGAAGTTGGACCGGACTAAACATGGAAGTTGGATAGCATCATACTGAAACGCTTAATTCGTTTTGTCTACAATCATATTTTAGTCAACAGCAATGATGGTTTTTCTTTTATCATCTTTATTCCATGTGCATTGGTATTAAATCCTAGTGCGTCTTTATATACTAATTGCTATCGACAGCCATGGCAAACTTGCCAAGTTGCACTATTAAGTAGCAAAGAAGTAATACATTTTCAATATTATTATAAAAAAGGCATTATAATTCAAGTTGGACATCACTTCTTTTAATTGAAACACAATCGCTTGATTGCTTGCGGCTGGATTAGCAGGTGAACTGCTCTCGATGAAGACCCAAACTACGAAAAATATCGAAATCATTTCAATCATTGACAATAACACTGTGTAATTCAAATTCAATACATAAAAACAAAAACTTTGGCGTTTAATTCCCATTGACCTTGATAAATGCGATTAACTCAATTACTTACAAAAGAAAGACAAATATTAATCTTTGATGATACACTTGTGGTTATGAGCAATTTTCCGAATCGGCCATGGGGCGGCCTTCGTGCATTCTTTAAACATGCGTAATTCAAACTTGCGTCAGATGTGAATTGTATTTGGAAATGTGTTCTGTGGGGGACAGGCAAAGAGTACACCGAGTTACAAGTACACAACTGGTCTCGTTTGTGTGATGTGGAATTCTCAAATGAACGTAGAGAACGTAGAATCGTACTTACTGGCTTGCTCTAAACTCCTAACAGGGCTGCACACACTATAGATGCGTTATAAAAAATTATCACAACTACCCTCAGCATATTTTGACATTAAATTGTAATAGTACAATTACTGTTTTTAAAATTACAGAGGAAAAGATCCCCTGTTTTGTATGTATATACTCGTAGTATATAGCTGAATATATTTTAAAAACACCTCAGGGTTCGCCTCCAGCGAGACAGCTCCACACGTCCTCTCAATTTTGATGTGAAGGAGTAGCTTCAAATTGCTTTAAGTTACGATTTGAAGGTTGGTAGAGCCAAATAAAATGAGCATGTTCCTTAACCTGACCAATTTTTTTTTAATAAGATTATCGCGTCTGTCTGATAGACAAAGAGATAGAACGGCATACTTTAATTTATATAATATATAATAGTAATTCTTAAAGCAGATATTATAATGCTTTGCCGTTCATATAAACAATAGGTAACTAGGTAACATAAGGAGTTGTGTAATAACCGTTTTAAGAGGTCACTTAAGCAATGGTTTATTGTAAACAGCATATTGAGTATTTTGTAATGTAAATGATAATAAACCATGAATATTTTGTTACATGTATGGTGTTGTGTTTGTAGGCGTGCGGGGAACACACAAGCAGAACGCGAAATGCGAAGAAATTGTCCCGGGTTCGTTTCCCAGCCTCGATAGATCTTAATGTGACATATAAATGTTTGTTCTCGGATCATGAGAGTTAGTGATATCTTATTGATGTTTTACATGTATGTATGTACATGCCCGCGACAGACGGAATTCTAGTGCAGGGCTAATTATTTTAAACACAGGTACACCTGACTATTATTATTATGATCATCAACATTCAGTATCAAAATTGTAAATAAATGGACGAAGTATATCGCAATTGCATGTTACATGTACAATCCAAGTAATTGTGTACTGTACAATACTTACAATATTCATCGTTTTAATCTTTGGCGATCGTATTGAATCCAACGTCCCATACGATACACCCGATGTTGACGAAGCGTCTCGTGAACACATGTTCAGGTGTGCACGCCACGACTCACCTACATCCATCGGCTCGCACAAATAAACTATCGATTTTCATACAGTCGGCTCATGAATAAATCGATGACAATAAGCCTCGAACTGGGTCGCTGGACGTTCACCTCGCGGAGTGAATAGTCTCCCCAATACAACGCTTAAATTTTCTGAACTTCAGAGATACTTGTTTAGTCAAGAATACAAGATGCGATCTTCAATACTTGCAGAAAAATCGGACTGATTGAGTTGGATCCAGTAAAACACCGTCAGATACGAGTATGAAGATGCCTCTAACGCATGTCAAAATGATCACCGGTGCACATGTTAATACACTTACTGAAAGAGTCTGATGTCGCTCTCTGACAATGACAACTTAAATTAAATCGTCTTTGCAACTAACCAAACTGCTTATAAATTCTCGCCCGAACTTCTTGTTCAATATAATAGTAGTGTTCGTGTCTTAAATTAACTAAAGACATAAAACGAATAGACCAGGCACAACTTGTAAAGATTAAAGGAAAACAATAACACGAAGATATCAACAAACGCATTTGCATCCTTAATACTGACATAACAAGGTATACAATTAAAAGTTTTGCAACACAAACAACCATGTCTCGATTACGTGGCGCGTTAAAAATTCGCTCATCTAAGCAGGAGGATTAATTGGGGAATGCGGCTGATAAGATTGCGAATACTGTTGCTACGTGGCTTTGGGCGGAATGTTGAGCCTTTGGAAACATAGACAATCGTTATTTGCACCGTTGTGTAGTTATTGTACGGGATCTACAGATCTGTATCGTTCTCCCCTGTTTGAGAACTCTCAACATTTCTTAAGATTTTTAGATTTTTCATTCTAAAACAGTTTTTGCTTTGAAGTAGAGAAAATAAAATAAAATAAACGCTACCACACTCATACCCCCGCACTAGGATTCCCTGTGTGCAGGTGGCATGGACAGCATTAATAACACATCGAGTTTTTCGAGTGCAGTACTTTTGTGACATAGCAATCATTAAGCTGCCGGTATGACCAGTATCGGAGCTATATAAAGAGTTTAACACTTCAGCAATGCCTTCTGATAGAAAAATAAAAATTAAGCTACACGATCATAACGTACCTTCAATCGGAAAACGTTCCCCGCACTCGGCAATGCTTCCAAATGAATAAACATATCGTGACCGACCCTAAATAATAAAATACGCCTGTTTAGTTACAAAGGAGCAGACGGGCCACCTGAGGGTAAGTGGTCATGTCGCCCATCAACAATACCAAAGGCATCACTATCCTCATACGTTCATCATCCGTTCTCGGCCAACCAATCATTATATGGAAAGAATAAAACTGGCCTATAGATTGACTTTTGACATACAGATTTCAATAAATTACAATTAATTTACAGCAGGGTAGTCTTATTAAAAAAATTGCAGCTTTCTAGATAAAATACAATGATGCCTCAGGATTACTATCGCCGTTAAGAGCAAAGAGGCATTTGAAAGGTTCTCCTTCCGTCATATCGGCTGCAGAATGCACTGCCTTCAAGCTTTGGTTTCGAAATGAGCTAATTATTATCAGTTATCGCTCGCGGCGGAGGCGGCGGCGGCGTTCCGCAAACACTATCACACCGTTTGAGAACGATATCTAATCTGTTGTTTGCCGCAGCCTCCTCGCCGCTCTGCAACGTGACCCAATTAACGGTGTGCCTCATCTAAACTCTAGTGAACCAGTTCCAATCTTAACGTATGATTATCGACTGTCCCAAAAATCTCGTACGTTATCTATGTCATTGCATTATCATAGGCATCACAACACAGTTTAGAACTTAGAACTATCTTTTACGAGAACAGAAATGTAGCTTCCGCCTCGCTGGGGATCGAACCCAGGAGCCTTCGTACGGCGGTCCGGCAAGATGACCATTGCACCGAGTGAGCACTAAGAAAGGATTTTCGGAAATTGGCGGGCGAAGCCGTGGCGGTAAGCTAGTGGTTGATATATAGTTAGAATCCTTAGATATTCCAGGGTTATGGAGAGCCACCCACGGAATGGCGTGGATAGGTACTATTCAAGGATAGCTAGTTATAAATTAATAAAAAACGCAATATGTCATTGAATACCTACACGATTATTATAAAATGTAGCTATAGTGTAAGAGTCGTCGTTTTCATTTATATCTTGCTCAATAAAATTCTTACCTGTTTATTATATTTTAACGAGGCGTCCATTTTTACAATGCTGACAATCATCTATGAAGTGATGAGATCATGGATATACATTATACATGTACCTACATAATTGTGTCCTGTATAGAGCGGTGTTATATTTAAACAGCTGACTGCAAATCCTAACCGTCGATCGCGGGCTGTTTACTGCTGTAACTAAGGGCCTAGAGCCTAGACCGTAAGCTAATCTAAGTCTGTCACTGTCTTATCAGTGAAATAATTATGTAGAGGAGTCTAGAGCCAACCTGAGCGTCAAAACGTATAAAGCCGGAACGTCTCTGAAAAGGTTTTACGAATTTAACGTTAACAACAGGGATCAGGGATCAAAGATGAAAATTTCTTTATTTAGTAAAAAATCGACAATTATAAGTCGCAAATTTACTTTCTGGTTACTTTGGCCCGAGAATTTGTATTGACACAAGCAGTAGATATATAGACACATGAAATAAATGACTAAGTAATGACAAGTACTAACAAAGTATAAAAACATGTAGGTAATAATCCGTTGAACTTGCTTGGTATAATATAGTAGGAGCTGGGTATGGAGATAGTTTTTTTATCCCGTTCCACGTTTCATTGGGCTAATTATTACGATATTTTAAGGATATTTTGTGAGAGATAAGGTTAGTTAGAAATCAATGACATTATAAGCAAAAGGTATAGGTACTATATAAGATCATTATGTATTAGAAATATTTATTTAAAGTGCTTAGTCATGAGGTATAAATTGCTCATTACTTTAAATTACTAATTTATGTTTATAGGTACAGTTCAATTGAACCCCAAATGTGTTATTACAGCCAGTTGTCGTGCAACAACAACATAAAACTGTGTCCCAAATTTTAGAGCAACGCAAACATACGAAAAACCAGGTTATAATCCGCTAAGCGGAACAAACACGCAAACAAACAATTTGTGTGTAAAAACTTTACATTTAGCCCAACCCAATTCGTTATGGATTTAAAAAATATTGAAATTAAATGCATGTTTTACTTTATGGGAGTAGCAAACTAGTGTGCAGCTTCAGGTCTACGGCATGGTAAGATGGTAGAAGTTGTGAGGATCTGGTGGCAGACTATACATAAGTAGTTTTGCTGTCACTTTTGCATGGACATCCTTACCTACTACTGGAGGTGCAAGAAGAGTAGCGCCGTATTAGGTTGCCTAGGTCCTGGTCCTGACCTCAATCGGATGCCAGCAGACCAGAGTGTCAGAAGCCAGTCCCTGATTGGTGGTTGCTTGCGTCAGGATTTACAGTACTTTGTTTCTTTTTCCTTCTTTCTTGGGCGGCTACGCATCGTTGATCTCTTTAGTTAACGATATCCATCGGCGACGGAGACCACTTACCATCAGGTGGCTCAACAGGTCATTCTGATCACCATAAAAAATAACCTTACGAAGCTTCGCCCAGCAAAGGTTCACTCACGGTTCGACACCAAAATATTGAAATAGAGATCAGAGAGACATTCCTCACGTGCAAACCATTACCATACCATGATTAATTAATTAAAGCGATTAGGTAATCAAATATAGCGGAATGCGGCTGTTCATTGAATCAATTGCAGTTATCTATCTCCTTAGTGCCAGCAATTGTATTGTGATGTGCGCTGATCGTAAAACTTATTGCCTTATCGCTAGCCTTGGGTTGTTGTTGCTGACTGTACTCACACGAGTGTATTCATGCGTTCATGTTGTGGAAAGCTTTCATGATGAGTTTGTTCTACGTCGTTTACTCACTGTGATAAATACTATTATTCATATAATTGCATGGCAATATTAATTACCTACTCAATACAAAGCCAAGGGGCTGCATGATCCACTGATTTTAAGTAAGGAGCGTCAGCTTTCTTTCAGGACTCCATGTCGTCTCTTACTACCTCTATCTTTGCTCTCCTTTTGGAAGGCCTTATTCTTAACTACCAAGCGTGGCTTGGACGATGGGTGAAAGATACAAGTGTATGGTGATAGAGTTATTTGCCTATTAGTACGTCATCATCATTCTTTCAGAATACTTATACCTGATATCTGATAATTAGTTAAGGAATATTTCAATCTTATGATTACCTACCGCTTCTTTCTTATTACGACTGAATCATAGAATCGAATCGCAAGCATGGACAGTGATTTTCAGTTACATTTATGAGCATAGCATCACTAGGTTCAAACGCATCACTTATATCCACCAAGTAACGCTTACGACAATAACAGTCACTTGTCCCAGTGCCCTCGCCTGCCTTGACTAGCTATGAAAGAGACTCATGGCCATGTCACGCCCTGCACTAGGCCAATTATAACGATGATTACCAAGTATACTATAGGAGCACCTCCACAACATTATTCAACATTGAACAAAGTATAAGAACCAGTCCTTCAATGTTTAAGAACTGTCACAAACGGAAAACGCACAAACAGTGGCTAAGTTATGTAAAACGTAAGACAAATATGCAGACCCATGAGATAATATTGACTCAATAATAATCGCATCTCGGAGGGACTGTCGCGGTGTCTAGCTGGTGACATCACCTTGTTTGCCTGCTGCCGATCCTGGTGTGTGCTCATGCGAATATAACAAGCTACTTTTTATGTTCCAATAAACAACTCTATGTCCAAGTTATACATTATTCATATTCATTAAAGGTGGTGAGGCTCCATCGAACTTAGTATCCGAACAAAACTTGTGGCGTATGCTGTCGACTGACGAGGCCCCGGCGCCAGGTCGCTCCGGTCGGAATTGTCAGGGCTCTGTACTATCAGTGTAATCGCTACTACTATCTTATTTAGAACCAGTCGTAAAATAACTTTTTAATCTACTTACATATTTCGGTATTTATGTAGGAAAACCAGTCAAATGCAGGTTCTCAACTTTGTTCTTGGCGTTCGTGGTGCCTTTGATGTTATGGGCACCACGAACTTGCTGACTTTTGAGCAGAGAGACCACTTACCGTCAGGCAGCCTGACTGCTCGTTTCTCTTACACTATCACAAAAAATGGCCAATTCCTCTCAGTGCGATAAGTTATGGTCATAATCCATGCTGGCCATGACTGTGCTGGCAGAATTCAGTCTTGCAATCCGCACTGCTGTCATGTCATGAGTAAAAACATTTTCCCAGTAGCCAATGTTAATTTACCACTAGCTACGGTACTACGGCTAGTACGGAAAAGGTAACAACTGTAACACAGAGTAAGCTTATAGGACGGAGTATTCAGACACTTTAAAAGAGCGTTACTATTCATGAATAAATACTATAGTGCTACTTAGGTACTCATAAAACAACTGGTATACAACAGAACATTCAAAAACATACCTACCTCATTTAATTTATTCTTAAATGAGAGCTATTCATAAACACAGGTACTGTCTATGATCACGTGACCTAGGTCAGTTGCGACGATTAAGTACCTTAGGTCGTCTAATTGTTACTCCGTGGTTAGTACCTCTTATAGCTAGGTGCATAAAGTAAACATTTGTACGAATTCAGCACACTACGAGTATTACGTGCAGTGTGCGCCGGCGCAGAGATAAGTGATGGCAAACAGATAGGACATTTGGTCGGCATGCGACCCACATCGGCCACACCACTACTTTGAAGTAGCTTCCACAGCGCCTTCGAATCCTTAATCATTTCTTGACTGATTTTGCAAACAATTTCTTGCTTTTTTAGTTTAGCTATGACTAAGTGCATTTTTATTTTATCGTAATATCCAATTAAGCATTAAAAGGAGTAGCCAAGTGGTTTGAACATTGGACTCCCGGGTTGGCCTGGGTTCGAATACTGCACGTTAAAGATATTATTTTCAAAAATGATATGAGTCGAGAACTTGCTGCGGTGAAGGAAAACTTCGTTAGGAAACCTGCACACCTAATTGTTCAGTGTGTGAACAGTGCCAATCCACACTCAGCCAGCGTGGTAGACTATGGCCACCCATCACATTGTCAGAGGAGACCCAAACTCAGCATTAGGACTGCTAGCATTAGGACGATCAACTCCTCGATCTCAAAATGTCTTGATCACAGCAAGTAAATGCTGCCTGTGGTGTTAGAAGTCTCCATGAGAGGCGGTGATCGCTGAGGTAGATACTATAATTTGACCCATCGGCTCTTTTATCTACTAGCATAAAACAAAAGATTAACTACAAGCACCAGTCGCTACGTAGTGTGAAATTTTAACGCGAAACACACATGGTTGAATCACGGTTCTTACATCCAATTTTACTTCCACAGGTACCTACAATGTACAAACAAAGAGTAACCTTCATTAAATCATGAGAAAGATACTCATGTTCAAAGCAAAGTGTATCTCCTAGCCGTACCTATGAATGATAGTTTTAATTTAAATTACCGGTCTCCGACTCCGGCGGGCCACTGGCCACTAATTACAGCAATGCTGTTGCAGTAATTGGCTCGAAACGCTAAACAATTAACCAGCGGAAGCTATTGTTAGTGTTGAATCGATCTGCTATGTACCCTCGCTGTTAGAAGGAAATGCGGGTATGATTTGTCTCCTCTTGCTTTACATCCTGTATGAGGTTCAGGTTAATTGATTTGGAAAGTAGGTAGGTACGAAGTATCAGTAGTTCTTTTTAAGTTAGGTCAACCATTATGAGCATAATTATTTTTTGCTGGATTAAGTGGTTACAGAAGTCCTAGGCTGCGATAGCTGCTACTTGACGTCAAGTTCTAATTCTGATCTGTAGCTGTATCTCCAAGAATGGTCAACAATTTAATAGGTTTCATAGCAGTCCAGAGCAACGCAAATGAGTAGGTACTACCAAGTGCGCATCGAGGAAGCATCGCCCCCGCGGAAGATGCACCTGTCTCATTACTCACTATCTTAACTCCTCAATTGTCACTGCTCAGTCACTTCGTCACCCACGGACCGGTTATTATTAATATCTTTTAACTGCTGCAATAGCTGCAACTCGCAGTAAGCGTTGGCTGTTGTTTCACGTGAATAGTAGTAATAAAAGTGCATTTTACTTACAAATACCTTATTACGCATCTACAGGAGGTCCAAAAAGCATAACGAACATTATGAACACCATCAAATGATCAACTACCAACGAGTCATGCCTAAAATAAAAATTACTCCAAGTGGAATTCGGTTAATACGTCTGTGTTAAAAAACAAATGCCCTAAATCATTTATTGTCGTCCTTGCTATCATTAAAAGATCAGGCGCCGTTCATAATTTTGGTATTCTGTGACCAAATAACATAATTTTTCGTCATTTTTCGCAAATTAATACAATAATAATCATAGCACAAATCTTTGAACTCAAAGAAACTCTTACAACGGTTACACAATCATAAGTGATTTATCTTACAGCAAGATTATGCTGTAATAGTTGAAAGCATTTAAGGATCCCATTAGCAGTGGCCAAGACCCAGTGAGCCACTGACCCTATCTGACAAGCCGCCCTAATGGACACTGAACGATTCTTAGACTCGACTATCAGATCTAGCAGCGGATAAATGTAACTTTTAAATGAAAATAAACTCGCCTACTTACGTTATCTTATGTAGTCCAGTTTCATTTATGTACAGTCAAGATGAAAAAGTCCTTTGTAGTACCTACCTAAAACCAATGTCCACTACTTACATCTTATTAAATCATTACTTAATTATTCTTATTATTTTGCAATCAGGTGTAAACTCTTTATAAGAAGAATAAATAGCAATGAATTAAATTCAGATCAATATCGTTTTTGTCGTTTTAGCAATATGCATTGTGACTCCTTACTTGCTACCCTACAATAATCATTTTTCTCACATATGTTTCATTTTTATCATCTTCCTGCCTATTTCCCAATTTTATTTGGGGTCGGCGCAATATGTTCTCTTCCATTCTACCCTATTAGCCGTCACTTCTACACTGACCCATTTTCCTCTCTCACACCATCCATCCATCTTTTTCTTGGCCGTCCTCATCCCCTTCGTCCATCCACATTCATATCAATCACTCTTCTCGTCACATGCGATTCCTCTCGCCTCATCACATGCCCATACCACGACATTCGGCTTCCTTTCAACTGGTTTCAACTGTAATTGGTGCTACTTTCAGACTTCCTCTAACATACTCATTTCTTACTTTATCCATTCGCGTACCTAACTCTACACATCCATCTCAACATTCTCATCTCTGCCACATGCAATCGTCTTTCATCAGTTTCCTTTGCAGTCCAGCATTTAAATGTCTATCAGACCTAAAATCGAACCTGGAGAAATTCGTTCTGCAGACAAGGTGACTACAACAAAGCTTTAGCTGCATGCACTTACAATTTTGTTAAGAGCTCGTGATTAAGGATGAAACGATATCTTTGTAGGATCGCCGGCAATTTACGTTCCAGGAGAGCGTAAACACCGACAGCGGGACGCGTTGATTGACCAATCAACAGCTGATGCGATACCATCGGGAGAATGAGATGGGACGGGACTTGACGTCACGACTAATAACGGACCAGCTTGCGGAAAACCACATAATACTTACCTACTTACGGTAATAAAGTGTCGTTGGCTATTCTAGGAATAAGTGAATGACAATGACGACCCTGTAGCCAAGTTGGTAGTGACACTGCCCGCGAAGCGAAGGGCCTCGGGTTCTACTCCCGGCCGGAGCGGATATTTATGACAGATAAATGTCTGTTCTCGGGTCATGGGTGTATTCGACCCCTGATTATACAAATCGTTACTTCCCTTCAAATCAAGTCAAGTCAAATTGTTACTTCCCTGTCAATAAAAAATATGGCCGGATTGGGGCGGCTTATAATACTGACTCCAACCACAACAACGGCGACAACGCACCGGTGACACCCCTGGCCTTAGTCTAAGCCCCTGGCCCTGGCCGACGGTGACGTCGGTGACCGCTCGGCATGGTGGCTCATCAGTCGGCTATTTACATAAAAGCTTGACATATGGCTTGCTTGTTTAGTATCGTAAAGATGATTTTATTGAGGAAATAGTTCCTACATTACGGAATAAAATACAGTTAAAGAATTCAAAATTATATAATTATTACAATATTGACATCATTTATTTACAATTAAATAAAATTAAGATAATTTTAAAAGTATACAATTATAAACCCTATATTTAATCTTAGACATAAACTCACAAATATTTACATAAACTTAAACTTATGTATAAGCAGTGTATGTGGACTTACCACATACACTACTTATACATACCAACACTGATTAATAATTAATTGCTAGCCTTAGAACTGTCATACGAATCTAGAGAGTCAGCAGTATAACCCATAATTTTTCAGTTAAGTGGGTGGCTAATTCGTCAACTCGGACTTGAGAAACTCGCCCGCGCGGCCGAGTTGGGAAGATTTAATTATACCTATTATTTTATTATACATCTCGGCCGTAGGCTTAATTACTATGCGGGCGAGTCAATACAATTCATTTTTGTGAATTTGTTTATTCGTCATCTCGGCCGAATACAAGAAGTACATTCACGTTATAAAATATTTAAAACAAACAATTATTTTTTTAGCCAGAATAAGTTGAACGCTGATTGAGTAAAGTGTTTAGTACGTTTTTCTTCAAATGTACCGCAATAAAATGCTCATGCTCTGAGTGTGTAATACAGCGTATCGATGAAAAACGTCAAACCAATGTCAAACAGACAGGGCCAGGCCACAACAGTGCGTTGCGGCGTCGCATCGCAAAAATCAACGACGCCGCACAACGCATCGTGGAAATTTCCGATGCGCTGCCGCAACGTACAAATCTGCGATGCGACAACGCTTTGCCGTTTAGTCGGTGTCCATACTTTGAACGACCTGCACGTGTTTTTTAAGCGATATGGCGCAGTACGATGTCGACCACCTGATATCTTTAATTTACGAACGTCCCGTCCTTTGGGACAAAACTATATCACAATTCAAAGACAAATTTTTAAAAACAGAAGCATGGAGGGAAGTGTGTACAAGTTTATATTCAAATTTTGAGGAGTTAAATAGTGTTGAAAAAACAAAACTCGGTAAGTACTTATAAACATTTATATTTTTGTTAACTGCCAACTAAGACCTCCAATGTTACTATTAAAATAATTACAAAATTCGTTTCTGATTATGTTAGCTCCTGTTCTACTTTCATGTGTTGTTTCGTGTAAAATTTGCAAAGAATCGTCAATAATCATTTCTTCTAACGTTTGTGCGCCATCTCGATTCAATACAAAGTTGTGTAATACACAGCATGCTTTTATAATGTCTATTGTGAAATCGTAAGAAACATTAATGGGTCGATGAAATATGCGCCATTTATTTGCGAGTATGCCAAAAGCGCTCTCAACATATCGTCTGGCTCGGCTCAAACGATAATTAAAAACTCGTTTTTCTATCGATAAAAACTTCCCAGAATATGGGCGCATTATATTATTTGTCAGTGGTAATCCTTCATCCGCCACGAAGACAAAAGGAATTTCTTTTTGAAATCCAGGTAACGGTTTTGGCGGAGGTATAGATAATTGACCTTTTTTTAATAAGTCGTATAGATTTGAGTTCTGAAAAACAGTGGAGTCACATTCCTTACCATATGCACCTATATCGACATATATAAATTTGTAATTCGTATCAACAAGTGCTAATAGAACAATGGAATTATAATTTTTATAATTGAAAAATAGGGATCCACTGTGATCCGGGCTCAATATACGAATGTGTTTTCCATCTAGCGCTCCTATACAATTAGGAAAGTTGGTCTTTTTTTCATACTCTTGAGCAATTTGTTCCATCAGCTCTGTTGTAATTTTTGGTAATTCCAACCTTTTAAGAATGTTCCATACAATACGACAAACAAATTTTATTATTCCTGTTATTGTAGATTTTCCACGATAATATGTGAAATGCATATCTTTAAAAGTATTTCCCGTCGCCAGGTACCTGAAAGAAAACAAAATAAATCATTATTCGTCATATTTTTTTAGGTAACGATGTCATAAAGAAATGGAGAGGAATCAAGGATAATTTTACAAAATACGAAAAAAAATTAAACGAGCAATGTAAATCCGGAGCTGGGGCCAAAAAAATTAAACAATATCATCTATACGACCAGCTCCTATTTCTGAAAAAGATTTCTCAAAATAAAACAACATCAAGTCTTGACGATGAAGAAATAAGACCAAGCACCTCAACCCAACAAAGCCAGCAACCTGTCATGCCACGTTACCAGCCTGCATCGCGTAAAAGAAAAATTGACGAAGACGAATTTGAGAAGAATATTATAGCTGCTTTAAAAACACCTGAAAGTAGACATTTATCTTTTTTTAAAGGAATTTTGCCATCATTGGAAAAATTGAATGATAATCAAACAATAATTTTCCAAAGTCGTGTCCTACAGATATTAAGTGATTTACACCAACCATCATACTATCCCAGCCACTATCAAACTTCACAAACATCCGTCCAAGCAAACTATCAAACAACTGTTCAGACTGGCTATCAAACAGCTCAAATGCCTATGCAGAGTGGCTATCAAACATCCATTCAACGCAGTGCCTTCCAAAGCGGATGCGAAACATCACCGGCACCTATGCAATCGTCTCCACAAACGCCAAGGAATGATGATGTAAATGAGCCAGAACAAATTCATTTCGATGAGGAACTAACAAATTTGACGAATGACACACAATCGGAATACGAGTTTTGAATAACACTAAATTATGAAAATGATTAAACAGTATGATTATAGTAAAAATAGTTTATTTTTTTCTTACCTTACAGTTAATCCCAGCATCTCCAGAGGTTCGATGGGTTTTCTAAATATGTATTTCTTTTGTAAATGAGGCTTTATCAAACTAAGAAGTTCTTCAAAACTTACTACACTCATCCTAAAGTAATCGAAAAATTTAACCTCGTCCACTTTTAGCGCCTCATATTTGCTTTTGAAGTGGTTTCCATCTTTATTCATAATTGTCAGTAATGGGTGCACCCAGTACTTTCTTTTCTGTTTCTTTTTCTTAATACGCCTTAACGCAAGCAGAAGTAGAACACGCGCAGTGCGGTCCATGTCTCACTAGAAACTGAATTGACGGTTAACGTCTTGTCGTACGATGTCGTATCCGATGAAATTTTTGCGTTGCGACATCGCATCGCATATGTTGTTTTTGCGATGCGACGCCGCAACGCACTGTTGTGGCCTGGCCCACAGGGTTACTGTAATTAACCTATCAAGATCACGCGTCACAAAATGTATGTATGCCGACGCTGCGCCAAAGTAACCGGTTTCTATAAGGGCGTTAATAATCAGTATTATTATTGTGATAAGGAAGACGAGAGGTTTGGTGTGCAATGTTGTAAGGCTTAAATTAAAAATTCAGTTTAATTAATTATTTACAAAAAATATTGAGAGAAACTCCTACCTGCAGAAACTGTTTTCATATCATATGAAATTACTACATTGTAATTTCTAAAATTGACAAAACTGAGGTCTTCGTCATTCGCCTTTAATTTTTCTTGAACGAGACATCAAATTTTCATTCTTTCAATATACTTGTACACTTGGTTAGCTTTTCTTTTTTAAAACCAATAATCTACTACCATAAAACCGATCTACGCCTAATATTTGTCGAAATTTATTACTTTTATCCCCATTTGTCTTGAAAGATATTAATTTATTCCCTCATATATAATTATTTTAAATAGGCAAGTATTTAATTTTCCTAGCTGGCAACTTAATCACCACACCCAACATCAAAGTGAATAACGGAAATTAAACCTTCGTGCCTTAAGATTCAGTACATATTCGCATGTGGTATATTTTATATATTGCGCCCGCGTCAATGATCCATGTCACTTTTACTCATCAGGCCGCCATCTTAAAGGCTGCCACAGAGCTTGTGTTGTGTTAAGTGAAAATTGTGAAGTTTTATAAAGGTAAGTAAGCCAAATCATACTATTTTATAATATTAATTTTATAGCAATATTCCATTATAGCTAAGTATCTATTTTTTTTCATACTCCTGTTAACCACGATCGTATTTTTTGGTAATCCTAACTAATAAACAGTAATTTTGAATAGCAGATGGCCGCCATTTTGACTGCTTTGTTGTAACGGCGTCTGTTTTAATTTAAACTAAAATACTCTCTTGATTTCTATACAACTTATCTAAAACAAAATGTATAGTGTATCCAATTTTTTTTACAGCTAATGCAACCAGTCTTCTGATTTTTATTAAGTAGCAAATATTATAAACACAATGAATGCAGGTGAGAACAATAAAAAATTAAGTTTAGCGAATTTACGCTAGGGTTTATTAACCATCCACGTTGCATTTGTCTCTAACACTTTTTGTTTGCTATTTAAGGCTCCGTCCTAAAAAATCTCATATTAGCAACAAGTTTGTGCTTTTTTGTGTGAGGAAAAGAAAAATGTATTTTAAGCAATCACGTATGACTTTAGTACCTAGATATATATATATATTTTCATATTAACTCGAAATTTGAGCGGTTCAAACCATGACGGTCCCTTAAATGCTTGCTTATGATTAAAATATAAAAGAATGTGCTTTATTTTGTTCATGCAGTAATAGTTTGCGTATAATAATCTGTGGCAAAAATTAAATATCATGCTAAAATCTCATGTAATGTAATTACTTTTCATTGTAATTGAAAATAATGCTATTTTGCTTAAGAAATTTCTATAATTAATTACTTTTGTATTACAGGCGATGAATCACAACCAGGGCCATCTGGCTTACAAAATCAACCCCAATTACAAATATTGACATCACAAAGGGGTAAGCGATTGCTTCTTCGCGCGGGGCATAAATACAACGAAAAAAGAAATAATAAAGATGGTACTACCACTTGGTACTGTATAAAAAGGACCACGTGCAAGGCGGCACTAGTTACTTCTACTGACAACTCAATTAAAAGAGAGGATATACACAATTGTGAGCCTGATTTCGCATCCAACGAATTAGAAATACAACTTGGAAAGTGTATTGATAAAATTACATCGGACTATACTATTCCAGTGCCGAGTGCTTATAGAGAAACTGTATCAAAACTTAAAGACAGTGGAATTAATTTGATTAAAAAAATACCTGACTTTGTGAATGTTAAAAATAAGCTTTATAAAAAGAGAAATAAATCATTGGACGTCCCAAAAGTCTGTTTTAAATCCCCAAGTGAAATTATTGTTTCTGAAAAATTTAAAAATTTTGTATTAGCTGATTATAATTATAAATCAAACAGAATTCTAGTTTTTGCTAATGAAAATTGTAGAACAATATTATCTCGCTCAAATTTGACTATTTTATGTGATGGAACCTTCAAATGTTGTTTAAGGCCTTTTCAACAATTGTACACCGTGCATGTTGATTTAGGAAGCAATGAGATGTATAACAATATTATGCCAGTGGTATATGCCTTGCTGCCAAGTAAAACAAAAAATATCTATAACACTTTGTTTAACCTTATCAAAAGCCAAATCCCTCAATTTAATCCAAAATTATTTGTACTAGACTTTGAGCAAGCAGCAATGTCCGCAATTACAGAAACATTCCCTGAAACACAAATAAGTGGTTGTCATTTTCATTTTTCGAAAAGTTTGTGGCAAAGAGCTGACAATTTAGGCCTAACCAAATTTAAATTAGCCAGAAAACATATAAAACGTTGCTCTGTTTTGGCGCATCTACCTAAAGAAGATGTAGAAAGTGGTTGGTTGTATATAATGTCACAATGTCCAAGAACTCCAAATATAGTCTCATTCAATGATTATTTTGTAGAAACGTGGTTAAGTGAAGAATCATTTTTTTTTAATAAATGGAACTGCTACAATACACAACATCGTACAACCAATATGATTGAAAGTTGGCATTCTACTATTAACAAAAAAATACCAGCCAAACCCAAAAGTATAGCACAATTTTTAACAATATTACAAAAAGAAGATGATTATTTTAATGTATTATACCAAAAAGGGTCTAACATAACAAAAAAACTTAAAGAAACACAAGAAATTGATGAAAATATATATACTACCATTAATGAATATAAACAAGGGAAAATAAATATAGATCTCTGTATCGAACGACTTGTTTTATAATTTTGTTATTTATCTATTGCATAATTATGACAAATAATACTAGTCAGTTGATTGTAGTGATTTTTCAAAAAAGTAAGTTTTTAATTAATCTGTGATGTTTAAAATGATCTGTGATTTTTTAAGTGATTTATATGATAGTATAAATATTAGTGTGTAAGTTAAATGATTTATGTGATAATAAAAACATTAGTGTGTCTGTCAAACATGTACTTTAATAATTGTCCATACCGATTGTTGAATCCTATTAGACTAAGCTTATTTTTTTATACATCTATGTTGATTTTTTAAATATATACATGTTTTTATATTTTTAAGCTTGTTTTATTTTACCTATAGAAAAATATATTTAAAATCGAACCACTTTTGTACTTGACTGTACAATAATGCTTTTTATTTTCATTGACGGCCGAGTTGACGAATACAATATACGAAAAAATTACTTCGGCAACTCGACCGCGTGGCGCGGCCGAGTCGCATAATAAAAGAATAATTAATATTTTATTTTCCCAACTCGGCCGCGCGGGCGAGTTTCTAGCGTCCGAGTTGACGAATTAGCCAAGTGGGTTTGTAAATCAAAATTATGAATGATACCCACAATACAACCTATAGTAAAAGGTAAATAACATTTATTACAAACACTGAGGTGAATATTCATTTTTATATTACACTGCTCCTTTAAAAAAGAAAAATTGTCTTATTTGCAGATGATACCCAGCCATAGAAAACAAAATTGTTGGTTAACAAGAAAAGAGTTGTTTTTAGAAAAAGCTGCATATCACCTGGTTGCCGTATCCACAAGGATTTTTTGAAATCCAAGATGCAACTGGAGTACATTAAAAGAGTTCGTAGAGCATTCAAGTTTTCAAAACAAAAAATCTTTGAAAAAATGACCAGAAAAATGAATCCTTTAGCTAAAAAGATTATGTGGATGCAAATCTAACAATGCACAAAAAAGCTAAGGGGAGAATGTTTAATAATGAGGAGAAAATTATAGGTCTCTCTATATTAAAACAGAGTCCGAAATGTTACAAATTTTTACAGAAAATCTTTATCCTGCCATCAAAATATCCCCTCAATAAAATGTTTGTTTACATTGAGACAGGCATCAATCCACAAGTATTTGATGCAGTGAAAAAGTAGGAAATACCACCTTAACCTGATCATAAAATCATGTAACATCATACATAGTATATGAAGATTTGATTCGTAGTTATAATTTTCAAATTCATTCGATTCTCTTTTGTATTGATGTTTATTCTTAAATACTAAATTCCTAATTACTTCCTAATACTCAATCATATTTGATAAAGTAGCGTTAGATCCAGCTCTAAATTATGAAAAACGAAGAGACAACATAAATGGCTTTGTTGAGATGGGGGAAAAACAAATGACTTTGCTGATCATGCTCTAGTTTTTATGCTAAGGGACTCTATACATAAATGGCAGCAACCTATAGCAAATTACTTTTGCAAGGGAGCAACAGCAAAGACGCATTTAAAACCAATAATCAAAGAGATTATAACTGTGGTCAGTGACACTGGTCTCGTACCTGTTGCATTAATATGTGACTGGGACTGCATTTCAGTCAATCTTAAGAAGCCTCCAAGAGGATACCAGGAGGGAGCAAATAGAAACAGGCAAAGAAATAGGTAAGAAGCCCATTGATATACATAAAAATTAAAATTTTGTAAACCGAAATGAAATTCATATATACGAGGGGCGGTCAAAAAGTTCGCGGAATGGCGGGGTTGGCGGGGGTGAGGTAGCTCGTCCAGGTAGCCGCTACTTGAGTAACTCATAATTACTATATATGCCAATTTCTAGCCTAATTGGGTCATTAGCTTTCGAGTTACAAACGAGTGAACAAGTAAATCGGGAACAAACTAGCCACTATGGAGAAAATTGAACATCGCGCCGTCGTAAAGTTCCTCACCAAACAAGGAAAAACGCCTCAAACTATTTTGCAAGAGATGTTAGCTGTTTACGGAGACTCTGCTCCTGGTAAAACCATGATTTACAAATGGCACGGCCTTTTCAAGCAAGGAAGGGAGTCAATTGAAGATGATCCTCGACCTGGACGGCCCATTGAGGCCACTACGCCGGAAATCATTGAAAAAGTTGAAAAACTTGTATTGGAAGACGGAAGGTTGAAGAAGAAACAACTTGCAGCATCAGTTGGAGTATCAGAAACCACAATTTTAAATATTCTTCATCAACATCTTGGCATGAGTAAAGTGTGTTCAAGGTGGGTCCCGAGAATGCTCACGCCGCTGCAAAAACGTGAGCGCGTCAACTGTTCCCGCGAGTTTTTGGACCGCTGTGGAGAAGATAGGGAAGAAATTATGGCCCGAATTGTAACCGGTGATGAAACTTGGGTTCACCACTATGAGCCTGAGTCAAAGCAGGAGTCGATGCAGTGGCACAAAAAAGGCACACCACCCCCAAAAAAATTTAAAGTGTCGCAATCGGCCGGAAAGATCATGGCGACTATTTTTTGGGATACTGAAGGTATTCTTTTGATCGATTATAAAGAACGTGGTGTTTCTATAACGGGAGAGTACTACGCTTCCCTATTGGACCGATTAAAAGAAGCTATTAAAGAAAAAAGAAGAGGAAAACTGACAAAAGGTGTACTCCTTTTGCACGACAACGCGCCCGTTCACACGAGTCATGTTGCGACAGCTGCCATTCATCGATGCGGTTTTGAACAACTACGCCATCCACCCTACAGTCCAGACCTGGCCCCTAGCGATTTTTATTTATTCCCAAAGATGAAGAAAGAGCTGCGTGGAAAAAAATTTAGAGACGATGATGAAGTCAAGTCGGCGATTTCGGCGTATTTTGACGCCCAAGACAAAACCTATTTTTTCGACGGTATTAATAAGTTATATGCCAGATCCGAAAAATGTATTCGTGTTAAGGGGGAATATATTGAAAAGGAAAAATAACATAATGTATCATTTCATCTTTTTTCCCAGTCATTCCGCGAACTTTTTGACCTCCCCTCGTACTAATGTAATGCATCATAATAATATTATCTAACTTTAAAATTGACGACCCGGATGACGCAATGGTTAACACGCCGGATCGCCGTTCCGAGGGTCCTGGGTTCGATTCCCAGCGAGGCGGAAATTTGAATGATGAATTTAAATTTCCGTTCTTGGTCTAGGTGTGTTTATTCTTGTCTTGTGTGTTGTCCATGGCACCCACGACACAGGGAATCCTAGTGTGGGGCTATGAGTGTGTAGCGTTATTTATTTATTTATTTATTTATTCATGGTCAGACTCTAAATATCATATATGACCCACCCCATTTAATAAAGGGATTAACGAACATTTTTTTGAAAAAAAAAAAAATTTGTAGCACGGCAACACCTCTCTTATGCCGCTACCCGTACGATCAATAGAGCGAGGGTACCTATTGCGCCCGCGCCGACTTCCGCCGGACGTTAATCAACGCATTGAGTCATCCGACACACCTATAATGAGACGATCTGGTCGCCCACGCCGCATGCCTTTAACCCTTAATTACTCGCGTGGGGTATATTTTACCCCATTCAGGTTTTGAGGTGTTACAGCTTCGCCATTTTTGAATTGAACGGAGCGGCGTTTCGTGTAGCTGCTTAAATATGCCCCCCCGCCACGTTTCCGTCGCGTGCGCCGCTCGGCACGGTGTGGTTGTGTCCAGAGATCGCGTCTGGGGTATATATTGCCCAACGCGAGTGTTAGTGCGACTTTTTTTACGAGTAAGTATTAATTAATTGTATTTTTTTAATGTGTTATAAAGGTTTATTGAAGTGGATTTGTTACTTTTTGTTAATTGAATGTTTGTTTTTAGGTTTTAAGTTTTAATTAACCTCGAAATGGCACATCAGCGGCTTTCTGACCGCCAAATTGTTCAATCTTCATTAGATGAGGAGGAAGAAAACGTCATAGACAGTTCCGATGGAGATGAAGTTGAGGCAGAAATGATCCAAAGTGACCATGAATCAGAGTCTCAAGAAAGTGCCAATGAAATGCAGTTGGAATGGAGCAGTGATGACAGTTAGCCGTTGTCTAGCCACGTAAGCAATTGCGATAGATTTTATTTTTCAAAAAATAAAGTCACAAAGTGGGCAAAAGAGCCGCCACGTACCAGCATCCGAGTTCGTAGTCACAATATTATAAGGGAAACACCCTAAGGCCTAAGGGCCTAAGGCCAGATCCGTCAGTACAATACAAGATGCATTCTTTTGCATGTTTACAAGGGATACTATAACTTACATATTACTCCACACCAACAATTACATCCAATCTATTCAAGAAAAGTTTCAACGCGAGCGTGTTGTAAATTGCTAGAATATGAGGAAAGAATGAATATGAGGAAGAAAACTGAATCACAAAATGACAAGAAGGGAGTTTCTTAAACATTTGGCTGTTGATTTGGTACAGGCTCATCGACAAAGTCGATCAACAATACCGCAACTACCCCGGGCCATACAAAAACGTCTGAAGAGAAACGCTGAACTTCAAGATGCTGGCTCCACGTTCAGAGGCGGTCCATCGACAAATTATAAAAGGTGCCATATTTGTCCAAGGTGAAAAGCCAAAAAAATAGATTCGTGTGTGCGAAATGCCAACAGCATGTTTGTCATGACCACTGCATCATGACATGTAATAAATGTATTAACTAATTAGTTCCTACATATTTTGGTTGATCTCTTAATTACTGTAAGCAAAATGTTAATAATTAATACTGTTATCCTAAAGTACAAAGTTGATTATTTCAGAATTTTATAATAAATATAATCCCTACTAATCCCTACTTCCCTACTAATATTATAAATGCGAAAGTAACTCTGTCTGTCTGTCTGTCTGTCTGTCTGTCTTTGTCGCTTTCCCGCTTAAACCTCTCAACCGATTTTGATGAAATTTGACACAGACAATCTTTAGACCCTGAGAAAGGACATAGGCTACCTTTTATTGCGACAAAAAGGGATGAAGAGGTTGAAATAAAGGTTGAAAGTTTGTATGGGATTTCTTCGGGTTTTAAGCACAGTGCCATCTAGGGGTGAACCTTCCTTACTTAAAGAATAAGAACGCCTAGCGCCATCTCTTAAAGAACCATGAAACTTTATATTTAAGCACATGATAATAAGTTTCCCGAAGCGAAGCGAGGGCGGGTCGCTAGTATAATATAAATGAGTCAACTATTTTTATTTCACCTTCAAAATTGGGGTTAAATATTCCCCACGCGAGCGTTAGTGTAACTTTTTTGATGCGAGTAACTAAGGGTTAAAGTTATTAACATAAGATACTGTTTGTTTAATGTTTCTTGAGTTATTTTCTGTGATTGTGTTATTAAAATACTATCCCGAAGTTCGTTTTGTATAAATGGCGCCAGAACCCGCTAACTCACACTAAATATTCCAAAATAAAATATGTTCATGGAGCGATACCGATGTATAAAACCGACTGTAACCATGCAGATACAAGACTTCTACATAAACTTAATGATGAACATGTTATTCTCGATAAAATAAAATAAGGTTTGTTCAGCATCATTGTCCATGTATAGTAAGAAATTTATACATACGTAGATATAATTATGAGCATTCATTTGAATTCCTGGATGGTAAGATACACCGAGATATTGTTATAGAATGCTTTCTAGGTATATCTCTGCGATTAGGTGTTTTAACTGGTGTAATAAAATTTAACAAAATTCTTAAGGGCACTGATATAATAAGATTACAAAATAGAAGTTTTCCACCCATGCAGGAAAAAGTATTGTGTAACAGCACGCCAACAGATGTCGCCAGTTACAAGCCTACGTCATCCTGCCAAGCCGCTACGCCTATCCCTCCCACCGCCAATGACAGCTGCCATGCCTGGAGGGAGAAGCGTAGCCAGCCTTTTTTCCGCCGAAAATTTTTCCAGCCGAAATTAATTTAAGGCGAATTGCTGCCCGATTACAATGATAAAGTTATTTTCAGTGTTTTATTTTTCAATTACTGTTTTATAATTGTTAAAATATAAAACAAAATAAAAAATAAAATGAGAAACTAGAATGAGAGCGTTTTCTTTAAAATTACCTATTAAATTCTATATCAGTATTGTTGCGGACGCGGTCGCGGAAGTTTCCAGAACCGACTACACCGATCACGATTACACCGAAACGCAGTGCGACTATAACGGGACTAGAGACAGCACCGAAAAAGAAGAAACTGTCATTGAACAAGGGATCGACGAACATCACCACACCAATAACATCATCAATACGTCCGACTCCGACACAGGAGCCGACGGTGAGCTTTTCACATGCTCAATTGTTGAAAAAAGAAAATATCGACTATGCAGCACTGTACGATCACCTTGGAAAATCATCAGTAAGCATACGAACACAAGCAGAGACCACTACCATATCGTGTACATATCAACAAACAAAGCCTGGGGACATAACAGTAGACTTGGTAAAACTATTAGGGACAGCCAACATAAAATTACGAAAATTACATGTATTGTTTGTCTACTTGAGTATTTATCTCCCAATGATAATCGTGAAACACTTAGAAACATTCTCACCGAAGAAGATAAAAGAAATTTCAAATGCGTCTCTCATGGGATATAACATCAAAGCAAACAAAAACAAAGCAATCAACATTAGTAATATACACTCCGAAAGGAGAGTATCAATATCTAGCGAACAAAGCACAGCATTGCGTGAAATTAACTCCGGAATGGTGGAAGACACTAGTCAACCCGATGAAATTTTATCTAACCTGGGAGAATGCGGACGAGTGGAGCTTGAACAAATACACACTCAGTCTAATGTACAACAAGGAAAATATAACGAGTACGGAGTGCCTAAAACGGGACGATTTAGAGAATATTGTGAAATTAATAACAAATTGGTTCGACAGCTATGTGAACAAAGAGCTTTTGACGAAGCCGAAGCTCAAAGATTTCTATATGCAACGCCTGAAGGGATTGCCGTCCAATTTACAAAAAAGTTTGGAGAAAGGATACGAACAGCGATTTCAATATCCAGAATTCTGGTATTTCAAGAAAGACCCGAACAAAGGTTGGAAAGAGCAAAACAACTACAATTAAAAGAAAACATTGAATACGCCAACGAAAATAACATTAATAGTATATTACAAAAATTCGAATATATGTTATTGTCGAACCACATATATATAAAGGAATTCGCTACCGTTACGAAAAGACATTTTTATGGTATAACAAAGAAAAAATTAACCTATTTTTCATGGGTCCCCTAGCACCGGAAAAACAATGATAATGGAATCATTAGTACAATTACACTATAATTTTGAACGGTTAACAGGACTGACGCCAGGTTCTTCGTTTAACTTTTGCTCATTAATACATACCAATGCTTGTTTCATTGACGAGTGCAAGTTAACAGAAAACCAAGTCGAACAGTGGAAGTTATTAGCGGCAGGACAACCAATGGCAACCGACATAATATAAAAACCGACATACAGTTATCAACTGTCGATTATATACAGCAAGTAATTATGAGATGTATGTAAATGTACCAGTACCAGACGCAAATGCTGCGATACAATCAAGAACATATACATTTGAATTTAGACATCACATTAAAGAGTATTTTTTCGTAAACGCATTCGTGTGGGAAAGATTCTGGAAAAAGTATAATGAAGAAGACGAAGAATTAGCTGAAGCGTTAACAATATAAATTAAGTATACTATATACATATATATTATAAATATGACGAGTGACCACTAAGCCTTTAGTTAAGATAAATAGCCGTTATATATACATATAGAATAACGAAGTTAAGATTTACTAATACTTAGATATAATAAAACTAAACATAATATATAAGTAACTAGTAAGCAACAAAAAGGAAAAAAAATTGTTAACCAATAGTATACGTTACTAACAAACATATGCGCATTTTTATTACACCCTCCACAAAAGCTATAAATAGAAGCCCACATGTAAATGTCACGACATTCCCACGACAACGCTCATAGTATTAAAATGGGAGAAAGTTTACCAAGTGCCAGTCCACCAGTAGTAACTACGGGTATTAGAAATAACCCTAATATAAAAGTGTACAAATTCGAAAAAGCATTCGCATTTAACTTTGAAGCTCAAAAATTAGCTTTTCAAAAAAAAATTATACAAGATTACGAAGTCGCCGAAGTAAAAACATGGGTACATACACTACCATGGCAATATTTATACTTTTATTTAACACCAAAGGAATTTCATGACATACAACAATGCAACCATTCGGCGCGTGTACTGAAAATAAGGATTGAAATTAATAATCTAGGCAATAGAACACCATTCGTAACATCAACAAGAACAGTAAGTTATGCAAATGCTAATTCACAAACAACAATTGGAATATGGGAAAACCTAGAAGAATTGGGACCATTCGAATGTGGAAACAATATCCAACACAGACAATTATACGGTTTAAGCTACAGATACAACGATAACTTCAAAGGGGCGAATCAAATGAAAGTGTACAATATACATGTGTAGGTAAGTAGCATGAAAGGCTGTATCTGCGGTTTGTATGCAAGCGTGATGTATGCGAGGGACCAGTTAGTTACTGCGCGCTAACTGGCACGACTGGACGGTTGCTCGGGGCCATATGGAATCATTGAAAAAAAAGTGATTAACGTTTTTCCTGGACTTTAATTTCGGCGGCAGTATTTCCCGGTGTAGGGCAAGGCAGGGCACACACAGACACATCAGAACACGCATCTGAAATAGTATTCTAGCACTCTTACAGTGATTTTACATTGATAAGACACTTGGTCTTACAAGTCTACGGGTGGCCATTAAATTAATGCCACTGGATACCACCCCGCAGGAAATTGAGGAGGAGCTCCGCGACCGGGGATACGCCCCGGAAAATATCCGCCTAATAAAAGCCCGCCGCGGGAGGCCAGGTTGCATATTCCTGGCCATCCTGAGACGCACCGAGAACCTCGCACCGGGCATCTACGCCGTAGATGAGCTGCTATACATGCCCGGTGTAAAGATAGAGACCTGGCGAGGCAAAAAAGGACCAGCCCAGTGCCACCGATGCCAAAAGTTCCGGCACTCGTCGCACCAGAGCCACAGAACACAGGCCTGTGTGCGATACGGCGAGGAGCATGCCGCCCGCGAATTCCACAGGAAAAGCCGAAGAAGGCAAAGAACAGGGAAGCTGTAGAGCAGGCGACGACCCCTCCCCTCGCCCCGAGCCGTGAGATGGTGGTACCACCAAGGCATGGCGAGGAATCCTTCCAAAAGGTGGCAATAAACTTGGGGACATTCCCCGACCATTCCCGATCCCGACCGACACCACTCATCCTTTACGGGATGAAGTAAAGACTACGCAATTCTGACGTTGGTCTCCCTGATTCGTGCGTGAGCGTTATACTTAATTGTGAAGTGATCACTCAGTGAATTAAAGGATAAAAAGTAGTGACGTTGTGTGAACTTCTAAATGTACATAACTGTAAACTTATCAAGTGATCGGTAAATAAAAGGACACTTTAGCTTAAATATTTGAATTTGAAGCCAAGAAAATTCAAAAAGAAGAAACGGTAAGGCGTTATTACGTGCTGTGACTCCTTCATCTCAGAATAATGACGTTTGGGCAAAATCAAAAAACGTTTTAAGCTCCATGAGATTTTTAAAGAATAATTATGAACATATCCATATGTAACTGGTTACATATTCATTAAATTCCTCCCCTAACGGAATAAAATGGGGAATAAACTCTAACTTTTTTATTTCTTCAATGGATTCACTTAAACCTTCTATATGAGTTCCTCAAGTGCCGCAAGTTCATATTAAGCGACAGTCGGTATGAAAACGTATGAAGTTTGCGAATCCCAGACTGGATATTTGTGGCGTTTTGAAGTGCACGCTGGCCATGACACCTCGCCACAAGATGAAGATCCAGTTTCTGGAGCAATACCAGCTCTTGTGCTCAGATTTTTAAATGGTCTTGAGCATAAAGGGCACACAATTTGGATGGATAATTTCTATAACTCTCCCGCACTAGCGCGAGAACTAAAAGTTCGAGGCTTTGACTGCGTCGGAACGCTCCGAACGAACCGCCAATTCGTACCATCTGAATTGACGAGTATTAGAAAACAAGACATGTTTGTCGGCCAAGTGTTAGGATGCACCTCGGGAGATGTGGATGTTATTGTTTGGAGGGATAAAAACCGCGTGGCTTTTATTGCACTAACCCAACCTTACAAAACCTTATCTAATTGTCATGGACAACACCAAGTACCATTCCGTACAATTAAACAAACCGCCTACACAAGCCGACCGTTTTGCTGTTAGGTATAAAAGAATGGCTTCAATCAAACAATATCCCTTACGACGATAATTGGCGTAAATGTCAATTACTGGAAGCAGTGAAAAATCATAAGTCTGAACCTAAATATCAGATAGATGAGATTTTAAAATCACACGGCCACGAAGTCTTGAGGCTCCCACCATATCATTGTACGTTAAACCCCATAGAATTAATCTGGGGAATAATGAAACAAAAAGTTACGGGTAAAAACGTCAATAGACCTGCAAGTGATATAAAATCTTTAACAGAAGAATCTCTCTCTCAAATAGAGATCGATGAATGGCGAAAATCTTGTGAACATGTAATAAAAATTGAAAATCAGTTCATAGAAAAAGATAGATTAATTGAGATGCAGAAGGAAAGGTTTATCATAAATACTGCGTCTTCCTCGTCTTCCTCTTCCGATGAAGACTTTTTTATGGATGTTGGAAATTTAAGACGACAAGTTAGATCTGTCCATTTTATTACATTTACGGTATTTAAAATGTCTTCAGTCAGCGACATCCAGGCAAATCAACAGCAGCTGGCGTCAGCTATTGAAAACGTGTACACCAATTTTAAGATAGATGGTGCCAGTACAAAAACTGCCGATATGTCAAGAAAACGTTGGACTTACTTGACAGCTACGGGTTCGAATATGAGGCCAACTATTCTAAGTTAATGGCGAAGGAGCTGGATGCAAACATGCGCGAGCTCATTAATAAGGATCTGGAGCGTCTGAACGAGAGGTACGAAAACATCAAGGCTCATATCCAAAGTTGTCAGGCTGCAGCGGAGGAGAGATCACAATCTCCATATGCTAAGAGCACCTACGTTTATGCCGAAGCCCCAGGTCAATCCACAGCCGAGTGTTAGCCCGGCTGCATCTCAGTCCTCGAGTGCCACAACAAGCAGGACCGAGAATATGCTTCGAAAGCAGCAAAGTAATTTTAAGGCCTTCCATCGCACAGCGACAGGTATTCGATTAGATACCGTCAACGAAAAGTGGGAATTTGAAGATCTGCTGCGCACCCTCCAGTCCCGCTGGTCTACTATAGACTCAGTGCGCTGGGAGCTGAGCAGCCTGCTGGACAGGTCCAACAAGGAATACGAGAGTGCTTATTCATCCTATGAGGGTAAGTACCAGGCCATTAAGAACGCCATCAACAAGAAAATGTGGTCGGTAGCCCACATGGAAAAATTCACGCCTCAGATAGAAATTACTACCTTCAATGGGAACTACAACACCTGGATATCATTTAAAGATTTGTTTAATGAAACCATACATAAAAATAACACCATGTCCAGCTCTCAGAAAATGCAGTACCTCAAGTTCAAGGTAAGAAGGGAAGCTGAACGACTGATACAACATCTAAAACCATCTAGAAACACGATTACAAACAGCCGAACAACTTTGGAATGATTTCCGCGCAGGACATACAAGAAATTATAATACGGCGTCAAGGGATGATAAGGAACCGAATAGTTATTTTACTAATAACTTATTTCAAGAATGTGGAGAATATTACGTGCAATGTAAAACTGTGCTATTGGAAACGTTACGTGTTTTTACATCGGGAAAACGGGCACCTACTATGACGCGTTCCGGAGAGGTTTCTTTACAACCATCAGATGTTAACCCGTGTGTCCCGTGTGAGGTTAAATTGCCATGCGTGCAGCTACCTACGTTCACCGGTAAATACGAGGAATGTCAAACGTTTTATGACATGTTTGTATCATTAATTCATGATAAATGATTATCGTCCATGCAAAAATTATAATATTTAAAAAGTAATTCATGTAATATGTGTGTAAATGCTCCAGGTAAAGAAGAAAATATACCTGCTGTAAACAGTTGGATGTGGACACTGGAAGCTGTAGAAATATTATTTTTAAAAAATTACATAGAATATGAATAATAGAATATTTATTAATACGGTTTGAGTCAATAGATTTAGCAGATATTGAGGATACTTTATTATTAAGCATCACAGAGCGATCCAACAGAGGTCATGTAAACCGTATTAGCGTAAATTCATTTATCTAATTAAGTGATGAAGATTTCAAATCTAAATACAGATTTTCTAAGAGGTTTGCTATGAAAATAGTGGATTTGGTGAGACTAGACTTGCTCTCGATCCTCGGGGGGGCTCATTGTCCCCTGAAATACAAGTGATGTGTGCAATACGATGCGTTTCTTGTTCTTCTTTCTTGTTTCTTGTTTCTTCGATGGGTTTCTCAGCCATATGTTAGCAAATTGTGGACAAAGTTAGCAGGAGAAATTGCAAAGATATCTCATAGATATATTGAAATGCCTGGTACCTTGGATGAACAAGAAGAAACAATAATAAAGTTTCGGAGCATTGCAAACTTCCCCACAGTTATTGGTGCAATAGGCTGCACACATATTCGTGTCAAAAAGACAAATGCTGATGGTGGACAATTATATCTAAACAAAAAAGGATTTTCTTCAATCAATGTGCAGTTTTGTTTAATTTGTTACCATTAATAATGAGATATAAAGTTAACTGTCTATTTACTGTCCAAATTATGATAATATGCTAAAAAAATCATAAATTTAATAGCCCTAATATCTTTGGTGCTGGTGATTTGTGATGCGAAGTTAAAAATCATGGACATTGTAACGATTTCAGAAAATTCTTCAATCATTATCTAAAGATATCAGACAATTTCATCAATCATTTTATGCCAAACTGAATAAACCCTTTCATGACAATTTTCTAATAAATTCATGAATGTTTACACACCGAAGCGTCGAAGACGTAAAATAGAAAGCCGAGCAGAATCGAAAACTTATACAAAGTTTTATGTCCGTACATACACAAAACCATACAAATTGATAAGTTTGTCAATGAAAAAAAAAAACTCGACGTCGAATAAAAGTAAGGAGCACCACCTGAATACTCTTAAAATGTCTTTCGAAAGATATTAAAAAGAAGGGAAATGGATGCAAACAATTTTGAAATGTGGTAAGTATTAAAAAAAAGTGTAATTTCAATCATTTATTCTAACAATTTCTTTATTTAAGACATTTGTATTTTTCTTGTTACACGTTTGAAAATGTATTGCAATTAGTGGGACCCGGGTCGGTAATAGTTTTGGATAACGCACCGTACCACTCCAGACTCGTAGACAGAGTGCCTAACATGAGTTAAAAGAAAAAGAAGGCAGACATACAAGAGTGGCTGCAAGAGAAAAATATTAGTTACGAAGAAAATGAAATAAAAGCGTAACTTTTAACGAAATTTAACAAAGCTGACTTTACTAAAAAAGTTGTGCATGAAATAGCAGCCCGCAAAAATATTATTGTCTTATGCCTTCCGCCCTATCATTGTAAACTAAAACCAATGATAACAATGAGTTAATTTGGGCACAATTAAAGTCTCATATTGGCATGAATAATAAAAGCTACAAAATGTCCGAGGTCAACTAACAAAAGAAGGCCTCACAAAAATTGGTACGGTGTCGTGGTCTATTTGCATTAAACATGTAAAAAAATAAGAAGATAAGATGATAATATGATGCAGCTGGATGGAATTTTAGATGCTGCATCAGATCAACCGACTTCGAATTTTATAATACATGTTTCAGAAACAGAGTCAAGCGAAGAAGACTCCGATGACTCTGATGATCAATAAAAATGTTTTTCAATATTTTGTTGTATATTTTTTTTTTATTCATGATTTTCTATCAATCATTTCTTCATTGATCTCTGTTACGATTCCACGTTGTAAATGTGTTTGCGCAATAAAACAAGCATTCAGGTTCTTATATCAGAGTTTTTCTCCACCACGACTACACCGGCGTCCCCACATCATCGTTCTAATGAGTACACAGAAGGAAATAACAATTCTGCCTGGTGGCACAAAGAACAGCGTCCCCACATTATGTTGCTCAAAACAACCTGGAGGACTTTTAGATATTGTAAATAATATAAATGTCTAGATTGCTTTTGCTAACGTGAAATATCACAACTGATTATCAAGTGCGTGAAACGGAAAGCCGTCACATGACATTTGACAATGTCAAAGTTAATTAGTTGACGTTGTTGACAACTGTATCTGCTGAGAGCTGGAATTAATGAAAAATTATTTAAAGTCATGGGAAACAAATTTCGGAAGCTCAAAACCAATGACAAATTATGCATTTTGATGTCCGGTGAAATAGCAATAACACCACATTTTGAGTACAAAAATAAAAAAGGCAATATCGGGCTTTAAGACAGATGGGTCAAGCAGGCATAACTTGAAGATCATACTCTGGTGTTTATGGTGAGAGGAGTTTTAAAAAACCATAATCAGCCAGTGGTTTATACTTTCACCTCTGGAAGTGTGAAAAAAGAAGAACTTATTCAACTAATTACCATTATTATAAAATAAGGAACTTCGTTCCAAAATTGCATAGTGTGGGATTACGGGTTGTAGCCACAGTTTGCGACCAAGGCGCATCTAACGTAAGTTGCATCATCAATAAATTAGTAAATAACACAAAGGAAAAATATATAAGAGAAAATATAATACTGAAGAGAGATATATTTGAAACAGATGGTAAAGAAGTAATCCCACTTTATGCCCACCACATTTATTAAAAGGAGTGAGAAATAATCTATTGTCAAAGGATCTAAAATGCAACATAGTTGGGGTTCCCAAGTAGCGAAATGGAAACATATTTTAACGTTACATGAAGCAAATCCTTCCTTACAAAGGAATCAAAACGATTAAAAACCTTAGTGAGGACCATATAATGCCTGAAAAATGTAAAAGGAAGGTGCAAATATGATAACGAGCCACGACCAGGACCGTCACGAGGTTGGTTTCATTTTGATGTTCTTGCCCGATTTCCAGTTTTGATAACTTAACTTACAAATATGATAACGAGCCACGACCAGGACCGTCACGAGGTTGGTTTCATTTTGATGTTCTTGCCCGATTTCCAGTTTTGATAACTTAACTTACAAATATGATAACGAGCCACGACCAGGACCGTCACGAGGTTGGTTTCATTTTGATGTTCTTGCCCGATTTCCAGTTTTGATAACTTAACTTACAAATATGATAACGAGCCACAACCAGGACCGTCACGAGGTTGGTTTCATTTTGATGTTCTTGCCTGATTTCCAGTTTTGATAACTTAACTTACAATGTATATCGTTAACTTTCAGATTTCGGACTGGGTGATTATGCTGATGATGATATTGCCCTCATTTCTATACCAGTGCCCCTTATCAAGTCTCGATTCTCTTCAGTGAGTTTTACAGATTTAAACATTGTGTTTGTTATTTAAATTGTAAATTATTTACTTAATTTATCACACTTTTGCAGATAGATTACACAGAATTGAGAAATTACTCGAAGTTATGAACAAGAACTTCCAAACTACACCCCTTCCGAAGAGATCTGCATAGACGAAAGCGTGGTGCCTTTTTGCGGGTGAATAATTTTCCGCCAATACAATAAACAAAAAAAGGATTGTGTGGTTTTATCAAACCACGGTAAAAGTGAAACTTTTTTTCACGGCACGAGCACCATAGCCGCGGTATCAACAACAACGGCACCGGCAAATGAAAATATACAATTCGAAATACTTTCGCAACAATTAGAAAAACTAACACTCGAAATCGCCGAACTACGTGGCCGCACTACGCAACGCTCCTATCGCCGTCCCTCCCACTCACGGCGATCGTTCCATTCCCGATCAAAGTCCAACTCGAGAAGAGCATCAGTGAAACCAGGCGATCCGACATGGCTTTGCCCATATCATCTGCGCTACGGGGACGAAGCAAGACGCTGCGAATCACCTTGCGCAAAAAGAAAACAGACGGAAAACTGAATCCGACACCGACGGCGGCGGTCGTCGGTGTCCACAGCCAAAGCAACCGCCTTTGCGTTCACGACCGCAACTGCCATGAACGACTACTAGTAGACACCGGCAACTTGCAACTTTTGGAACGGTTGAAGGGACGCCACTTATGATTTAGGCAGCTATTTTATTTTATATTTTGCTTGTATTGTTTTTGATACATGATCAGGATTATATAGAAATAAAAATACATAGAACTTATTGCGTTGTTTTTATTTAATTTCTAAATTATTATACATATTTTTACAACCCATTTTTCCAAAGCTCTTTTCTAATATTACGTCCTCGGCGCAGTTGTAATTTATAATGCCATTAGATTAATGTTTCTAGATTCTAAATCTAATGAGCTTTAGCTTAATTTAACAGTCTTATTGGAAATAAACAGGGTATAATAAGAACTGACCCATCCCGCGACCCCGTCTGTTACGCAACCGCAAGGCGGTGCCACATATAGGTTGTTTCTTATATGTCACAACAGACGAGAGGTTTTCGTTATGGTGGACAATGATTAAAACTTTGATAAATAAACATTGTGAATTAAGAAACTATAAATAAATATTGTTAAGTAAGAAATACGTAGTTTCTTTGTGATAAAAGCGCCTCTTTTAATACAAAGAAATTAATCGACAGAACTACGAATCTCGCTGTCGATGCCATTGAAATAACTACATGTTCTGAAACAATTCGTATGATTAGCATCGATCAAGCCTACTACAACATAATCAAACAGTATCCAGATGTCACATGTGCACATAATATCCAATCTATAAATTGGAAAGTCATTATAAGCTGCGGCAGAGGAGTATACCGTGAATAAATTTGCGAAGAAATCGCAAGATTCGCAAGCTATATTGTGAACAATTTCTACGGCGGCATCAATATACAATATTCCGGACCTAGTTTGTACGGACCTGCGTCACAATGAATGCGCCAGAAAATGTATCCGAGCATCCGCTCACACACACCAACACTGATAGCACAGAAGCCACTCGCAAGAAAGCGCGTGGAAAGGGAGCAAAGGCCAAATCAACTAAGGCATTTGTAACCTCATCGAACAAGAAGTTCATGGACGAGAGACGCGCTGAAGCACAAAAGCGTCTAGGCGTCTTCAATCAAGATGCAGCTCAGCTAGAACAGAGCTTAAAATCCATGATGGTTTCGGTTCAACCGCGTGCTATGATGACGAGGCTTGAATCTTTCGCAAATGATTTAAACATCCTTTCTGAATCAAGTCTGGAGGTGTTGGAAGCCAGAAAGGAAAAATTAATAAATACTTACAAAGAATATGAGACAGTCCAGTTTGAAATATTACAAATAGACGATAACGATAGTGAAGATACTTTATTATTAAGCATCACAGAGCGATCCAACAGAGGTCATGTAAACCGTATTAGCGTAAATCCATTTATCGAATTAAGTGATGAAGATTTCAAATCTAAATACAGATTTTCTAAGAGGTTTGCTATGAAAATAGTGGATTTGGTGAGACTAGACTTGCTCTCGATCCTCGGGGGGGCTCATTGTCCCCTGAAATACAAGTGATGTGTGCAATACGATGCGTTTCTTGTTCTTCTTTCTTGTTTCTTGTTTCTTCGATGGGTTTCTCAGCCATATGTTAGCAAATTGTGGACAAAGTTAGCAGGAGAAATTGCAAAGATATCTCATAGATATATTGAAATGCCTGGTACCTTGGATGAACAAGAAGAAACAATAATAAAGTTTCGGAGCATTGCAAACTTCCCCACAGTTATTGGTGCAATAGGCTGCACACATATTCGTGTCAAAAAGACAAATGCTGATGGTGGACAATTATATCTAAACAAAAAAGGATTTTCTTCAATCAATGTGCAGTTTTGTTTAATTTGTTACCATTAATAATGAGATATAAAGTTAACTGTCTATTTACTGTCCAAATTATGATAATATGCTAAAAAAATCATAAATTTAATAGCCCTAATATCTTTGGTGCTGGTGATTTGTGATGCGAAGTTAAAAATCATGGACATTGTAACGATTTCAGAAAATTCTTCAATCATTATCTAAAGATATCAGACAATTTCATCAATCATTTTATGCCAAACTGAATAAACCCTTTCATGACAATTTTCTAATAAATTCATGAATGTTTACACACCGAAGCGTCGAAGACGTAAAATAGAAAGCCGAGCAGAATCGAAAACTTATACAAAGTTTTATGTCCGTACATACACAAAACCATACAAATTGATAAGTTTGTCAATGAAAAAAAAAAACTCGACGTCGAATAAAAGTAAGGAGCACCACCTGAATACTCTTAAAATGTCTTTCGAAAGATATTAAAAAGAAGGGAAATGGATGCAAACAATTTTGAAATGTGGTAAGTATTAAAAAAAAGTGTAATTTCAATCATTTATTCTAACAATTTCTTTATTTAAGACTACATTTGTATTTTTCTTGTTACACGTTTGAAAATGTATTGCAATTAGTGGGACCCGGGTCGGTAATAGTTTTGGATAACGCACCGTACCACTCCAGACTCGTAGACAGAGTGCCTAACATGAGTTAAAAGAAAAAGAAGGCAGACATACAAGAGTGGCTGCAAGAGAAAAATATTAGTTACGAAGAAAATGAAATAAAAGCGTAACTTTTAACGAAATTTAACAAAGCTGACTTTACTAAAAAAGTTGTGGATGAAATAGCAGCCCGCAAAAATATTATTGTCTTACGCCTTCCGCCCTATCATTGTAAACTAAATCCAATAGAGTTAATATGGGCACAATTAAAGTCTCATGTTGGCATGAATAATAAAAGCTACGAAATGACCGAGGTCAACTAACAAAAGAAGGCCTCACAAAAATTGGTACGGTGTCGTGGTCTATTTGCATTAAACATGTAAAAAAAGAAGATAAGATGATAATGTGATGCAGCTGGATGGAATTTTAGATGCTGCATCAGATCAACCGACTTTCGAATTTTATAATACACGTTTCGGAATCAGAGTCAAGCGAAGAAGACTCCGATGACTCTGATCATCAATAAAAATGTTTTCCAATATTTTGTTGTATAATTTTTTTTTTATTCATGATTTTCTGTCAATCACTTCTTCATTGATCTCTGTTACGATTCCACGTTGCAAATGTGTTTGCGCAATAAAACAAGCATTCAGATTCTTATATCAGAGTTTTTCTCCACCACGACTACACCGGCGTCCCCACATCATCGTTCTAATGAGAACACAGGAAGAAATAACGATTCTGCCTGGTGGCACAAAGAACAGCGTCCCCACATTATGTTCCTCAAAACAACCTGGAGGACTTTTAGATATTATAAATAATATAAATGTCTAGATTGCTTTTGCTAACGCGACATATCACAACTGATTATCAAGTGCGTGGAACGGAAAGCCGTCACATGGCATTTGACAATGTCAAAGTTAATTAGTTGACGTTGTTGACAACTGTATCTGCTAAGAGCTGGAATTAATGAAAAATTATTTAAAGTCATGGGAAACAAATATCGGAAGCTCAAAACCAATGACAAATTATGCATTTTGATGTCCGGTGAAATAGCAATAACACCACATTTTGAGTACAACAATAAAAAAGACAATATCGGGCTTTAAGACAGATGGGTCAAGCAGGCATAACTTGCAGATCATACTCTGGTGTTTATGGTGAGAGGAGTTCTAAAATACCACAATCAGCCAGTGGTTTATACTTTCACCTCTGGAAGTGTGAAAAAAGAAGAACTTATTCAACTAATTACCATTATTATAAAATAAGGAACTTCGTTCCAAAATTGCATAGTGTGGGATTACGGGTTGTAGCCACAGTTTGCGACCAAGGCGCATCTAACGTAAGTTGCATCATCAATAAATTAGTAAATAACACAAAGGAAAAATATATAAGAGAAAATATAATACTGAAGAGAGATATATTTGAAACAGATGGTAAAGAAGTAATCCCACTTTATGCCCACCACATTTATTAAAAGGAGTGAGAAATAATCTATTGTCAAAGGATCTAAAATGCAACATAGATGGGGTTCCCAAGTAGCGAAATGGAAACATATTTTAACGTTACATGAAGCAAATCCTTCCTTACAAAGGAATCAAAACGATTAAAAACCTTAGTGAGGACCATATAATGCCTGAAAAATGTAAAAGGAAGGTGCAAATATGATAACGAGCCACGACCAGGACCGTCACGAGGTTGGTTTCATTTTGATGTTCTTGCCCGATTTCCAGTTTTGATAACTTAACTTACAAATATGATAACGAGCCACGACCAGGACCGTCACGAGGTTGGTTTCATTTTGATGTTCTTGCCCGATTTCCAGTTTTGATAACTTAACTTACAAATATGATAACGAGCCACGACCAGGACCGTCACGAGGTTGGTTTCATTTTGATGTTCTTGCCCGATTTCCAGTTTTGATAACTTAACTTACAATGTATATTCGTCGTAACTTTCAGATTTTGGACTGGGTGATTATGCTGATGATGATATTGCCCTAATTTCTATACCAGTGCCTCTTATCAAGTCTGATTCTCTTCAGTGATTTTTACAGAATTAAACATTGTGTTTGTTATTTAAATTGTATAGCGCACGGTTGAATGGCGGTCGCCGGTCCAAGGTTGCGGCGCCGCCGCCGGCGCTCGCTCGGTCGCTCGGCAAGTCGGTCGGCACTCGGCAGACTCGGCAGGGTAAGCTGTTGCGTTGATGCGCGATCGCGAACGCGACGTATCGTCCCCGCGGCTATCGTTCGCTCAGCTTATAAACTTTGTGAGTTTGTGTTGATTGTACTAATAAAGTAAATAATACATTATAATTGTAAATTATTTACTTAATTTATCACACTTTTGCAGATAGATTACACACAGTACCGGCGTTAGGGTAGGGCGCGGTTGGGCGACCGCCCAGGGGTGCCGGACTTTAAGGGGCGCCGTGAAGCGGCGCCCCTTTATATTCCCATCTCTGTAAGTGAAAAAAAAAAACGATGTGTTGGCAACACTAGAATGGAACGCAGTGCTCAATCCGTTCATACAGTTCATTTTACTGGGAATCCCCGACCACAGAGAAACACATTATCTATCTCTTTTTAACATTTTAGTTCAGAAGAGTTGACGTTATTTTTGATGGAGCGGAACACAGCTCATTCTTATTCATTCAATCGGTGCACGCACTTAAGAACAGTTATCGTAATTACATATTTTAAAACAAACAGACGCAGTAATCAGGCGGTCCACGCTAAGTCACGAAGTGCATGTTTTTTACTTTTTGTCGCCGACTACAGAGTGACATAGGTTTTATCCAAAAAGTTGAAATTCAAATAGTGTTTAAGTAGGTATTTGCTTCATGACGGATTATTTCACTAATTAGGTAAGTACAATTTTATTTTAACTATCTTTACTTATTATACTAAAGAGGTAACATTTGTTTGTTTGTTATGTTTGGAGTGGGGTAATCTATTTAAAGTAAATTATCCATACTAATATTATAAATGGAAAAGTGTGTTTGTTTGTTTGTTCGTTTGTCTTCCCTTCACGCCTAAACCACTAAACCGATTGTGATGAAATTTGACATATGTATAGTTGGAACTCATGAGACTGCTATTATGCTATAGGCTACTTTTTAACCGATTGCGATGCGACAAAAAAGGGTTATAGGTTTAAATAGGGATACCACGCGAGCGTAGCTGCGCGGGCAACAGCTAGTATATTATAAAATATCTCTAGAACTGACTATATAATGTTGATGAAATTTTAACACGGAGATAATAAATGAATGTCGAGGAGGTACGGTCAAGTGTAAAAGTGGATGAAGCCTGTTCATTCGTAAGCCTTTGTGTTAAAGGTGAAAAGTGTCCACCGACTTTTGCATCTGACTGTACATAGAAGTCATTTTTTCGGGAACGAGTGGATGATCGTGATTTTTTTCATACAAATCTAAGCACTATCACGTAACACAAGCTTTTAAATATAACATTTCACAATTATTCCGCTGCCATGACAATATTACCTTACCTAGATTTTTCGATCGTAGTTCACGTGTATGCTAACGCTTTCCTGTGGCCTTACCATGAGTTTGAAAAAACGTTCTCGCTATCGAAAACTATAGCTTTGTCTCTTTCACGTGCACCACAATGACAGGGACAAAGCGATAGTTTTCGATAGCGAGAACGTTTTTACAAACTCATGGTAAGGCTACTCAATATAAAGCGTTTTTGGTCGTCCTCCCTCAATAGCGCTATATTTAATTAATTTATAGAAATGATCGGACTTACGCAGATTTAATTTGTTGCAGATTTGATTAGTACAAAATGTCTGAACACGTTGATCCTTTCAAAAGAAAACCATCTGGGGCAAAATATAGAAAACGAAAAGCAGAAAAAGAGAAGGAATTTGAAAAAACAAAAAAGTTTATGAATATAGGCAAATATATCACAACAAAAAATCAAGACCTTAATGTGGCATCTACATCTGAAATACAAGCGAATGCATCGGTAGTGGAGTCTCTGTCTGACAAGTCAGATCAGTTAGCTGTTGAAGAGATTGTGGACGAAGTTTCCCGAAGTGAGGAGACAAGTTGTGTTACAATTACAGATGCTGCTCAGGATGACACTATTGGTGATGTACAACAAATACAAATTCTAGATGACATTAGTTCTCTTGCTCCAAATATATCGGATCCAGCCACTTGGCCACTCACTCGAAATAGCAAAGTTATTGATCATATAATAACTAATGGCCCAGTGCAAACTCACATTGATAATTATCCAAAAAATGATACAGGGCGACATTTCTCAAATTCTCATTTTGCCAAAAAACTTGCAAACAATGAAATAATTCAGCGTCGTTGGTTAATATACTCAGTTTCTAAAAATCGAGATTACTGTTTTTGTTGCCGGCTATTTGATAGCAGCTCAACGTCGAATTTAGCATCTGAAGGATATAACGACTGGAAACACTTATCAGAAATGTTAAAAGTTCATGAAAGTAGCACTTTTCATAAGAAGTTTTACCTCTCATGGATTGAGGCTGAACTAAGATTAAAAACGGGAAAAACAATAGATTGTCAAGAGCAACATTTGATTAGAAAGGAAACTACAAGGTGGAATAATATTTTGTCTAGATTAATGCATATTACACTGTATTTAGCTGAAAACAATATGGCGTTTAGAGGTACTTCCGACAAACTATATACGCCAAATAATGGAAAGTTCTTGGGTTTAGTACAACTACTAGCCAAATTTGATCCAGTTATGGAGGAGCACTTGCGTTTAGCTGTAAAGGGTGATGTTTCTGACCACTACTGCGGAAAAGACATTCAAAATGAATTAATAGAGCTGATGGGTGAAAAAGTGAAGTCAGAAATCATATCACGTGCAAAGAAATCGAAATATTATTCTATTATAGCTGACTGTACTCCGGACATTAGTCATATAGAACAGCTTTCACTGACAATACGATTTGTTGATTTATCATCAGATGTCGATAAAATATCAGTAAGAGAGCATTTCATAGAATTTATACTGGTGAAAGGCTGACTGAAGTTATTATTGATATTTTAAATAAATACGGACTGGAATTGAACGATTGTAGAGGTCAGGGCTATGACAACGGAGCAAACATGAAAGGAAAAAATATTGGAGTTCAAAGAAGAATTCTGGACATAAATCCTTTAGCTGTATATGTACCGTGTGGCTGTCATAGCTACAATCTCGTACTATGCGATGCCGCTAAGTCATCTGTAAAATCTGTCACTTTGTTTGGAGTACTTCAGAGGTTGTTTACGTTGTTTTCAGCTTCTGTTCATCGATGGAAAATTCTGACCGATCACTTGGGATTGTACACTATAAAAAAACTCAGTGACACGCGTTGGGAAGCAAGAATAGGCAGTGTTAAAGCAGTCCGTTATCAAATTAGCGCCGTCCATGACGCTTTAATCACTTTGGCTATCGAAACTCAGCAAACTGATGTTCAAGTCTCTCATGAGGCTACTACTCTAGCCGAACAGCTAAAAGATTTCGGCTTCATAGTTTCATTGGTTGTCTGGTATGACATACTTTTTCAAATTAATGTCGTTAGTAAATCTCTACAATCAACAGACATGGATCTCGGTAAATGCACAGACATGCTGAAAAAATGCTGCAATTTCTTGGAAGAATATAGAAATACAGGCTTTAAAAGCGCCATTCTAACTGCGAAGGAATTTGCTGAAGAGTTAGAAATAGAACCTGTGTTTAGAGCGACAACAAGAATTCGACGTGTTAAGCGCCAAGCTGGTGAAACTGCCCAAGATGAGCCTATAACTTCTCCAGAAAAAAAATTTGAGGTTGAATTTTTCAACTGTCTTTTGGACACGACGTTAACTTCACTCAACGAAAGATTTGAACAGTTATGTGAGTACTCGGAATCTTAGTCTTTTTTGTACAATTTAAAACAGATTCCAGAAAAACACGACCTTATCAAACTCTGTAGTGATCTTCAATTGAAATTAAATGTAAATTCCAAATCAGATATAGATGGATGTATGTTGTGCGATGAACTCATAAGTCTGAAATCGTTTTTGCCTGATCAGAAAGTGGTTACTCCTGTTTTTGTTTTAAATTTTATTAAAGACCGCAACTTAAAAGAACTATATCCAAATGTTTGGATAGCATTACGAATATTATTAACTATTCCCGTAACGGTTGCTAGTGGAGAGAGGAGTTTTTCTAAGCTTAAGCTAATAAAAACCTATCTGCGATCGACGATATCACAATCTAGATTGACAAACTTGGCAACTTTGTCGATCGAAAATGAAATAGCTGAAAACATCGACTTTGATAACTTAATAAAAGAGTTCGCCGATAGAAAGGCTAGAAAAGTAAAATTTTATTAGTTTTTTTAATAAATGTTTATTTCTTTTCATAAATGGTTATTTCATTATTATCCTTCGCCTTTTTTCGTATGGGTTTGAATTGCAATTAGGGGGCGCCGTAGAAATCTCGCCCAGGGCGCTGTTAGTACTAAAACCGGCACTGATTACACAGAATTGAGAAATTACTCGAAGTCATGAACAAGAACTTCCAAACTACACCCCTTCCGAAGAGATCTGCATAGACGAAAGCGTGGTGCCTTTTTGCGGGTGAATAATTTTCCGCCAATACAATAAACAAAAAAAGGATTGTGTGGTTTTATCAAACCACGGTAAAAGTGAAACTTTTTTTCACGGCACGAGCACCATAGCCGCGGTATCAACAACAACGGCACCGGCAAATGAAAATATACAATTCGAAATACTTTCGAAACAATTAGAAAAACTAACACTCGAAATCGCCGAACTACGTGGCCGCACTACGCAACGCTCCTATCGCCGTCCCTCCCACTCACGGCGATCGTTCCATTCCCGATCAAAGTCCAACTCGAGAAGAGCATCAGTGAAACCAGGCGATCCGACATGGCTTTGCCCATATCATCTGCGCTACGGGGACGAAGCAAGACGCTGCGAATCACCTTGCGCAAAAAGAAAATAGACGGAAAACTGAATCCGACACCGACTGCGGCGGTCGTCGGTGTCCCGAGCCAAAGCAACCGCCTTTGCGTTCACGACCGTAACTGCCATGAACGACTACTAGTAGACACCGGCGCTGAGATATCTGTTTGGGCAGCTAACGACTATAAATTGTTCGCGGCAAACAATACATGCATCAACACCTATGGCGTCAAAACTATCACACTAGACATCGGATTACGAAGAAACTTTAACTGGACATTCATCATCGCGGACGTCAAAACGTCTATCCTGGGCGCAGACTTCCTTCTTCACTACAAGCTCCTGGTAGACCTGCATACTGTTAGACTAATTTATCTCTCTGTCATTATTATACGTTGTGTATCTGTGCGATACTGTCTAACTATTTTATCTGTCATTATTATGTATCTGTGCGATACTGTCTTGACTATTTTGGAACGGTTGAAGGGACGCCACTTATGATTTAGGCAGTTATGTTCGTTATGGTGGACAATGATTAAAACTTTGATAAATAAACATTGTGAATTAAGAAACTATAAATAAAAATATTGCTAAGTAAGAAATACGTAGTTTCTTTGTGATAAAAGCGCCTCTTTTAATACAAAGAAATTAATCGACAAAACTACGAATCTCGCTGTCGATGCAATTGAAATAACTACATGTTCTGAAACTGTAATGTGCTGAGTAAGGACACGTTCACACGGACGTATCATATAACGTTCCCATCGGCGTAGGTGTGCCTTGCAGGCAGTCTGCGACCGGACGGCAACTTGTGTACAACCGTTATAAGTAATAAAGTGAATTATCGGACAATACTTGTGTTTCGCATTGACCTCCCCCTGACCACATTACAAAACAATTCGTATGATTAGCACCGATCAAGCCTAATACAACATAATAAAACAGTATCCAGATGTCCTTCGACCCATGTCCTTGAAGAAACCAGCCAGGCACGAAGTCCTACTTCATACTGAAACCAGAGGACCCCCGAGTTCGCTAGCGCCTGGCAAATATTGCATGGCAAAAGCAGAGTTCGAAAAAATGATGCAACAAAGAATCTGTAGGCCCTCAAACAGTCCGTGGGCTAGTCCTATGCATATAATAAAGAAGAAAGATGGGGGATTGCGTTTCTGCGGCGATTACAGACGATTAAATGCCGTAACACAACCCGACCGCTACCCCAAGATTTCACATACCGAAATAAGCAACAGAAAGCTCTATATTACTTTCTTCCTACAAACCCTCTACAAATTTTTGATTATTCTTAATGAAAACTTGGTATTTACAAGGTTGTACGATCTTTTCATTTCAAAATTTCCTTGGCATACAATTTTTTTTGTAGTTGGCATACGATCACAACTTTTTTGTACCTGGCAGCCCTGACTCTACCGCGACCTCACATAGAACACGACTGCCAATGGATTCCATAATTATTTTGTTTAAATGGCTACAACCCATTAATGGCCCACTACTGAGCACGGGTCTCTCCTCGTACCTGAGGAGGCCTAGAGCATACTCCACCACGCTGCTCCAGTGCGGATTGGTGGAGGGGTTAGTGGCCAACCCAAGTGTCGGAAATTTTAAGCCGCCCGAAGGTATCCGACATGGCTTAACGACTGCTACCAAATGATAACAACCGGGACCGACGGCTTTACGTGCCCTCCGAAGCACGGAAGCGCTCAAGAAATTTTTGCCACTAGCGGTCACCCATAAAAAAATGTGGAACGCTTCACGATTTTGCGTGTCATCCTTGCGCAGGGCCATGCTAATCTTCTCTGTATCGTTCCAATTTTAGTATATGTACTGCCGAAGCAAGTACAGTTTTGTTTAGTTTTAAGTGCAGTTTTGTTTAAAAGAAATTAATAATTACTTTTTTTTCAAAGTGTTTTAAGCTTCGCGTAACACTTCGCGGGCCTTAATAATGTTAGAGTTCGTTTTTTTTTTTTTTTTATTTGCAAACGAGACATATACACTTGTAAATAGTCGTTATCTTCCGCCAAACTGCAAAGCGGTTTGTAGGCGGTAGGTTAAAACTAACCAGTTCGAATATAACAGTTCAGACTTACTAATCACCATCGTCACCATCATCGCTGCCATCCCCGGCGCGGCGGCCGGCGACCGGCCGCATGAAGTTGACCGAGTTCCCCTTGTACGAGTACGCCTTGAAGTCGCCGATCTTGTTCCCGCGGCGGTCGTACAGGTAGAACCGGAAGCACGTGTCGCAGAAGAAGGCCGGGTCGAAGGGCACCCGCGCGCACCCCACCACCACCCACTTGGCGGCGAACTCCGCGCACGTGGTGCAGTACACCGACTGGTTCTGCGAGATGTTCGTGTACCGCGGGTAGCTGGACAGCAGCTGCGGGTCCGTCGCGCCCAGCAGCCGCACCTCCGAGAACACGAACAGGTGCTCGCATTTGCCCTGGTGGATGTACACCTGCCCAACAGTTTCGCAATCAAAGTCGAATCAAATCAAAAATTTGTTTGCTGTAAGGTTAGGTTAGTACATACATAGGTTGTTATATGTGCTGTGAGATACAAATAGATCGCTTGTCCTAGCCTATTAGGTTGTAATATGTCATGCAAGGCGTGCAAAAATATTATAATCACAAAACCAGTAACGATACATTTTAAAATTGAATTTAAATAACATTTCATAATAATAATAAATAATGTATTTAATAATAACTAATGTATGAATAAGTATTATAAAATTATGTTAAATAGACTAATTGGGCTGTGTGGTCGGTGGTTGTAGTAGTGGGATGTTGTAATTATTTTGTTGCATAGTGGTGTAGTGTGCGAACCTAAATATAAGGACCATGTATGTTAGAATAAGTGAGTCTTCATTAAATCATCATTCAATGAACACGCCTTTCAATCGAACCTATATTGGATATCAGGTGTGAATAAGTTGATAAGTCGACTTGCATATATTTTGTTTTCATCATACTTGGCATTAGAAATGTTTGCTTTATAGGGTAATTCACAAGACTATGGTGTGTACTATTATAAAAGACCTATCGACTTACTGATTTATTCACCCTATAAAGCAAACAATTCTAATGCCAAGTACGATGTAAACAAAATATATGCAAGTCGACTTATCAACTTATTCACGCCTGGTATCCATATTCACACGTCACTATAGTGGTTTCAATTCATATTCGTTTGTAAAAGAGAACGTTTGACTGACCTCCGGGTGTCCGAGCCGTAGCACGAGCTGGTCGAGCCGCACGGCGGCCATGTCGCGCACGGGGAACTCCCCGAGCCCGCGGCGGCGCGCCCACTCGCGGACGCCTGCGCTGCGGTCCAGGCAGCCGGGCCGCCGGTCCACGTAGAACACGTTGTTGATGAACAGGAATCCCGACGGGAACATGTCCTGTCCGTTAACAACACGGTCATTATACTCTGGTTTTTTTTACATAAGATAAATCAGTGCCCGACTATAATCCCACCCGATGCCAAGTGGCGATGAAGTCGTGGATGTTGGACGCACTAACTGCGTCCCTGCGGGTGCCCTATTTTTGGTGTTACTGGTGTCCAGGGACTGCGGTGCTCAGTTTTACTATGAAATTTGTAGTCATTACTCAGAACCATCAAAAATTATCCACGTTTCTTAATCTCAATACTCAAACTGATGGCCTGCTTGATGGTAAACCATCACCAATGACTGGAACACCAAAGACTATACCAACAGTTCACCAGTAAAAAAAGACGCAATAAACTGCTGACATCGATCCATACAGATATCCATTATAACATAGACCATTTACGTAGTAATTTCATGTCAAAACTCGCGTTAAAAGTAGTCAGCTTGGTGAAGGTCAGATATCCAATTGATTCCATTTCAACCATCTCACTGCCACCGCAGCCCTAAATACCTTCGATTGACTCAAGATTGGCTCGAACTTTCGAGCTGTCACGATAATTGATAAACCTTTCTGTTCAAAATTTATTTATTCTTCGCCGGCAACACATTGGCCACGCAAGAACGAGCGCTTCCCATCAGATGGCTCGTCTGCTGGATTGTCGACTGCAACAAGCACCGACCACACAGCCACTAGACTCCTAATAACAGGCGAATGGTTTCAAACAACACATCAGTATTGTAGTACCAATATAAATTCGTGCCATCTCATTCTATCCCGTTGCTTAAATTAATCTATTTCTTTCCAACGTTTCGTGTGGCCTTGAATTAGCCAATTACAGCATTGGATTAGCCAGTCCCCCCGCTCGTCTTACATCAGCTAGTGGTCTGCATGTTCTCCATACAGAAAATCAAACATTAGGAGTCTAGTGGCTGTGTGGCTGGTGGCAACAAGGTACGGCATCAAGGTATATTTGGTCAAACCTTGGCGCTCGCCTCGGCGAAGCTGTCGGGGTTGTCCGAGACGTCGATCCGGATGCCGGCGTCGTTGGCGCAGGGGATGTGGTCGCGGAACGCCGTCAGCCGCTGCCGGCCGAGGATCACCAGGTCGTTGTTGAACACCGAGTGCCGCGTCGGCTGACAATATACATCACAACGGAGGTCACTCATCAATTGGATACCAGGCGTGAATAAGTTGATAAGTCGACTTGCATATATTTTTTTTACATCGTACTTGACATTAGAATTGTTTGCTTTATAGGGTAATTCACAAGACTGGTGTGTGCTATTATAAAAGACCTATCGACTTACTGATTTATTCACCCTATAAAGCAAACAATTCTAATGCCAAGTACGATGAAAACAAAACATATGCAAGTCGAGTTATCAACTTATTTACACCTGGTATCCAATTATTATCAGAGTTCATACAACAATGTAAAGGTATAATTCAGAATAGATTTAATCTTCATTCATGCCCTCATGAATGAAGATTAAATCTATTCTAGGCCACGGTCTACCAAAATGCCATGCCGGCAGACCGCGGTGACGTCAGAGAGGACCGACAGTCTGGCGAGCTACCACGGTTGCTTGAGTAGCTTGAGTCATACCCAAAAGACATTGTTTTCCAGCTGGCAGTTTAACATGGCTCTCAAATACTGGTGTGCTTGTACTATCTTACTCCTATCTTCTATTTGTTGGCAAAAACAAAAAATACAGTCACCTTTAAATCTCTGTGATCCTTGGACCCATAGGAATGTGGGCGATATATGCGAGCCCGGAATATTAGATCCCTGCCTGGCTCTAAAGGTCCGTCTTCCGAGCCATCCATTGCACCGGCACTGGACTCCGACATTTCCTCAACATGATCTTCTTCCTGAAATGATTATTTATCATTTTTATTTCACATGTCAGATAGCACACACCACAAATACTTAGTATGGAATAGAAATGGTGTGGTTAGCTGGGATACCACTGCCACACCTATTAAATCTACCTTAAGCGATATTGCATTTCAGTTTGATTTAATTGCCAGCAACACTAACATTTTTGAATTTGATTTAAACTCATATTCAATTTGTAAATCTACCACAGTGCCATTCATCAAGGAATTAAGAAAATTTATCTAATTGTTAAATTTAAATTGTCTGCCAGAAAACTAATTTTTTATATTACAAAACACAATCAATTGGTAAAAATTCTTTTCAATGACCTACTTCCAGGGGCACTAGTCTAGGATACAACAACTATGAAATTAAAATTTATCATTATCATGTCAAAAATATTCATGAAATATTGACTGCACATTTGGCAAAAATTCAAAGAGCATTGGGATATTCAGTAATGTGGCAAATCTTAAATGAAGTCCATTGCTATTTTGGATCATGTTAACCTTACAGAATGAGTCAGTAACACCTCATTGTTTAGTGTCACTGGTCTATAATCATCTATAAATAACCCAAAATAGAATACCCCTAATGACAGCGGACGCATTCTCAGTCCTCTATACTTCAACTTTCTCGGGTAATGGTTTTGTAAATCCTTCTTTAAACGGAGCTGTAGCTTCTTCACTATACATAGATGTTGTCCTGGACCAATTTGCGATGGAGAGGACTTCAGGTCACCAGACAATGTTCCTTGAGAAGGATAGCTGAGTGTAGTAGTACACTCATGCCCAGTCCTTAAGAAGTCACCACTGTAATAGCAGGAAGACCAAGATATTTACTTAAAATTTCAATAGGTCACAAAACTTTAACTTCCATTGAATGAGGTAAACGAAAGCAAACATTAATTAACAAACAAGCACACATGCACAGGTGAAAACACAAAGCTGTCATCCTACATTAAAACACACACAAAAAACACATAATTATGCCATTTAAAACATAATTTGCAAAAAACCAAGTCTCACAACTCAGTGCTTCTACCGTAAAAAGTTGTGAGATCCATGCAATACCAAGTCAGTTCATTTATGCAGTCCCTACTTATGGGTCCTTCTGTCTTAAGTTATTACTTAATTAGTTAACCTAACAACATCTTATAATTTTCCATTTCTTGATTTAGTTTTAAATTTCAACTTAATCCGACGTTTTAAAGGTCAAAATCATAAATCATCCGTTACATAGGCACACACTAACAAACGTGTATGAAGCTAATAAAAGCATATTACAAAGTAAATATGAGCCAAGCTTATATAATAATTAATGTATACATTACTCCATGTATGTTTGTAGTTTCCCAAATTCATTGTCACTTAAGCCATAGCCAATATAGTCTCTTAGTTTCTGATCAAAGAAGTTATTTAGCATAGCTTTGCTTTCCGCTTTACCATAAATTGGTTGAGCTCTGTATACTTCTGGAAGATTCTTGGTGATGATCGGCCGTGATATGATGTTCCCCTTCACATTATATATTCTCGGACCCGAGTCTACACCATACAGCTGTACATCTCCATATTTAGTATCTTTGTATGTTGGGGTACTAATTTCACAAGACTCATTAGAGTTCTCGCCGGTTGTCGTATGCACGATGCTGACAGTGTAAGGGTGCACAGGTTTAATAAATTCAACTCTATCTGATGCTGATGCTGATGCCATACCAATTGATTCACTGGCTCCGGCTCTACCCTCCGGTGCATCATTATCAATACTTTTAAGATATTTTATTCCAGTCACTGGGACTTCAACGTGATCTTCGCCTTTAGTATCTACTCTCGTACTCTCTTTATTGTTAATGTTAGCGCCAGCCGCGTCTTCACCCGTAACACCTACAGTTACTGGGTTCGAATTGTTCTTGCCGACAGACGTGGCTGCCGTCACCAAGGAACCAGCGATCTTTTCAAGTTCGTTTTTAATTAACGAATTTAATAAATCATCTTTTGCGTTGGAAGACACACCGCGACATGGCTCGGATGCCATTGCAATATTCAAACAAAAGATAGAATTAATGTATTTAAAAAGATAGCTTGAAATGTTTAAATATAATACAAATAATAATATAAAAGTTATAAAATAAAAGATCAATCAATTAATTTATGATTTTCACAATTCACACTATTAATTTTCAGAATGGATACCGGCCACGGGCCATGACATGACAGCACAGCATCAGGCGCCATAGCGTAACGGATAACGGACAAGTCGACAAGACAACTTTGGCACTGGCAGTGTTGCCAACCCTATTTTTAGGAAAGTGGTAGATACTAGATAGACAGGAAAAAATCGGTCGAATTAGGTAGATCTACCGAAAAGTTGGTAGATCTGGCCACACTGGGCACTGGCATGACTGGCATCAGCCATCAGCACCGCAGATCAGCACAGCATACCACCACACCAGTCACCAGCATAGATTATACATAATCTCATATAAAAGTGTATAATCTATGCTGAGCACAGCAACCAATCAATCAACCATAGATTAAATAAAGTAAAAGTATACATTGCACAAGTACACAAAATACAAATTACAACTGAACTAAGTGAAGTGAAGTGAATGATGCATGCTGTTTCTTTTATAATTGATGCTGTTTGTTTAGTGTGTAGACTTGTAGAGTCTACTGTAGTCTGTATGTAGTGTGTGTGTGCAATGGAAATGCAATGTCAGCACAGCATACACTAGGAATTTCAGCGATCACAATCAATAACACCAACCACAGACTAGGTAGGACCAACTGTTTGACAGAACAAGCAGTGATCTCGAAATACAACATGTAATTGAGAGTAAAAAAAAGTGTGTGCGTGTACAAATTAGGGCTGTAGATGGCTGTTTCTTCAAAGGAGCCAAAAATTGGTTGTCTGTAAAGTCGGTTTACTGACGATAGTTGAACGTGACAACGTCTTAAGAAAATAATTTCCTTTGAATGAGTAGGCAAGCACAATAAAAGAACACTTTTTCAATAGAAGTTAAGTCATTTATTAAAAATGAATGCTGGATACTTATACATCCTACATCGTGATTCAGAATTATAGCGCCCCACTACTCAACGCCATCTAGTGTACTGCGAGTGAACTACCAGCTCAGCCAGCCTTCCTCCATCGATAAATGGACCCAATCGAACTTAATGAATAATTGTTCACTGCACAATACATAGATGGCGCTGGTATAATAATTCACCAACGGTAACGACGGTAACGCATGAGTCATGTTTTTTCATGCGTGCCACCGAATTATAAGACGTTGTCACGTCAAAAATGTCGTTATACTCCATTTAAGACATTCATAAATTCCATTTAAGCCACTTTACGCAACATTCACGTACAAAAGGTTTAATTTTTGACGTGACAACGTCTTATAATTCGATAGAGCCGGTGGCACGCATGAAAAAACATGACTCATGCGTCGTTATCGTCGTTACCGTAACGGCGTAGCAATCGGCCTTTGCGTTCGGCAGCGTTCGGCAGCGTCCGACATCCGTCTCTCTCCTACTTGAGTGAGCGATGCGTCTGCGTGGACAGCTGCTATACTATAGTACATTTATATGTTTTGATCGAGTATCAAGTGCAGTGAAAAGTGAATGTGGTGTCAATTGTTTATAGCAACGATAATTACAGCGATAAAGGTAATGATTCTTTCGATATTAATTATATATTCAGTGATATATTGTCGAATAGGTATTCGTGCTTTCATCATTAAAATGAATAGCATCGGTCCGCTAGTGCAGCGATTGTAGGTTATGCTATAATTGACATTGACAAATCTATTAAACAAATGAAATTAAAATTTTCTTTTGAAAAGTGCTACCATTCCATCAGTATTTTCTTAAGACGTTGTCACGTTCAACTATCGTCAGTAAACCAATGATATATTACACTAGATACGCCACCAACGCTCCTAACGCGTGCAGTGGAAACGGCCCGCGCCGGGCCGTTTGCAATCAGTCGAGCTGTCGGCTGTCATTGTGAGCGCACGTGTCGACTTCATACTAAAAAAAGGTAAAATGCCTTCGTGTGCATTTCGAAAATGCAACAATTATGATACAAAGGTAAAGAAGGAGGACGGTAAATCATATCATAGGTAAATGTATAAAAATGTTGAAATTTTAAATAGATTAATTTATATTTTGTAATTTTAATGAATCACAGCTTGTTTCCAAACGATAAAAGAGATAGAACATTGCTTCACTCACAGGTGTAACAAAGATAGCACATACGCTAAGATCATAGATTAGAGGCAACAATGCAGACAGTAGGTACAATAGGTAGACAAGAAATTGTTAGTGTAACGATGAGATTTTTTTATGAATTTAGGCTGAATTCTTTTGTTTCTACGTTAAGTAAACCGTTATTTTTTTAATGTTCCGTAGATTTCCTACCAACAAGGTTAATCAACAAAATTGGATAACTGTTGTGCGGAGACAAAGATGTGAATATTATTTAATGCCTTCAAATTACAGTAGGATTTGTAGTAACCACTTTAAAAATGAAGGCAAATATACGTCAAGAAAAGGTTTGACATAGATGACGACTTCATTTAATTCATTAATTTAACTTATGATAACCATGATTTTACATCTAAATCACGTCCTGCATCAAAAACATATTTCACTTATACCATAATATTTTGTTTTAATTTTTTTATATAATATTTTCTTACTTATAATATCTTTATAATAAAACCCCCTGTTTCAAAATGCTGATTCTAATACTTAGACGACGGTTAGATGTTAATATTATGTACTTCTAAGAGTCATAGCAGTTTTAGGCATAAATCATTCTAAGAATAAATGTCTCGTCTGTTACATTTATCTATGACACTTATGGTTAACGTCAATAGACGTCAGTGCAATATTTCGGTTGCGTTTGTCAGGTTCATTTTTCATATATGTAACATGTCTACCTCTTTTTACTTATAATGTCATTGCAGTAAACCGACTTTACAGACAACCAATTTTTAGTATAAAAATTCTTAACATACGGCAAATTCATAAATAATATATTTAACGTTATATAAAAAAGGACAGCTTTAAATATTTTAATATGCAAGTCTAAATTTTAATTCACTTTTTGTCACGAGAAAAACGTAATTTGTCGCGGTAAGGTTAGTTTTACGTTTTTACTAAGTACAAAATTTCCGAAGGTAATTAAACAACAGTGGACGCATAAAGGCTGATGGATGGATGAATGGATATGGAACTACTCAGAAACTGGGCATGAGAAGGGCAGTCCTGATGGCGTAGGTGTTACAGAAATAAGAACGACTGACAAAATGGTCAATTTCGGTTCTGATGTTGGAAATTTTGAACAGTTTTATAAACTTTGAAATAATGTTGTTATTAAAAGAGTAACAGAAGATGACATAAGACAGAAGCAAAAAATCTATTCCTAGCAGTTAAAGCCAAAGCGACCACCATAAAGAATAATTTTACGATTGTGTACGAAAACGGAACGAAAAGCTTTAGATATTTTACAAACTATGCAAATTATTTTGTTTATAATTAATTTGTTATAAGAAGAGAGGGGATTTTTGTTGCCTTTTATATTCATCAAATCAGACTGTAAGTACATTTTTTGAATCCTAAATAAACGATTTTGAATTAATGAAACATAGTTTTCTTTCTCATTTCATTCTCCCCAAAATGGCATCATTATGTTCTAAGCTATAGTCATTTTCCGTTTTGGGTATCATTATTCTCCACACGTTGAATTTTAAATCTTCAAAAATCTCCTAAGTTACTCAAAATATCAAAATGCCCTTCTTTCTAATATCCCTATACTACGTATAGATTTAATAAAACTTATTAAAAATGACTTGCACCAAGGTTAAAAAAAAAAACAGAAAAAACGACCAAGAATAATATTAAATAGCTCTAGGAAATAAGGCTACCAAGGAAGCGAAGACAACTTACAATACTCTATTAAAGTACTCTTGTTTGGCTATTGATTTGACATTGACTGTCCATCCCGTCGTCTATAGCTGCTATAGCAGCATCATAAAAATAAAAAGAACGATCTGTTTCCGGTTCATTAAAAACCTGCAGACTTGTCTATGAAAATCGGCGGCCATTTTGTTTTTGTCACAGACAAAACGCCGGTCTTTCTTTTTATTTCCCGTTTTCCGCCCCGTAGAAGCGTGTATATTGTTTCTACGAGGAGAATTGGTAAATGATGGCAGCAAATAACTATTTTGGGTTTACTCACGGAGGAACCCAATATGGGTAAGTGAAGAAATCCGTTTCGGGAATACGAATATTGATGGAGAGTGCGTAGGCGAAGTGAAATGTTGCTACGCAGCCTTGTGGTCGTATTACTGCGATAGTCAAAATGGCGTCTTGTGTGTATTGATCGTGGATTGTTAGGTGGATAATAAGGTGTTGTTTGGATCATGAAAGTCACGTAAGATGTGATTTTAGCGCGGCGACGGCAGGGGCGGCTTACGGCGGACAGACTGGGTACGCCGTAGCGCCGGCAGCGACGGCGGCTACCTACGGCACCCAGCGCGCGGCGGCCACCGGCTATGATACTGCGTACCAGGCCGCTGCTGCAACACAAGGTAACATTCCATTGCATCTACTTTAAAAATAAGAAAATTTACAGCAAGTGATTGTTCTTGGCTAATTCCTTGCAATCTAATCTCGTAAATGAATGAAGCGTGACTAATAAAGATCGATATCCAATGCCCTCGCTCGACCCTGTTAATCTACCTACATACTGCTCGGTTTTTTTTATTGTTCTGTTTTGTTGTTCGCTATTATTCACTGTTTTGTTTTCAAGGTCAACTTAAAACTTAGTAGTCAATAACACTATGAAAAGTAAACATGTACACTATCCCACACATATACATTCATATACATATACATTTATGGCTTGTGCTTGTTTAGAAAGAAACAAATATTTCATTTTGTATAAAAATGCATTATGCACATTCAAAATACTAAACAACCTAATAGCTGCAAATGACGCAAAATTACAATAACATCTTATCTAAGCTAAACTTTGTTCTAAATATTAATGCATAATGTAAACACTGAAACAGCATTTTCAACAACTAGAATAATAGATTATGTTGTTTATCGCAATATAAATAGAGTACAAAATACAAGTTGGTGCCAGATGATAGTTTATAAAGCAGCACACATAAAGTCCTGTTTTTACTGAGCAACTATGGCACTGATGTTCTTTAATGTCCCGAGTTTGATGGAGCAAGTTTCCGGTGTGAGCTGGTTTGCATGTTGATGAACATCTTTGCACAAAACAACAATAACACAACACATCCTACACATCACTTGCACAATGTAACGTTTCCTATATTTGATGTGGATCCAACCAAACTCTTAGAATTATTAAATTTGATATTCAATTCACACTGTTATTGAACGCTTTATGAACTACGGTAATAATAATTACAAAAGACAAATCAAGTGAATATCAATCAGTGTTATCAAATTTATTAACCATTACAGTCTAAATCTTTGAAGAGTAAAGCTATCCATTTAGAATTTTAGAGAGTATTATCCATTATAATTAATTTTAATTAGACCGGCTTATGTATCTGTTAACTGATACTTAAGGACGCTTATTAGGTTAGAATTTAGATAACAAACTTATAATATGTGATAGGTGGACAATATGTAAATCAAAATGATTTCAGAGAACTCAAAAACAGAAGTGTACATTCATTTTCTTGTTGCATGCAGTGGGGGTCCATAATTTACTTTCATTATTCTGTTATCTTAATCACTTCCTCTGTGAACAAAACTATTTGTGAGGCATAAAGTGAAACAGTCATGAGTCGCCCCCATATAGTAAAATGCTACAATTTGCTTTACATATAACTAGCAGCCTGCACAGACTTGTGTCAAAGTTAATCGTGAAAATTAAGTAAATATAATGTTTATACCAGTAATTGTTTCTGCTACAAATTCCCGTGGAATTCAAACATTTATATATCTATTATACAGTGTAAACTTCATGCAACGTCACTCGATTTAATTGCAAACTTCCTAAAGCGTCGACATCACCTGGCTTTGATTGGTTTAACTTGTCTTCCGTACCATGATACTACATAACATTGCACCCACTCTTAATAACGACAACAATTTAGTAATAAAGAGTATCTTTTAAGTTGACGAAATTAGTAAAACTCGCGCAGCTGTGTTCGTTCTTTTGTCGCTTTATAATCCTTGCCTGTAATAAACTCGATTGTCGGCATCATACATATCGATCTTTCTAAGAAATTCGTTATTTTGTTTGCATATTGGGATTGCTTGCACGTGTAGATTGAAGATAGACAAGATGCATAAATTTCGCAAGATATTAATAAAATCACTAAGAAATACAACAAAGTACTGGTGCATCCAAATACGTCAGACAAAACTAACAGACTTTATCGCAATAGCGTTCAACTAACACTAGTCTGAAATAAACTTTTTCTTTTTCTAATTCTGATTTTTCTTCTCTCCATTTAACAACAACTCGTCTATAACGCCATAAAATGCAGTCCCTTCAGTGTCGTTATATTGAGTTAACACTGCACTACATACATATTTTATTATTAAAACCTTCCGTGTGCCTTAAGGAACATACGAAAAAATTAATTAGCCGAATTAGTCGAGCCATTCTCGAGTTTTACGCATACCAACATTCATTTTTATTTATATATAGATTGAAGTATAGGCTTTCACAAGTCTTGTGTATTACCTCCATTACTTCACAAAACACTATATTGCACTTTGTTACAAATTATCTCAAAATTGGCTATTGGATAAATCAGTAACTGGTAATTTTCTGTTGCCATAGCTCGCTGTCTCAGGCAAGCAGGTAGGTTACATCACTCTCACGGACCGAATCGATTTAGACAACTAATGCATATGACTCGTAATATCCCAGCTTGACGTGTTAATTGTTTCATGCTGATCATCACTGTTGCATGGCAACACTGCTTGCAGACTTCAGCATGTGTGGTCTCGTTGTCTAGCTCAATATAATTGTCTGTGTCCCCTCGGTGTCGTGTGGCCGTGCCTGTATTGCGTAGATTGTCTGGCTGGCTACCGGCCTTATCGTGAAAGAGAGCCGTGTCATGTTTCTTGATCATTTCGGTTGGAGCGTTGAGGTGCTCCGAGCGGGTACGCTGCCTTCTCGGCCGGTGGTGCCGGTGCGCTCTCTGACTGCTGGTACACATTTGGCGTTTTAACGCGAGTTTTAAGACCTAAGGGCGCGTTCACGTAGAACGTCCGTTTTACTGGATCCGTTTTAACTGATCCTGTAAAACGGAAGGTAATATTCACACAGCATTTTGGGCGCGTTCACATAGAACTTCCGTTGTACTGGATCCGTTTTAAAGGGTCAGTGTTTCCGTTGTGTGTGGGATTTTTTACTGGATCCGGAATACTGTATTCTGTGTGAAATCGCTCATACAACTACATACACTAATAACATATCCGTTTAAACGGACTTTCTATGTGAACCTGCCGTAAGAGGTCTTATAATAGTATACACATGAATACGCCAACCGTGTACGTAGTTGAAGAGGCAGGGTCGCCGACCGTAGATAACAAAGGGTGATTGTGGACAGTAGCCGCTCACGCGCACGCGCACGCAGCGGCAGCGGCGGCGTCCGCGTACGACGCGAGCAAGAGCGCGTACTACCAGCAGGCGGCGGCGGCGTACCCCGCGGCCGCGCCGCCGCAGCCGCAGCCGACGTACGACACGGCCGCCGCCAAGCCCGCGTACTCGACGCCCGCTACGTACGCGCAGGTCGGTCCGCACTACTCGTACACGCAGGTTCGAATTTCACTTTTAGTTTGCGACGCACTTGCACGCGCCGTGCGTGGAATTTACTCATCGGTAGGGTTTTTTTTAAATTCACTACTGAATCGAAACTATTACGAATACTGAGTCTAATTTGTCTAACTATATGGAAGATGCAGAATTTCATTTTATTCAGAAAAGGTGAATATTTTAAATTAGTAGTTTTGTGAAAAGTAGTTTTGCATCGGGTACTTGATATTTAAATGTGGTGCTGCCCCCTAACTAGGGGTGTCACTCTTATTTGTAATTTCAAAAAACTGAGTAAACATCCAAGCATGTGCTGTCGTGTAGATTGAATATTGTACATGTTACATGGCTTCTTTATTATTTGGTTTAAAGTTTGTACTAAATTAATTTGGTAAGTGTTTACGACTTTTCTCCCTTTTATAGACATTGTTTTAGTATGTTGCATGTGAAGTTGATTTAGAAGTAGTCATGTGATATGTATAGTTAGTTATAACATTAGCATTAGATGTTTCATATGTATTATTTGTACCCTCCAGCATTGTTGTTTTGTATTGTTACATGTGACAGATACATAATTACATATCAGTTACATTCACTGTTATATAACCTTTGACTGTGTTCACACTTGTGTGAATGCCTTCGTATGCATTGAGCATAATACCTATCATATCTTTGTTAGTCTCATTGTAAGTTCAACTGCAACTTTTTATATGATACAGAGTAGCCATGCTGGCGACATTGCTACCAACATCATAATGAATGGAAAATTGTTACAATTTTCAATGACTTTACTAGTTATCGTACTTGAAAATGCCTTAAATATTTTTGATAGGAAGTCGAATCCTGATATCCCGGCCCTGCACTATGTTACTGTTAACGAGTATCCACTAATGATTTTCAGTACTTGGTGCTTAGAACATAAATTGCAAATATTGCGAATTAAGAAAAATTCATAAATGTCATGACATGCAATTGATGATATAATCATGATACTAAATTGTGCAAAAAATTAATTCATCCAAATAATAGTCACCTTGTCTTGGGAACAGTGCAGAAGTATAATTGAACAGTATAAAAATAAAAGTTATGAATTCTACAGTATAAAAACAAAAATTATGAATGACTAGTTGTCCCAGCGTACTTCGTACCGCTTTATAATTAAAAAATGTTTTGGTGATATATCGACAGCAACGCCACCTATCGGGTCCAATTGTGAATCTAAACCACGAATCCTCGAATCCACTTGAACACACACAAAAAAATCATTCAAATCGGTCCAGCCGTTTTTTAGTTTTAGCGTGACTAACGCACAGCAATTCATTTTTATATTATGAAATGATATAACTGTATTAAAAACACAGCAATATTATCTATCGGGTACATCGTGGAGGGTGCTACAATGCACTTGACTGGGAACGTGCTCAATGGCCGTTGGGGCGGTGGAGTGCCCCCGCTCGGCACCTAGTGGCCAGTCGAGCCCGCGGCCGCGGCCCGGCGGGAGCTGACGCGTAACTTGGGTTGCTATATATACAACCGGGTACTCACATCATTGAATCGTTATACCGATAAAAGCCATACATGGATCATGGTCACGGCGAGACTGCGCAGCCGGGGAGAAACTCTCGACTCTAAATCGTGAGTTTGTAATCATTTTAAACAAGCTGTGCCGGCAACTTCGGCCGCGTGGAATTTAACAAAAAGAAAACTAACATAAAAGTAGCTTAAATTACTTCTTATGACATCAGCTATCTGCCAGTGAAAGTCCCGTCAAAATCGGTCCAGTGGTTCCAGATATTAGCTCAAACAAATAGATCGACAGACAAAAATTGTAAAAAATGTTATTTTGGTATATGCACCGTGTATACATTCCTATGCATTTAGTGAAAAGAGTTTATTTAAATATTACATACAGACACTCCAATTTTATTTATTTGTATAGATGTTGAAAGACTGCGATTATGAAAGTTTAATATCATTAGTTTTCTTTGCAGTAAAGTCTATTTACAATGAACCGCGTAATTTTTGAGAGATCTCAATTCAACGCAATTTACGACCTGTTTAAAATGTTTATCAGGCAGTTGTTGCTTCAGTTGTGCTCTTATTAACTGAAACAAGAAGCTCCTTAGGAGTTTTATGTCGCCTCTTTCAAGTCCACTCACGGTAGGGATTTGTTGAAGCGATGGCGTAGTTTGGCTTTTGAAAAGGTTTCTAAAAAACCAACATCGAATAAAGTCCATTTTATATTATTCGTATTATAAAACCTAGGCTACTTCCCATTTGGTAAACTTCCCATTTGGTAAACTTCAAACTGTACCTACTAAAAAGTTGCGTTTGGTAAACATTTCGTTACTTCATACATTTAATCCCATTTGGTAAACTCTGTTAGTATTGTTAGTTTTGTACGGTACAGTCAGTGTCAAATTAATATTGAAATTAGATATAGGTTTTTTAAAAGCTTCAAAGTCTTGAGATAGAATCTCGATCATCAAAAAGAACGGCTAATCAAGGAGCAGTAAAGAACCACCCGAAGCACCGAGCGGCTTCTCAGGTAGGGAATTATTGTCCTTAACATCGTTTTAGACAAAAGGTGTGAAAGAGATAGACATAAGTATACGAAAATTATATCTATAATCGGGTTTTACCTTATCAGTTTACTCGTTTTATGCAAAGTGCAAGGTCGTTGCAATGTCGGGTGCGGGATCTTCTAGTGGTACAGTGAAATTAAAAATTGTTAATAGTACACGAGGCGGTGAAATTTTAGTACGCGCCGGGCATCAATATTATAAACAGAAAAATAATAAAGACTCAAGTTGGTGGCGCTGTGTAAATAGAAAAGATGGATGTTCAGCAAGCGTTACTTTGAATTCGAATAGGAGCCATGTATTAAGAGAAAAGGCTCACTGCAGTTCTTGTATTCCGAATTTTGAAAAAAATGAAGTGAAAGTAGCCATTGACAAATGTAAACAAATTATTATTGTTTATTTTTTATGTTTTATAGTTGATTTTGTTTTTTTTATTGTTGTTTTATTTTATTTTGCATGTTGATGTTGATGTTATAAAAAATTTAAAGAACTAATAAAACCTCATTGAAATAGTCAAATCGAACTGTGACTTTTCTTAAAATTTTTTAAAGTTGATTTTACTTTATTTTATAGTAAAATTGTAATATCTTATAATGTAAAAGAATTAAAAGAACTAAAAGTTAAGGTAAAATTATTTGTACGAGCCACTTTTTATTTCTATTTTTAAATATCAATATGTATAATACATACACATGATCCGACTATTGTACCTGTGATTAAAAATATATAATATAAATAACAATGTTATCATCAGTTTCGTGTTTTCTTATTTACTTGACTGTACCCATTTTAACTGAAAGTTTACCAAACGCAACTTTTTAGTAGGTACAGTTTGAGGTTTACCAAATGGGAAGTTTACCAAATGGGAAGTAGCCAAAACCTATAAATTATAGTGCAGTAAATTAATAATTAAATGTAACAACAATGGATTTTCGTCTGCAATATTATAACTAAATGAATACAAAACAAGTTTTACAACCTAATTTTGATCCAACAAACTGGTTCTGCACTTGACTACTATTTTTACTTGTAGATAACGCTGAATGAAAATAAATTATACCTTTTAATTTTATAAAACAGTGATCGATAGAACTGTACATAATTTAAATGACTATTCGAGACACTACAACCAAGTCCCTAGTCCTAGTCCCTTCACGTACATGACATACATTGTAGGTACTCGTAGTAGTATTTTCTGCATGGTAAAAATGCTATCCTAGCAGGTTAGACGGCGTTGGACTTATTTTCCAAAATGCATTGCCCTTAATTCTGTGGTATAAAGGAAAGAGCGGATAAGTCTCATTAGTTTTGAGTTCTGAATCGTCCCCATTTTCTTTGTCACCTCTGAATTATACAAAAAAACCTGTTCTGCAAATGACCTATTCTCAGGAGGTCCTATTCGGATCCATTCTTTTAAAGTCATTACCAGTGTATTCCACAAATAAGATAATTTTCAGAATAAGATCTTATGTCAAGATGAGAGGTCATTTTGTAAATAGGCCCAGTGTCGACTAACCCGAGTTCCACAATTTAAACAAGTCTGTTATCTTAACCAAAGGTAGCAACGAGGATTTTTGGTGCGCGCCGCTGCCCCGCCATATGTACGCACCTTTTCTGATTGTATGCTTTGTACTGTTGGCAACAAATAGACCAAAAGTGGTCGCAGGGGCGTTTGGGAGTGCTACCTATGCTCAATGTTTACAAATAATAACAATAATTATATGTATGTACGGTGCGTATGTGCGTTGTGGCGCAGCGGCGTGCGCATGAAGGCTCGCTACCAACGAATGCGATGGTAGCTTACTAGTCGTTGCCAGCGGCGCGGCGGTAAGAGGGGTGCGAGATGAAGCGCTAGGTGTCGGTGTTGCAGGGCGGCGCGCGCGCCGGCGGCGGCGCCAAGGCGGCGTACGGCGGCGTGTACACCGCGACCACCGCCGCCGCCTCGTACCCCACGCAGGCGTACACCGCGCCCGCCGCGCAGCCCGCAAAGCGTGAGTACACACAGAAACACATTCACACAAAGAGAGAGAGACACATACACACACGCAGAGAAAGAGAGAAACACACACACACACACACAGAGAGAGAGAGAGAGAGACAAACACACAAAGAGAGAGACACATAACCAAATTGACTTTTTGTTTATAAATAACGCTACACAGTCGTAGCCCCACACTAGGATTCCCTGTGTTGTGAGTGTCACATAGAGATAGACAATATAGAAGAGAAGAACACTTACACAGACCGAGAACAGAAATTTAAACTCATAATTCAAATTTCCGTCCCGCTGGGAATCGAACCCGGTCCGGCATGGTGACCATACACATAGTGCCACACAGGTTGCCTTCCTTCTTGAACGTCCTTCTTTGGTTATATTGATGTCCATAGGCGAGGGTGACCACTTCCCGTCAGGTGGCTCATTTGTTCATTTGAAAGCTGTTTACGTTTAAAAGTACACTCATAAACACGCACACACACATAATTATGTTTGGTGAAGTTATGATCGTGTGCCTGTGAGAGTATGTGTGTGCCACACATACCCCAATCCCTTACTATCTTGTTGATACTTTATCTGTTTACAGTATTATCATTTATTGTTAGTTATTACAATTGATTATTCGCTTATAGTTTAGCTTACTGCTTGGCATGTTTGTTGTATTGGATGTTGATAGTGTCATTATCTATCACAGGTATGGTCGGTAATAATTATTCAGTCCCCAAGTCCGTTATAAAATTTATAGTTATATATTTTAAAATTTAATGTTAATGGGTTTTGGATAAATTGTTGCTATATAAAAAAATAACTACATGTTTAAAAAATCCTTGCCAACAGTTAAATAAAACTTTTTGTTATTTATGTCATTTTTCAAGCAAAGAAGTACCTATAATGTTTTTTATTGCTAAATTATCTATTTGAGCATGCAATTTGGTTGCAATCTAATAAGAATTTTAATATCTGTGCAGCACCTGTACAATACGTAGCTGCTCCCATTGTTTGTCTGTAAGTGTATAAACATAACACAGCGCGAACGATCTCGACGGCGGCGCCACTCGCCCCACCTCGTCTAAATATAGCGGCGGGGCCTATTGTCCCCAGCGCCTCCTACCTAGCCGCTACACTACCTCTTATGTATTTCTAATGTGACCTCGGGTCACGACACACACATGCAGAGTTAACGTTGAGTTGAGTAAATGTAGCTTCGAGAAAGTATTTAGATTTCAATAATTTGTTCACGTTTTGTAATTTGAATTGAAAACACTGATGAAATGTTTAATGAATTTATGCCAAGATTACTATTAACTGAATCGTTTTGAAAATAATCTTGGTATCCTATGATAGCTCTGCAGTATTGTTAAAAGTTAGCAGAGTTAGATAGGGGCAGGTATAGTGTGTCCGGGTGGCGGCCGGCGGCGAGCGATCGTGTTGTGTCGTGTTGTAGAGCCGGCTAACCGGGGCATCTCTGCTTATGACACAGCTCTCTACAACGCGGCCACCATGTACGTGGCGCAGCAGAACAAGACCGCCGGCGGGGGGTGAGTACAACCGTTGGTTCTGGTTATTACTAACAATTGCTTTCACGTAACTTTTTACTGTTCATTACTAACCCTTCTATAACTAATTTTAAAGTGGAAACTTTAATGTTGCTTCTTTGGTGAAATGCGTTTATTGGAACGAAGTTCCTTATCGCGCGTTGCGAAAGGGGGCTAGACGGAATTCATACGAAAAGTTGTAACGAAAAATTCATACGAAAAAAGTTGTAACGACACTTTTTGCTATAGTAAGCTATTGTAAGCCGTGCGGCGTGCGCATGTTTTATGTTATTAGTATAACATATATAATAGTTTTTTTTACAATTCCTTCACTAATTAATTGAAAGGAACTTCGTTCCATCCGGGTGTCCCTTGACACCTCTCAAGTTTTTATTATTTCAACTTTTTAAAATTTTACATAATTATCTATTTCGAAATGCTAACTTTGAGTAATATTTTCAACTCGGAAGGGTAATCAATTAAAGTGAGAAATAAGATAACATTGAATATCCAATGATTAGAGGCTTGTAGTTATAAGATGTAGTTACGTGATATCGTTGCTCACCCGCTGCCCGTGTGAACTGTTTAGCCCATTGATGAGTGTGGTTGTGCAAAGCAGTGGATGGAAGAACTATAACAAGAGCGGCGTAGGCGCCGGCCAGCAGCGGCGGCCGAAGCCCCCGCCCAAGGCGCAACAGCTGCACTACTGCGATGTGTGCCGCATCTCGTGCGCCGGCCCGCAGGTCGGTACACACACATATATACTTTGGTGATAGGACCCTCACTTTATATTGATTAGGGCTTACTTATGTCCAATAGATTTATTTTGTACTAAAATTAATATCTGACAAGTTGACAACAACGATGACAGCACAGCACTGACTTAGTCAAAGTATAATCAAATTAATCTCTTCTCGGAGCCTCCCCCATCGCCAGAGGGGAGAAACATTGAACTTAAAGTGATTGTTTATATCCGTAAACAATAAAAAGTAGTTTTCAGGTGGTATGGTGGGTTTGTTTTAACTTTTTTTCATTGATCCAAAAGGATACCATTTATTTTATGCAATTAGTCACTAAAAACTGGACAAACTAAGCAATATCGATCTTCATAAAAATAACAATAAAGCCTTTTAAATACCAGAAAAGAATAAATATTTCCTATATGTGCAACTGATGGTTTAATTGGCAAAAATCTATTACAACGTTGCGGATAATTTGTGTTTGTACTTGGGCAAATTATACAAATGATGTGTGAGCTAACTTAAGGGTGCGTTCCACTAAACGATCGTAACGCTCAAAACAACTCTTTTTCTATGGAAAAGGAATATTTTGAGCGTTGTGATCGCTCACCGTACCGTTGCCCGTGCCGCAGACGTACAAGGAGCACCTCGAGGGCCAGAAGCACAAGAAGAAGGAGGCGGCGGTGAAGCTGGCGGCGGCGGGCGCGGGCGGCGCGGCGGGCGGCGGCGGCGGCGCGCGCGCGTGCGGCGGCTCGGCGCTGCGCTGCGAGCTGTGCGACGTGACGTGCACGGGCGCGGACGCGTACGCGGCGCACGTGCGCGGCATCAAGCACCAGAAGGTGGTCAAGCTGCACACGATGCTCGGCAAGCCGATCCCCTCCACGGAGCCGACCAAGCTCGCCGCCGGTGAGTGCGCCCGCCCGACCAGCGTTGCGATCCACAAACGACATTTAAGTTCAACCCGTTGTTCCATTCTCAATACAATGCTGGTCTAGCTACTAAATCATAAATGACAATTATAATGACAGTAGAGTTGTCATATTTTGTGAGATATTCAATATGCATTTCTTTGCTTGACTACAATCCGTGTGTGGGTTGGAACGTTTTTTAGAAACTGTGTCCAACCATAGCAATAGGATTGTGGCATGATTATGATTATTTATTTTCTTGTAGTGATTTGAACGATATTATTCAAGTAGATGTATTCTTTTTGTTTATTGAAAGGGTGCAAAGGAAACATACCTAAATAAAAAAGACATTATTTTATTTAGTTGTTAACACTTTCTCAGAATTAACATACATTTTCGACTTTGAAATAAAGCGAATTGCTTATGAATTACTCGTAATTCTTTGACTCTTAAAGTATTGATAAGTTTCTATACAAACGTAATTTTTCAAACAGATTTTAGTACATTTTTTAGTTAGGCAATAGTTAATTGAACAATGTATAAAACAAATATGCTCTCCAATATGTCCGTAAGTATGGAAAGCATATTTGCGCGGCCGCCGCCGTGCCCCGCGGTCCCCGCTGCCACAGCCATATCTGTATTGCGCGACGTTCCCTCGGTTTACAATTTTAAAAGTCAAATTTTTCGCTCGTACGTACGTACAGATATGTGTGCGTCGCGTTGGCCCCCTCAGCCTCTCGCGGAACATGCTCCCAACTTAATGTCAACTAAGAGCATGGTGATCTCGTATGAGCCAAAATACAATGTTAAATCACCGTTGCGCAGCAATTTTCTAAACAAAATTCTTACATTAACTTCATCAATTGTGAAATGGAATGCTGCAGTTTATCCTTAGCAGCGCATTTAACTTAACGGTCGCGTTACACACCTGCAGGCGTGTCATTAGTCGTGGACAGCTGCGTAACGTCAACACTTGGAGCTTTGACCGTTCAAAGTTTCCAAAGGTAGAGTTTATTGAGACCGGGCGTTGTAAGAGCGCCGAGGGCCGAGCGCCGAGCGAGCGTCCGACGGAAAGTTTGCCTTTTGGTTGTATAGCCGGTAAGAGGGTCGCCGGCGCGCCCGCGGTGGCGTTCGTGGCTAGCGGGGGGCTGAGCACGGTGGCGGGCGCGCGCGCAGACAAGGAGGGCGCGGCGGGCGACGAGCGCGAGGACGCGGACGGCGACGGCGAGCCGGAGGTGCAGCCGGTGGGGCAGGACTACATCGAGGAGATCCGCGCGGACGACGGGAAGGCGCTCAGCTTCAACTGCAAGCTGTGCGACTGCAAGTTCAACGACCCCAACGCGAAGGAGATGCACATGAAGGGCCGCCGCCACCGGCTGCAGTACAAGAAGAAGGTCAGTACATACATACATACGTACATCGTCATTGAATATAATATATTGCATACGAGCTGTGCCCGCGACTTCCGCGTCGAATTTACCAAAAAAAAATGTAAAATAAAAGTAGCCTAAGTTACTCCTTATGACATCACCAATCTACCAGTGAAAGTCCCGTCAAAATCGGTCCAGCGGTTCCAGAGATTAGCTCAAACATGACAACAACAACAACAACAACAACGATGAACATTTTGTAATAGGACTCCCCTCAGTAACAGTTGGAAGTACTGCTTCAGGTGCACAGTTATCGTCATCGCAACCCATAACTATCCCACTGCTGGACTCCGGTTAATGTTAGGGAGTACAGGCCATGATCCACCACGCTGGCTAAATGCGGATTTGTAGACTTCACGCAGCTTTGAGAACATTATTGAGACCTCTCACGTGTGACGTTTATATTGTTATCACCATTTGTGTTCCTTCACTGAAGGAGGTGATCATTAGTTGCTAATTGGGTGTACTATTTACGAAAATATAAACTTACTTTGATACATTGGTAGGTGGATCACCCGATGATTAATTAGTAAAAGGTTTGAGGCGGCTGTAGAACCTGGCGGGCTCGCGTCCGCCACTAGTATCGGGCGTCAAATGATTACACGGCGTGATGAGGGTGATCCGCTAATACTGCCATTATATTGGTTATGATTTCATTTTCAGTTCCTTAGGGACCTTTAAAGATGCATTATCATAAATTTGTAAACAAATTCAATGATATCAAATAATTTTTAGGTAATATATTGTTCAATATAAGGTGTAATAAATAGTACGATTCAGAATTCTGTAGATGTTAATCACACATTTACGCTATAAGCGTTTGCTAACCAAGGAGGACGTTTCTGACGTCACCAGGTGCAGCCGGACCTGGAGGTGAAGGTGAAGCCGTCCATGCACCAGCGGAAGCTGGCCGAGGCCAAGGCGCAGCGCATGATGGTGCGCGACGAGATCTGGTCGCGCCGCCGCATGCACGACGTCAGTACCCTCACACGTTGTGTTAACAAATTAAATCTAATTTATTTGCAAAAGTACAGGTGCATCACGTTAATTTGTGTTCCAATACACTTGTCAGGCAATGGCGTATAAACATTGAACATTTTATTGTTAAATAATTACTATATAATTACAATTCTTTTGAGGAAACACTTTAAATAATTGAGAAAGTTGCAACAAGAGTTACCGTGTAGTTTGGAGTTAATAACAGCACAAACAGACGTATTTTCGTATTGAGTCATTATAGATAATATATGTTTTATAATGATTAACTAACTTACCTCAGATTTGTAAATACATATTCCATTTAGATAATTCCTTTTTTTTTACGTGTCTGTCTGTGTTGCAGGGCGAGGACGACGAGCGCGTGTACTGGGAGGGCGGCGCCGACGCGTGGTGGCCGCGCGGCCCGCTGCCGCCGCACCTGCACCACCACCACCACGTCAGTATACCGTGCACGAGAACGAATAACTAATACATCTGTTAACATATTCATTCATTCATACATTCGTTCGTCCCTGTTCACATTATCTGTCTCTTTCTCGCTCCCGCTCTTTCGACCCCGAGCCGAGAGCGGGCGAATACTCGCAGCGCGAAGCGAATATATACGAATAAGTTGGTTCACCTAGTCGCGTTGGCGCGTTCTCACCTATTCTCGCCGAGTGTCTCGACGGGACGTTACACATTTAAGATTGTTGAGTACATAACTCAACAATTCAGGCGTGGAAATATTTATTATTGTATAGGTAATTAAAGTAACCATTTATATGAAGTAAATTGAAAGTGTTGTGACAACACCAACAATTTCAGTCGTTGGCCTTAATTTATACTATCTAATATGAATTGTGTGTTGAAAAAATTTAAGAATAATTATGGGATTAAGGATTTGTTATATTCTACAATTACTAAACTCATTACATTTTTTCATATTAATTTTTCCGCATACGCAATATTGTCCCGTCCCGCACTCACAATAAGTTGGGGTGCGGGGCTGGCTAGTGTCGGTCTTGGGGTTAAGCGGGTGATATAATAAGTAAGCGGTCCCAACGCCAAAAACATGACTGTAGAAAGTGATGTGACACACAATGGTGGTTTGTCGTGGTGTGTATCGTGACGTGGGCCCCCCGTGTCGGCAGGGCATGGGCATGGGCTACGGCGTGGCGCGGCGGCCGGAGACGTCGGACGACCGGCACGTGCTCGCGCGCCACGCGGACATCTACCCGGGCGAGGCGCAGCTGCAGGACATCCAGCGCGCCGTGTCGCACACGGAGCGCGCGCTCAAGTCGCTCTCGGACGCGCTCGCCGACCACGCGAGGCCGAAGGTGACGCTCGCATTATATAAATATATTGTATAAAGCCCTAATACAAACGAGTAGTTTTAAAGATTGTGGACGAGAATGACATTTTATAGGACAGCTTTGTCGTATAAAATGTCATCTTATAAGGTATAAGATGACATTGTAAAATGTATAAAATGTCATCTTATACCTTATAAAATGTCATCTTATAAGGTGACATTTTAATAAAGATATATAAAACAGAAAGATATATTAGATGTATAAAATGTCATCTTATAAGGTATAAGATGACATTTTAATAAAGATATATAAAACATAAAGATATATACGACAAATAAGTTGATATGTGTCGTCCAAAATCTTTGAAACGTGAACTCCCCAAAAAACTACTTTTTTGTATTGGGCCGTTATATTACTAAGGGTGCAATATGTACGCATACGTTCATTTAACACACCTACATTACTCTGTTATTCTATTACTCTATATGACACTCACTACAACAGCTAGTATAGTACTAGACAGCCGTGTCGATCGAGCGCGAGTCGTTTATGTCAAAACTAATTTAAATAAACAGTACAACACACTCCGAGACCTCCCCAGTAACATTTGTTCTCTTACCAGGGTCAGGTCAAACCTAAAGTGGATGACAAGAAAGAAGAGAAACCTGATGGGAAAGAAGATGGCCGCGATAATCAGTTGTAAGTATTGTATGATAATTTCAAAACAATTTCAATGCGTATGATGTGTGAGTCTTCAAAAAGAGAGTGAATAGGCTTTTATAAGTTAGTGCGTTCAACAACTTGCACTTCATCGCCACTTACCATCAGGTGGGATTACAGTCACGGTGGTTACTGTACCACATGTGTAAAACTGGACTGTCAGTCCAAATATTGATATTTTGCTTTTCTTTCGTAAGCCGCCATTTTGCCGTAAAATGTATTGCTCTAGGACCGCGACCTTGGAGCACGCAAGCGGATAATGCTGCCTATCACATTTTCTCCAACTTTATAATGTGTCTCTTTTTACCGTCGCTTTTTCGCGTCATTTCCGTTTCATCGACTTTGAAATCACAACGACGCTGAAGCAGTTTTCACTTGAAAAATTCCTATTTCACTGGAAAAAGAATTGTCCTAAGCGTGTTGCGTCCGGCAGGTTCTCGTTCGCGGGCGAGGGCGAGGGCGGCGGCGGCGGCGGCGGCAGCGGCGCGGCGGGCGCGGGCGGCGAGGGGGGCGCGCGAGCGCTGAAGGGCGTGATGCGCGTCGGGCTGCTCGCCAAGGGGCTGCTGCTCCGCGGCGACCGCGACGTGCGGCTGGTGGTGCTCTGCCACGACCGCCCCACGATCACGCTGCTCAAGCGCGTGGCCGCCGACTTGCCGCAGCACCTCGCCAGGGTCAAGGTAACCGACGCGACTGCACCAGGGATGTTGTGCAGTGACCGTAACCGAAACGATCGGATGTTCGAAATAAAAAATCCTGGTTTATAATATATTTACAGTGATGACGGTTTAAAATAATAAACGCTGACTAAACGTAAACTCGGTGCTACAACTTCCTGTTCAAGAAAATGTATACTTCCGTTTCTAAAACAGTAACAATGTAGAGTATGTACGAGTACGAGTATGTCGATATAGATGTTTGACTTGAATAACAATAATAATACGCCTGTGTGTCGGCAGGGCCCCGGCGACGAGCCCAAGTACAAGGTGGAGCTGCAGCCGGCCGAGGGCGCCGTGCAGGTGTCGGACGGGAACGTGAACGTGCTTGTGAGCCTCACGTCCGCCGTGATGCGCGAGCCCGCAGGTACGCCGCCGCCGCGCGCCCGTGCGCCCGCGCGCCGACATTACACGGCTCCGTCCGCGCGTCGCGCAGTGGATCGTTCAATGATACATGGTGTCCCGTCAGAATGGCGGGTCGACAATCGTATTTAACTTTGAAATTGTGTTAAATAATTGCTTATGAATTGCTTATATTTGCCTATCGTGATGAGAGATTTGCTTATTGTATCATTTAAAAGTACTAACAAATTTAAGGTTGACCGTCCATTCTGACGTCAGGATGTTTGTTCAATTTTTGTTAGTTCTTTTAAAATTTGTTAGTTCTTTTAAATGATACAATAAGCAATTCTCTCATCACGATAGGCAAATATAAGCAATTCATAAGCAATTATTTAACATAATTTCAAAGTTAACTACGATTGTTGACCCGCCATTCTGACGGACACCGCCCGTCTAAAGAATTGCTGGCCCCAATATCTTCACGTTGACACCCGTTTCGTTCAATGCAAACGGGACACGTATATGCGAGCTCCTCGCATTGGACGAACTTGTATTGCATGCTTCGTCGCCAACGGCCGTTGTAAATGTTCTCGCCTCCGGAGTTGGTATGGTTACAAAAGTAGATTAGAGTGGTGGGACATGACGACCTGACAGCGACATTTTAACAACGGTGACTATGTTCATTGAATCATTCACTTGTTTATTTTCATAGAAATATGATATCTTTATTTTTGTAAGTTCCTCTTAGACTATCGGTTCGGTTGAATCGTGTAATGTCGGCAATATACTGAATAACATACTAGTGGCATTGATTATTGTATTGTATTCAGTTAGTCATGGCCGCTGAATTGGTCGTTGTCACGACGGTCCGACCCCGCCCCCACCAGCCGACCTCATCGAACAAACTATCTAGTAACGATTGCTGTGAATTTATATTACTTTATTCGTATGCTCATCATATTATCATTGCTATGTATTCTCTGATGGAATTTCCCTTGTGTTTACATGATGATTGTGCAGAAAAAAAAAAGATAATTTGTTCTAAGTTTACCACGTGTTGGATGCTTATTTTTAGGTGTGAGTAGGATAAAAGCGGCGGGAAGAAAGGATTTTTGATCATCCCGGTATATCACATGCGAGCTGCACGCGCGCCCTCCGCAGTGGTATATTGATGTCTACTGAAACGGAGCAAACATACGTACCGCACGCTGTCGCTATACCGGCGTCCGTTCGCTTACCTGGCATCCTTACACCATTGCCTTTGTAAAGTGCACGTACCGACGTGATCTGTGTAGTGAGGTACCGATCGGCACGCGCCCGCCCGCGCCGCGGTGCGACTCGGCCATAGTCGCATCGCGCGCGGGCGGCCGTGGTCGCCCCAGTCGCATAGGTCAGCCCGCCACTGTATTGCAATGTTTGCCCCGTTTTCGTCGATTTGTTGATGGTCAAACACCCTTTGTGTTGTTGTCGCTAGAGGGTGGCGACATAAAGCGAGACGACAAGGATGTGCTCCCGCGGCAGAAGTGTTTGGACGCGTTGGCCGCCCTTCGGCACGCCAAGTGGTTCCAGGTACATTCGCCCACATTACCAAACGTGTGCGCACTCCACCATCCCGCCCCGCCCCATGACTCGCTTACGATCTAAATTCACGTCCTGGTTCAAGCTATTGACATTTGTTTATGTAGTCAAAAGTTGTTCATTCTTATTCGGCCGAGCTACGTCGCAGTCGGTGTGATTCGATACATGATTTTAAACTGGTTATACTAAACTCATTCGCACTCGCCGCGACGTGTTCTACTTCAATGGAGAATCTAAAGAATAAACAAATTTTCGTGTTCGTAATAGCCGAATATGGATCCCCCCCGTCCCCGCCCCCTAACTTATATTGTTAACTCGAGTGGGAGTGCGCACGTATTCTTAGTCACATGTTTATTTTTTATTTTTACCAATCAATAAGTCAAGTAGCTAATGGACATTCAGTCACGAAATTTTTTTTTGATCGAAAACAATATAAGAATAAGTTTCCGCTCCCGTGAACATGTGGCTACACGTGCTCGTCGTATCGAAAGCTGCGTTTCCGTGCGCGTGCGCAGCGTGTCAGCCAGACGGGAGTCAGTTCGGTGGATCGAGGAAACGCAGTTTGAGTCACGTTAATGGTGCTGATCACATTTATTGCTCTCGCTACTTGCTTCCGAATTACTAGTAAGGTGTAACAGAGAGAGCAATAAGTCTGTCGGGGCGCCGGTGCGCGCGCTAACGTGCTCCGTGTGCGTGTCGTAGGCTAGGGCGGCCAACCTGCAGTCTTGCGTCATTATCATCCGGATCATGCGGGACCTGTGCCGCCGCATCCCCAACTGGACGCCGCTCAACCCCTATGTGAGTATCAAACACTTTTCAAACTCAAATCATTTATTTCATGTGGGTATGATGCATACACTTATGAACGTCAATTTTTTGCATTTACCACCGCTTCGCTAAGGTGCCTTTAAAATTAAATTTTTTAAATCTTTGACGAGAAAAAGAAACGGCGAAAGAAACTCGGCACATCTTTTAAAAAATAATTTTTCTTCTTTCTTTTAAAAAACACTGATTACTACAACCACCACTTGGAATGACGTATCGTATACTTCGTAGTAATATTAGGAAATGTTGACGATAATGAATGTATGACAGTATGACATTTAGAAACAGAGAGATGACGGGGAGCAACCCGCTAACTTGTTAATATCTGTATTAATAATTGTAACAAACTCTTGCAGAGATAACATTATGGTGGCTCTCGCTGCTCGTACAGTTAGTTTGTACAAACTAATGTCTCTGATGCTCCTCATCCAGTCAGTTACTTTAAGGTTTAATGATTATTTCTTATGGCTTTTTTTAAACCCTCTTAGAATCACCTCTTTGAATACTGCTTAAGACCTAAAATATAGGCCACTGGATTTGAAGGAAATGTTTTTATTAAATATACCTAATGATCTAAAATATCAACGGAAATGTTTTATTGGTATATAAAGGTATTCCAAAAGGTGTGTATGTGTGTGTCAGGCGATGGAGTTGCTGGTGTCGGGCGTGATGCAGTCGGCGGGCGCGGCGCTGTCGCCGGGCGAGGCGCTGCGCCGCGTCATGGAGGCGGTGGCGGGCGGGCTGCTGCTGGAGCACGGGCCCGGCCTGCGCGACCCCTGCGAGAAGGAGCTCGTCGTGAGTACCCTCGTCAACATCGACCCTATAGCTTTCTTTGCGTTTGGTTGTACAGATAAATTCCATTCTAAAAAATAACGTGTCCATAATTATGATATGTATGTTGAATGAAAATAAGTTAATTTAAATGACAAAACAGGAACCCCACTGCGTGGGGGTCCGTAGAGCTTAGTTAGCAAGAATGTAACGAATTTTTTATTATTATTTGCATTTTGGAATACTATCTAAGTACAACCACTGTAGAGTAATAAATCTTTGTCACAATTGAGTTGATAATATACTTAGTAAAATTTGATTAAACGTCGCATGTGAGAACCTATTTGAGAAAAATAAATAGATATTTAGGATAAAAAACTAACAATGTACTCCTGAAGTGATGAAAATGAATATTGTAATACATATTGTTGGCTAGTTATAATGTGAGCCCGTACCGCAGGACGCGCTGGGCAACCTGCCGCCACAGAAGCGGGAGGACCTGACGGCGTCGGCGCAGCAGTTCCTCAGGCAAATCGCATTTAGACAAATCCACAAGGTGAGTGCCATTTATTAAATTATACACACTGAACTTCACATCCTAGTAAGAGCGGTCCTTGTCTTTACACGTTTCTTTATCATGATTTTACGGATACATATTATCCGTAAAATCATTATATTTTCATATAAGTTCCCTTAGCAATAATGGAATAACAAACACTACCTTACCTGTACTCTGTACTGAAAATGATAGTTGTGTTATTTTGTTGTGAGACACGGCGTGTGATTTGCAGGTTCTGGAGATGGAGCCGCTGCCCAAGCTGAAGCACGCGGCGGGCGGCTGGAAGTTCCCGCGCAAGCGCAGGCGCTCCAACACTGACGCCGAGGCCGACCAGCCCAACGGTACGTGCCGGCTGCCCTGTAGTAGCCCGGGTGATTTTGAGAGGGTCCCGGGTTAGACAATAGGGTAGTTGACAGTAAGAAAATATTTTAAAGATTTATATTTTTGATGGTGGCTTAATATTTACAAATGCGAAAAATCGATCCCTATAATTCTATAATCTATAATCTCGAATTATATAAATAATGATTATTTAACATTTTTGTGAAATAAAATTCCGAAATTAGTCACTAGTCACGTGACAGCGAACGCCAATACGACGCGTGACGTCACATGTTGCAAAACTAAACAAACTTGACATAACATTTTGGACTTTCCGCTCAACGAAACAGCTCCTCGTTTTGCAACATATGACGTCAACGAGTCTCCATGACAGTTTGACGCGATGTTTTGGGGAAACGTCAAATAGTTCATAAAAATATAAAATAAAATATGTTACAGTTTGTATTTAACTGAACCATTTGGCAAACTATGATTTAGTTTTTCAAAATTAGTCAACTAGCCTATTATGAAACCAATTGATCTTAGTTGTAGCGTAGAATAAAAGCCAAAAATAATATTTGGTTCATTGTTGATGCAATAAGGTTAAATGAGCATTTTTCGTCTAATTTGGAAATGATGAGACTTGATGACGAGTCTTAGCGGTGGCGTCGGGCGCGTCGCGGCGCGCGCGCGTGGAGTTGTTCCCCGCCGCGCGCCGCGCACGCACACGCCGCTTCCGCCGTGACGATTTGGCACTCTGATCCACCCACTATTAGCGGGAATCTTTTGTTGTAAACTAACTCATAATTTAATGATGATTAAGCCATGAAAATGAACTTACTGGCTTCATAATGCGTTATAATTACAGGAGAGGGTAAGGTTGTGAAGACGGAGGAGAAGATGGACGCATCGGAGAACGCGGCTGCCGTGAAGAAGTAGGGCTGCCACAAGAGAGGACGTTCCAGAATATAACAATGAGATTAACACGTCACACGCGCTCCGCAGCCGCGACCTACTATCTAAAGAAGAAAACTGGCATAAGTCGTCCAGCGGGACGACCAGATTCTAATTTAAGTGTAAGGTTTACTTTCCGACTTGAATAATATATATTTTGTGTAAGCATTGTACACGATACACGTTATTTTTACAATTGTCACACGAATATTATTTTTGTGGCGTCAATCGATCTGTCCAATAGCAACTCGTTATTTAGTCCAAGAGATAATCGTAGCGTTTTCGAATTGGGTAGTTCTAGGATATATTGTAATTATTTAGGATATAATATAACTAGTGATCTATTTTGAAGATTGACAGGGATCGACGACGTTCTGAAGGGCGCCCGGAGGTCCGAGCTCTGTTCATAGCACTCTTAATAAAAATATTATGAAACAATAAATGATCGCCGTATCGCCGTCCTGGGGCTGTCAGTTTAGAGGTTGATAATAGCATGCGCTTTATGTATACAAAACGCTTAATCTAAAGGGGTGTAATATTTTAGGACTTGAGTATTGAATTTGCTATGAATAAATCGGACCTCCGGCTTATGGGTACTGCTCGAGCAGTCGCCGGTAGAGCGGAATAGCAGATCAGTTGTGTCTTAGTGTTAAGAAATTTTATTGATAGACTCCCCAGTATTGACTATGATACAGTTAGTTCCTTTGCTCGCGGAAGGAGGCCGTGACTTGCTTGCAAGAGCGATTCATTTTTAATTTTATTATGACCAGGTTGGTTTTATCGTGTAGTGTATTTACCTAAAGTTAGGTAAGGTGGAATGGCTTGGACCATAGATTTAGTGATAAAATGGAATATAAGGAAGTGGATATCAATGTGGAAGAAGTCACATTTATATTGCAAATGATGTAATCATACTGCTGTGCTTAATTCGTCTTAAATCCTTAGTATGTACAAGCAAATTAGAAATATGTGATGTAATAAAGAATTACACAGTTGGTCACAGCATTCCTTAAACACGTAAAGATTTTGCATGTGCCTACATAAGTTGGCATGACATAATCTAAATCTATGGCTCACACAGGTCCAGATATTATTTATTTGACCTATTGTTGTTACACCTAGAATACCTGGATTTAAACTCCCCCAAATGTATCCGGCTCATTTCGTTGTTTGGGTTGTGATGGCTCAAAATTCAGCAGAGCTTCCTGGAAGTTACTCGCAAGTTTATACAAATAAATAAATAGAATGGGTGTGATGGTATTATGTTATTTAATTTAAAAGTTTCCATGATTGACAATCCTTTTATAGATAGCTTAAAAATTAAATCTGAACTGTTTTACGTGATGTGCGTATTATTTTTCGCCTCTAAGGAGATTCTTTGGTTTTTTATTGTACGAAGTGTACTTTTGAATATTAATGTCAATAAAGAAATATAAATAATATTTGTTAATTTTATTGCTATTTCTACACCCTTACTACACTCTCTAATCTACACCCAATAATTATATCATTGTCTACACCACTATGTCCCTGGCTATTTTACTTTTGATGTGAAGTATTTTAAAGGAGGTAAAAAAAATCAAAATGGGTGCAATTCACACGTGATAGAAGTGAAAATTCATAACGACGAATACTGTCTCAGTCCAAACTCCAAGTATTGATGTTTTGATTTTGCCAATGCTTCATTCGCATTATTTCCGTTTCAACTAATTCCAAATCACAATGATACAAAGGAAGTATTCATTTCAAAAACGGCGTTTTTGTTACCTTTTCACGCGAATTGCATATGCGAGAGAGGAGCTACAGAAGGCAATGCAATCGTACACTTTAATATGTGATGCAATCTTCTATCTTTCTGAGGAATAATTGGAAGTCTGGCTTCCTTGCTATATCATAATAATTATCTAAATCATCTTATCTTAATATATATAAATCTCCTGTCACGATGTTTGTCCGCGATGGATTCCTAAACTACTTAACCGATTTTAAATTAAATTGGCACACCGTGAGTAGTCTGGTCCAACTTGAGAGATAGGATAGCTTAGAATGGGTTAGATTCACAATTGGACCCGGTAGGTGGCGCTGCTGTCGATATTACACCAAATGTCAAAAAATAAATGTCCACCCGTGCGAAGCCGGGGTGGGCTACTATTATATTATATGGACGAACGAACCGCAAGATTGTTGTGCATTGACAATGTCAATTATTGTTTAGGGGTCACCTTTTACCAGTAGCGTTGGCATAAATACGCTCCGACAAAGACAAGTCGGGCTTATAAAGATTAATATTTGGTTATAAATTATAATTTGGAAAAAAAGATCAGGAAGTAGGGTAACGTATGTTAAAAGTAAATTTTTACTCAAAGACAAATAATTTTTTTCATGTAGGTTTTTATAAAATACACATTATGACATCACCATAATCTGGCTTCATCTGTGTTGGAAGACCATGAGCACTGAATATGACCATGAGTAACGGTAGGTAGGGAAACTATCTACGTGTAGTCTATGGTTCGTAATCAGGATTCTATGCACAAGTGACATCAATACGGAATGTCAATGTCATTTGTCATCAGATGTCTTAATTTGATTGAAATGAAATCGAAACGACACCGCTAGACCGTAGACGTCAAGCCTACAATGCCTGAGTTACATGTTAACCAACTGTCAAAAACTCAAAATAAAGGAGATGTTGTTTTTCCAAATCTAATTAAATAACATAATTAAAATCAAGATGCTGACGTTATGGAACTTATTTGAGGCAACGTTGCTCTGCCTGAATGCAGTCTGTGTGTTGAATGAAGAAAGATTTATGCGAAAGAGTAAGTAAACATTTTATAACCTCCTAAGTTTAGGAATTTTCACTAACCACCACAATATTCGGTCAGTTAATGTGCGATAATATACGTTCTTGCGATTATTCATTCATCGTTCGAGAAGAACCCATTAAAACAATAAAATCAATCATCGAGTAAGTTTAGTTTCATACAATTTTGTATGTGAAGTTCTTAGGAAACCAGAGTATCATAATAATTGTTATCTGGTCAAAAAAAATTTATGTAGTTTCAAGGTATGATTGAGTAGTCTCCCGCTGATATCAGGTGTGACAGGTATCTCAATTTATAATTTTGATAACAATATTTTATTATAACATGACTTTTGTGATTTACAAGTAACCCTTATACGCTCCAAATAACCTATACCCCTAGCACTTGAAAAAATGATTAGTTAGGATACTTAACATCAACATAAGTTTTTCATTGTGAACCATTTGAAATAAAAAAATCACTAAATATTACCCCAAGCTTACTACTTAGCTTGGTGGTAACAAACGCAGACATGAACATTATTGCATTAATAACATAGCAAATTATGATTGTATACTTTCTACTCTAAAACTATAATTTGGTGAAATGTTTTGGATGTAAGTAAAATAATTAATGTATGTTATTCATTAATAAAGCCAATATTACATAGCATTGACATAGTTTGCTGCCAGTTTGATCGTATTGTTGGTTTTCCGATTTCTCGTCACAATTATATTACTCAGATGATGTTGTTCAACAATAAAACTAGTTTATAGCAATTCATACAAGTTACTTCATGGAGCTTGACTCTTATATGATATCACCAAACATTTCATTATAATTATTGTCAATTCTGCAATAAGGCTTAAACAAAATTTGCCCCTATTTGTGTATGTCCATGCCGATTGTCACACAGAATCCCAGTACAGGGACGCATTTCAAGAATTAGTTTATTAATTTCAGTGGGGTGGGGAGCCAACTCGCAAAATCAAGGATACGAGGACCAGTCATCAATAAAATTTCAAATCTTGAATTTGGTGAGATCCATAAGAACTGTTACAAGAAGTGAGTATTGTAATTAACAATTTATTCCTTTTTTATTAGTATCCGTTGCCAAATGGAATAAAATTGTGTGCAGATGTCATAATATTATCCTCTTTATAGAAAAAGTACAGCAATTACATGTGGTTGTCTGACAATTTCAATAACTAATCATTCTTTTTCTTTTTCAGTTCCATTAATATTACTCAATATACTTACAATAATATTTAAGCTGCTACTAGGATAACAAGACCCTGACAGGAGTTATTATTCTAAATAATAATTATTATGTACTTCTTTGCTATTGGCTAAGTATCACTGCAATATAAAGTTTGTATAAATTATTTTTATAACTTAAGTTTCTTTTTCTACCAATATTGGCAATATTGGTTATGATGAGTCCATCTACGGCTAAAACAAAATATGGTCAATTATTTTGGGTTGAAGACTATTAGAAAGTATTAGTTCGAAAATCAGGAAACATTGATAATTACAGTACGAGTGAACAACAAGTAAAAAAGTCACAATGTAACACAAGAGGAATTTGTTTCCCATTGTATTACAGTGTTACAAATTATACAGTATAATTAACAATGTAACGTTTTGTTTTATCTGCAATATTTATCGCCATTACCTACGTCGATAGATTTACTTTAAAAAAATCGATTTACAGTATAAATGCCATGCTATAGTCTGTTTCTTTTAACAAACGAGTAACGAAACTGATGACTGCGTTTCTATTGGTCCACGTAATCAACATAAAGTTCGTTCCACACAAACGTTGTAGTTACATGTACATTCAGTTGAGTTGAGTCATCGACTACCTGCGCGTCGCACGTGTTTTAGTGAGTGATCCAGACGATATTGTTTGTGCGTGAGTCTTGGCGGACATGTCTTCTGTAGTTAAGCGTGCTAAGATATTGATATTTGATTTATATGTTCTAGTGCATAAATTATGAATACCTATACTATTACAATATTGTTTTATTGTTAAATAAATTTATGAAAATATCAGAAAAAACAGAAAATTTTGTTACGTAATCAGAAAATAATAATTTAATGTTCGCTACAATAAATTTTAGAATGATTCATTATGAACGGGCCTTAAGCAAGAACAAAGGCGTTGGCCCCGCCCCGACCATGACCCATCTCATTCTGTCAATATCGGAAATGTGGGAGAGACATACTCGGTACTCGTTTGTTAAATAAAACAGACTATAGTATACCACCAATAAACGGTGAGATTGGAAGATACAAGTGTCAACCAACACAAGCTTTATTTTCCCCGTGGGTTACAATTATTGTGTAGCCAATCCATAAACAATAAATACTAGGACAATCTGAAGAAGTTATTCTGGCGCCAACCATCAATGGGTCAAAACAGCCCAACAACGGTAACTGTGCCTACTGTCAGGCGGCACGGGGCCGGAGCTAATATACAGTCTGCACACATTATATCAGCTACACTCCAACTCGACTTTGATTTAACTTAAAGGAAAGCATTGAGCTTGAATCAAGTGACTTAAGGTCAAAGTTAGTTTGTTAACTCCCTAATGTAAACCATGGTCTGTTTTCAGATGTTTTTCTTACGTTAACATCACAAATGAAACATCTCTTTGGCAGTTTGTATTTTGTTTATATTTGAGTATTACAGAATAATCTTTACAATTTGTACAACAGTGAAAATATTTATTGTTCAATAAAAATAAAATGCTAAGCAAAAGTTATCAAAAACAGAGAAAGTCATCTTGATAGTGAAATATAATTATGACAGTGAAACTATATTGCAAATTATGAAATGTGGATTTCCTATCTACATAAACAAATTATTTAAATTTCCATGATCTTGCTCTCATAGTACTGTATAGTGTTGGTACAACAATCTTCTCTGCATTTTATTTTTCTGAACCTGTGTATGGATATTATAAATTTAATTTGAACCAAAACTTAAATAATTTACAAAACTGCCTAATTTAGACTGAAAATATTGTGCAAATGGGGTCAGTACCAAAAGTGACAGTGATTTTAATTTATGGAATTTTACGTATTTAGCTTTTATTTCAAAAACATGCCAAACAATATATCTGAAATTAATTTAATATTATAAAATGAACAATTTCTGTGCGGGAGTCTCTGGCTGAAGGGAAACTTGACATTTGATAACAAACTTTTAACAAAAATGCATAACAACTTGTTCCAAAAGGTTTTCTGTTCATAGCAGCACAGGTTCTGCAATGACCTTCTACTAGCACCAAAATTATTTGATTATAATATTCTAACACTTCATACAATAGTATTGCTGACACGGAGTTAAGTGTTGGTATAGAAGACATCATGATACAACCAAACACACAAGGTAATGCAATGCAATGTTCATCAATACTACAACAGGCTCCATTCTATATGTTTGGACATTTCATGATGAATATTAAGTTCAGCAAAATATTTATTTTACAATAACTGAGGCAACAATACAATCGATAAATATTACTCGGGAAGATGGCCACCGAGCATAATGAGTAAATACATACAAACATGCGTGAATTGGACCTTGATGGCAGTCAACATAAAAATGATTTTTTCTAATTTTTTTTTGATGTTTTATATATTTTTTTTGTATTTTTTGTTATTTTATAGTTTTTTTTGTATTTTTTATTATATATTTTTTATCAGCTTCAAGTATCTTTTTTCAATATATTTTTTGTAAATTAAACAGTTTTTGAGACACTTTTTATTCTTATACAGTTTTCTTATAGATTACACATTTAAAATTATTCATTGTACTTTTATTTAAAGTGGCAAAGTGCCTCTTATATAAAATTGTTAAAAAAGTTTTATTTATATATGTTTGACATTTACAGAATTGCTAGGCGATCATAGTTTAAATGCCAGGGCAGTGCGCTTGTGGGCTTAAGGTGCTGTACTAAAAATAATAAAAAGAAATCATAACAATTAACAGAAATAAATTATGAATTTTAAAAATAATACAAGCTAAAACACTAGTGATATATTTTTTTAAACTGGAGAGCAAGTTAAAAAATGTTGTAACACTAAAAATAGGTAGATATTGGATGAAAAACAATAGTGTGGAGAACTAACAATAGTTTCCGCATCTCACTGGTAAATTGGCCAAGTTAAGATTGTAGAACCTTCCATTTTCATCATAAATGCATGTTAGGGTATAATAAGGTGTCGGTCTGACACCAATAATTATTTTAACAATTATTTATTATCCTAATAACAATATTTAATGTATTAGAACAGGTCCAACAATGTTAAGTCAACAACAATTTATAAAAACGTTGAAGATATGCTTCAATAAGCCTCCGAATGATATATTTAGATTTACATCTGTGTATAAGTATAAATATATAACTATGTAATTAGCACATGGCATAACATTTCGATAGTATATGTATCTATGTAGACAATGTAGAGCAACACAAATTTAGGAATATAATATGGCACCATCAATAATTATGTTTACACTGCTAAGTTCAGTACTGTTTAAAATAAATTTAGTTTATAATGCACATTAGATGTTAGATGATAAATATAGGTGTATCACAAAAACTAGTGTTACTGCTATCTAAAAAACTCCCACATTCATTACGGCATACATAATATAATATTAGATTTGCAGTCATTAAATGACTTGCGTTTTGACTCAATCTGTCTGAGTACTTACTGTTACATACACAAAACGTATGGCTGCACAATAGCAATATTGCTTATTGCAATATTGTAAATGTCATTTGAAATGACTGACTGCATGGCTACCAAATACATGCGGGAGTCATTCTGATAGCATTCAGGATCTTCTATCATCATGTTCACAGCTGTCCATATTTATAATCTACCATAATCAGTTCATCACAAATCCAACGTGCTAACAATTATGAATATAACAATTATTATCATTATTATGGACAAATTCATCATCATCCCAGACATGCAAGTTGTCCGGTATACCAATAAAGCACTTAGTTTCATCGTTGTTATATAATTAAGTTTAACAGACTATAACATTAGCAGGAACCTCATCATAAGCATTTAACAATAGCACCTTAGTTTCGTTGTGGCGAAATTTTAAATATTGTCGACATTCGGCAAGTCACAAAGGTGTAAGTTGCCAAGCCTAATCAAGTTATTGAGGCGTGTCAAATTATGTAACTTATGGTAAGAAGGCACTCGGCTTTAGCATACTAGCCCCTCGTTGCTCAGTTACTATGCACTGGCAAACTATAGAATTGACTGGCAATGATGTTGCCGTTATATTAAAATGAAATTTTATAGCAAGATCAGAAGAGACAATTAAAATATCATAGCAAATACCCTATTTTTGAATTTATAGAATCCTTAATTAAAATATTGTAAAAATTTTAAATTCTAAAAGATAATAGCGTCTTCTGTATCAAAAATGCAAGATATGACATAATATATAAACTTTCCGAACAAACAATATTGTAAAACTGAACTCCAAAAACAATAATTTGCCAGTACATAATACAAATAATATTTTTGCGTCCCTTTGCCATATAACCCAGCATTATCTTATAGTGACGTCACGGCCCACGCAACGCGTTATTTGCTTATTCCAGCGACCCATACAATCACAAGCGTATTTAAATCTTCAATCGCGTAACACTATACATTTTTTTTTGTCATTTACTCGTTACACATCACAAAAATACTATTTACATAAAACATATCATCCTAAAACACTCCAATATTTTTTTATTTCTTTCTTCCATTCCTAATATGTACACAATTAAATAACTTATAATGTAAAGAATATAAATATTAAAAAAAAGACAAAGTGTGCAACACCTTTACCACGGGGCATCACTTTGGAATTACAATTACATTTTATGCCAATGGGAAATGCATAAATTAATCTAAAACCTGAAAATCAAATTTGTGATCTCAAAAACAACTGTTTAAGCATTATTTATAGTATTTGTGAAGCGAGTCAGTAAAATGAGTCAGTCTTGTTGATTGACGATCAACACAATACCCTACGATCACATAACGACAACAGACTAAACAGTGATATTAAAATGTGCCCCATCTTAACAAGGCTCGTGTGTGATGCCTTTTTGACATTTTAACTTCAAATTTATCATAAATGGGGCATATAGACAGTGAGTAGTCTTATATTTATCTGCAAAATTTTGGTGTACCAGCCAGCCCATGGGAATTAAACGTCAATGTCAAATATTTCCATTCAAATAAAATAAAATTACTGTCAGGCATCTTTCAGACAATACATCTCTGGCGCGGGAATTAAGCTAATTTGTAAACATTAGTTGTATACATATACCTAATTCATCTTTATAAAGATCACAAATTTTTGCAATAAATACCTAGTTCAGTGTAAACGGAAATGAATCATCTAAAAGATAATACAATATTTAAACCTGACATATAGATATTAATATAGACAATATGGCACTATGGGGATTTAACATATAATTTTCATAGTGGCATTTGTTCTGTGTAATAAATAATATAAATATGATATCTATACTTAACATGCAACACGTGAAGGTGACTTAGTGCAGATATATATTTATCCTTCAAATTATATAGTAATAGTTAACAATTATACATTTCAATGGCCGCATACAGTTGGAGTTATGGTTGAAGCAACATTAGCCGTGATATTTTAAAGTTACTTGATATATTTGCAATTGTCATATGGGCCCATTACATTGTCAATTATTACTACATATTATAATAATCAACGTAATTGAGGATATAGGAACTAAATGCAAAAATAGTTTAGTTCATGTAACTGTTGCGACTAGGCATTTGGACTAACTACAAGGCCAGACTTAATACTAGAGCCGGCCCTTTTAAATTTCATGATAAATAAACTTAGGTGTAGAATAGTATGTATAATTAGGTAGATTACGGCAGCATCGTTTTGTACTGTGGGGCGCTCGGCCATTTCAGCGTTCGATCGGTGTGGACTAGTTCACCGAGCGAAGCCACACGTTTAGTCCCCGCTCCCTCGAGACTCGCCTAAGTACATCGGACCAGACTACACTACATCTAGGCAATATTTACAGGGGAATCAGTCGCGTATCACAGCCCATGAGGTTTATCGTGCACGAACGCATTGCGGCTCCATTAGACTGCACCCAGACTGGTTGACGCGTAGCATCGTCCCGCCCTGGCGCCCGAAACCCGAGACCCTACTATCTATCTGCCTGCGATTTACGTACAAAATCGCACGATACAATACCGTGAACGCGGTGACACTGAAATACAACAAATTTAGCGGAGACGTACCTCCTCGCTCGACCGCGTCCCGATCACGTCACCGTCCACTAACAGTACACTAGTCACTGGTTCACTTGTCCCTAGTCCCGGTATCATCGTTCGGGCGCCGGCCACGCGTCGGCGAGCCGCAGGCCGGCCGCCAGCCGCTTGTAGCTCTCGCGGAAGGTGCTCACGATTTTCTCGAACGTCTCGGGGTCGTACACCGAGCGCGCCGTGTTCGACAGGTCAAACGGTTCTGGAATCGACGCACACATTAAAGTTATTTATAACTCATAGAGACTTATACAGAAAGGGAGATGATTATAGAGAAACAGTCGAGGAATATATTAATGCAAGGATGATTAAGTATAACTTTCTGTCCCTCCCTCGGTGACCACCCATAGTAGTTGCCAAGACCCCCCGCCCCCCTCCAGTTTTGATATATTAATATATTTGACATTACGTCTTATGTGCGTCAGTGTTGCCACCTGTGAGTTTAAAAAGCGCTTAACTCTGCGCGCCATATTTGAATATAGTTCAAAAAAAGAGGATGTTGACAACGTGACGAAGACCTAAGACCCCCACCCCCCTTCCCCCTGGACGTAAACGTAGGACGGGCAACCCGGTCAGAGACGCACCCTCCACGCAGAGCAGCGTGCAGCACGGCGCGCGGCCGGCCGCCAGCGGCACGCGCCGGCCCTCGCGCACCGACACGCCCATCTGCTCGTACCTGGAACCGACGTACACACCAACGTTTAGAATCCATCATCATCATCATCACAACCCATAACTGTCCCACTGCTGGGCACAGGTCTCCTCTCACAGTGTGATGGGTGTTGGCCATAGTCCACCACGCCGGCCAAGTTGCTCGATTCTCATACCTACTCGATAAGCATACAAAATTTCATTAGAATCGGTCGAGCCGTTTCGGAGGAGTATGGTAACTAACATTGTGACACAAGAATTTTATATACCTATATAGAGATTAACTTATTGTTACCAATGAACACAACAATGCACTCAGCAGCAATCTCGCTACATTGCTCAATCTAAAACACTGATCTCGGGGGATACTCACGGGAAGTCCGCGTAATACTTGAGCATGTTGAGGAAGAGCTCGCCGAGCGTGGTGCGGTTGTGCGCGCGCGGCCGCCCGCCCGGCGCCTCGCCCGCGCGCGGCAGCACCGCCGGACTCGTGCCGCCTGCCGGGGCCGACCACACATTTTTAAAGTGAAACTTTTTATTACATCGTCTCAAACTTTTTCGCCTGTGTGTTGCATGTCGCGTGTCGGTCGGCCACGGAGTAGGGATAAAGTGAGAGGCGCTCGTCAGAGCAGCCAAGGCCAATATGGCGGCGCCTATAGTTCGCAGCAGCTGACCGTATGTATAGACTATTACTCGTTTGTGCCAGAGCTCCACGCTATTTTGTTTGTTTTTATCAGTGTTTAATGTAAATGTTGTTTGTCAGAGTTTAATGTAAATGTTGTTATTTATTAAAGTGAAACTTTTATTTGCTTTTGGTAAACAACGACACAGCTAGTGAGTCCAAAAACTGACTTAGTCTACTTTTATTATTTCCCATGATCATTCCAATTTTCCAAGTATAAAATTAAGATTGATAAAGCGATTTTTATACCCTTAATGGAATAACATTCCAAAATTTTTTAGTTAAATGTCTATAATGTGAAAAAAGTTTCACTTTTACCGTGGTTTCATAAAACCACTCAATCCTTTTTTTTTATATAGCCTGAAGGGCTGACGTAAAAGCAGACGAGCCACCTGATGGTAAGTGGTCACCGTCACCTATGGACGAACAACACCAGGGGAGACGCCAGTGCAACGCCGGCCCTGAAGGCGAACTCTTTTTACACCTTTTTTAAAGAACCACATAGCGCTCCGGGAAAACCCCAGAAGGAAGTTTGTTCCACAATTTCTGCTATTTCTAATTAATAAATTGCAATTACGTACTCGTGTTGGGCATACAATTTCAATAAAAGTTTTTAATAAATATTAAAATATCTGAGGTATTCCCGCAGAGCGCTGTGACATGGGAGCTCTAGAAAAAAAAGGTGTAAAAAAGGTTCTGTCGGGATAAAAACTATCCTATATCCTTTCCCTGGTCGGAAACTATCACCATGACACATTTCATTTAAATCAGCTCAGCGCATTCGTGAAAAGGCAAACAGAAAGACAAGAGTTACTTTCGCTTTAAAAATATAATATAATTTTAAATATGTATTGGTGTATTTATGGAACTGAAATTGAACGTATAATTTAAAAAAAACAAAAAGTGTGTGCAATTCACACGTGCTAGAAGTGAAAACTTCAAAAAAATATTTCATGATAATTCAGCTTTTATGTAAAATTGTACGAAACACAATTTATCTCACAATGCGTCTCTTTCGTTTCCGTTTCGCTTCATTTGCGCGTGATATCCGTTTCATCGAATTCCGAATCACAACGACACTAAAGAAGTATTCACTTCAATAAGTTATCCACACGTTACTTTGCCGTATAGGTGTACTCACACTGCAGGAAGTGTATGACCATGAGCGTGAGCGCGTACGAGGAGAGCGTGCGGCGGCGCGCGTCGTTGATGCGGTGCGCGCGCGCCCACAGCTTGGCCGCCGCCACCAGCGGCCGCACGCGCCAGTCCGCTGCGATTTATATTATTATGCATCTCTAACTTACACTTCCACGGCTCCTACACGTAAGTAGGATTTAGTATTATTTAATTCACTGGTAGAAATCAGCAAAGCATTAACATTTTTAATAGTTAAAGCGATATTTGCCACTAATGCCGTGTTCCATGTATACAAAGCTGTATCGACGTACAACTTTCGTATTAAATAACTACGAACAATAGAAAATACTGTACAGCCTTTAAATTTACCGTATTTTCATAGATTATGTTCTGACATCTCTAAAGTTTATTTAAATATTTTGTATTTTGTGGATTACAAGCGTTCCCTTTATCGACCTAGTTCCAGACAGAGCAACCTTTAAATTGGACCAGGTCCAACGAGCTGTGAACAATCAGGCAAGCGCACTCACTGCGGGAGAAGCAGTGCAGCAGGTTGGTGTTCCGGATGCCGACCAGGTTGTTGCAGTTCAGGTCCACCTGCAGCCCGTTGCGCGCGTCGCGGAACTTCAGGATCGGCACCTTCGCCTGGATCAGCTCCGCCTCTGGAACGTTACACCCTCGTCATATTGTTTACATTTTAGTTTCTTATGGTGTGGCGCGTTTTGACAAAACGGAAACAGTGTATTTTTAGCGTGGGACAGAACATAAAAATATGATAGAGAATAACTTATTTTGAAGACTAGTTCGACGTGAGTAGGATATACTTACAGCGGAAGTACCTCGGGAGTTTCTTGCATCTTTTATTAAAACCAAATGTGAATTTCACTTTCCAAAAAGTCAATACTGTCAAATCAAACTATTTCAGATTTGACAAATAAATGGAGCCAGTTACACTGTTTAAGAGGCGACCATCAGTCTTCAAGCGTAGCAACACATCTGTGACCGAATTAACCAAACAAACAAACAACAAACAAAACAATCAAAGTGTGTGCAATTCACACGTGATAGAAGTGAAACTTCAAAAAAACGGATACTGACAGTCCAAATACTGATGTTTTGCTTTGCTTAAGTAAGCCACCATTTTGACTCTTTTTCGTTTCCGTTTCATCGAGTTCCAAATCACAACGATACTAAAGAAGTTTTCACTTCAAAAACAAATAAGTCGACAACGATATTAGTGGGAGGTAGTCACCGGGGTCGAAGCTCCGGATGTAGCCCAGGATGTAGTTGAGGTGCAGCAGCGCGTGCGCGCGCGGCTCCACGCCGGCGAGCGCGCGCACGTGCAGGCACAGGTCCATGTCGGACGAGTCCAGCCCGAAGCCCGACATGGTCGACCCCACCACGTACAGGCTGTAGCGCGGGAACAGCGACTGCCCGCCGGGAACAATCACACCACTTTACTATTATAGTACGGCCGACGGTTCTATGCCGCTCTGAAGTTAGGTTTCCGGATAAAGTGCGCAGGTATTGTACTTTAGAGAGAGATAGCGACACGAACACTGAACGTGTGACTGAAACAAACAATGCTCAAAGTGCGCACCCCGCGCGTCTTGCCACCATTTAAACCCTAAAATTGAATTTTGCGCAGCGATCCGAACAAAGTTCAGAGCGGCCTAGAACCGCCGCCCGTACTATACAGGCTGATTCACACTACATAATTATTATTATAAATGCGAAAATGTGGTCGTACACCTTGTTTATGTGGCGTGAGGAGCCTCAAAGGCCTGGAGAGTGACATAGGCTACAATTTTATTTTTTCTGATTCTCATACTAGTTATTCGTGGACTCCTCATCGCACTGATTAGCCTCAGCCCATATCAAATTCAAAAATATTTAATCATGTGGGTACTTTTGTCAATGTAACGTCAAAAGAGTGCTTCAGTTGAAAAGACATGATGAAATAAAATCTAATTGCTATCTATCTGCTAATTAATATAATTAATATGCCACATATAAATGCTTCAATGATGTCGTCTCGGAATAATTTGAAACATTTTGTTACGTTTCGTTACTATTCCAACATGGCGCCTTCGAAGCATTGATGAATTAGCGGACTAGGGCCCACAAACAGTTGCTGATGTGGAGGACTTACCCTGATAGTAACAAAGAGATACTTCCAGAGATTCATCTTCTTCCTAAACGTGTCTTCAGTCTGCTGTGACTTTATGAACTTGTCCCATATCTCCTGCGACAGGGTGTCCCATTCTGAACCTGCGGGCAACGTGTCGTATTTAATTAGGGTTTAAGAATCCTTATTTGTCATTAGAATACATTAGTAATATACATAAAAAAAAACATTTTAATTAGTAATAATCAATATTTAATTTTAAATTTGGCAAAATTTGAGGGTAACTACGAAAATTAGTATGATAGTAGAGCATATTCCTAGAATGAAATAGAATACAATATTCCATAGAAAATCTATGCGACATATTATTTTGATTAGGTTTGATTACATAGGTTATACAACTAATTAACTGTTACTTATCTGCTGATAACTTATTTTTGTAGGGAGTAAGCGCATCGGTGCCACCCCAAAATTGTAAGTGTGAATGGACGCTGATGACAATGGTAGTATTGGATTTCCCCCCGATTGACGTGCATAATAAATATTAAAAAATAGGTTGGTACTCGTGACAGTTTCAACGTCAGTAGCACAAGGCCTTAATGCATCTTTTTCTAAACTTAATGCTTAACTATCCCACATTACGGGGCAACTTATGTATCCAAGAATTCTCCACAAAGTTCCCAAACACGTGTGAAGTCTTGCAATCCAAGTACCTTCAGTAAGTGCTATGGCTGAAACGCTTCGCCCTTTAATAAGAAATCCGAGCCTTGCAGTGGGATAATGAGTAGGAAAAACTCTAGTTACCATTCAACAAGTCGTCCGGCGTGAACTTGACTTGGAAGGGGTATGTGGTGTGCAGGTACCGCTCGGGCGCCGGGCGGCGCGCGCGCGGGTCGCGGCGGGGCCGGCCGCGCCACTCGCGGGCCGCCAGCGCGCCCTCCCGCCGGGCGGGGTCCTCGGGCTTCTCGTAATGACCTGGGGACAACAGATACAATGCTACATTTACTACCTTAGACTCTAAACATTGAGCACAAAACAACCCCCCCGGCACATGGTCTATTTTAAAAGTAGTAGACGTAGTTGTCAAGCATTAACTTATCTTATGTAAAAAAAACATACTATTTACAATAAATGTCACATGTACACAGTAACTTATCTCCAAAGGTTGCCAAGGCCAAATCATTTAGATACCACATATTTACAATGTCATCTTATGTGATATTTGTACCTAAAGCTTAACTCAAACAAAGATTATACAACATTAACATATCTGAAAATACATTCATAAATAATGAATATGATACCAAACTATGCAGTTATAACTCAATTGACCAGACTAATTGCTGTTAAAAGGCATCCGTATAATTGAATGTTAAAGCAGTGATTTTTATACATATTGTCCCAGTAGAATCCAAATTAACAACAAACATTCAGGGATGAAAGTCACTTTTTACTATAATTTAAGAGTAAATTTTTTACAAACCTTTCTGTTTAATGTTGCTCAAGGTGTCAATTTGCAGAAGGCTTACACTTTATGGTGTCATGGTACCATAGCCCTGAGATTACTGAATTTATATACATAAAGCCGGGATAATCAAGTCTTGTTTAATGATAATTTATTGAGCTAGACACTATGTATCATAGAGACACTTGTGTTTTTGACCACCAGCCATAAAATTCATTTTAGTAATGCTCACAAATGTTCACAGATTTAAAGTTTCCCATTTTTTGTGTGGTACGGATGTTCATAAGTTTTTAATATATTAACTACATCAAGAATAGTAAGAATAGTCTGAACTGTCTGGGTATCACTACCTTTATTATAATTACGAATTGGGAGCTACTTGAACCAACTAAACCATGTCCTATTTATGACTATCCAATTTACATATTATTTGGTTTGTTTATGTTTGTATGACAAGTACAGTAGATACTCCATTATATAGAACTAAGATATGCTCACAGTAAAAACAATTTATGACTGTTGGGATTTTGTAATTTTACATCTCGAAATCATTTATTATAGGTTTGTAAAAACAATTGCAAAAGTGAATATTGCCAACAATATGAATGTTAATGTAGGTATTACATTTTCCTTGTTAGGAGAGAATATTATGAACAAAAATCTAATTTCATGTATTCAATTAACTCGATTTACAATTATTTAGTATGTTTATATAGATTTATTTTAAATAACCAGTTAATACTTTCATAGTTATATGTAAACTGTATTATGGTTCTTAAAATAATATTCTACCTCATTTAATTCCACCCATTAATTGTTCAACAGTGAGGGTATGTAGGAAAAAAGCCTTTTACTTACTGTTTTACATTACATTGTTTCTCGGAACATATCAGTTGATTAACTAAAACCAAATTTGTTGTAATTTATTGTATAGTAAACTAAACATAATTACAAACCGACTGTGACATACCTTTCTCGCTTGATTTATTGGAACCAGAAGCATTGCTGGACAGACTGGAGTCATCTGAATCATATCCAAAGGCACTGTTTTCAGCTTTAGCATGGGGCAGACGGTCTCTGCGAGGCTGCCACCGGCGCGGCGTGCCTTGGCCCTGGCCCGGTGATCCGCCCCCACGCGCGCTCACGCCCCCCATCATTTGTAACACCTCGAGGGGGTAATGCCGGGCGGGCTGCCTCTCCACCTGACCCTGGACCATGTATACCGGTCCTGGCGCTCCCAGCCCATTGCTCCCGTGGTATATTATGGGTGCACCTTCATTCATTGTGATATCTGCGGACAGAAACCTTCGATCACGAGTTGTCCACCGGTTAAACCCGTCAGCGGTAAATGATCGTGATACTAACCTGTACTACGACCGTTAATAAATGTGATGACGTGCGGTTTACGGTCGGTTATTGCGTCATGCTAGACGTAATATTTGATCAGTACGGCGGGACGTCGAAATTTAACTATTTTTCTCCTAAATTACTGTACCACCGAAATCTGAGACGAACCGTCAAACGTCGTCGATGAGTACAGCGCTGATAATGATGCCGTAGTCAGTCGGGCGTGCTTGTCGCTGGGCTTCCACCGTACGAACAGAATGAGCTATTAATATTTCGACGCTGTAATAATAAATCTACCCACGATTAGAGTTGTATTTCTTCAAAAGACTGAATGTAATTAATCCGCCATGACTTTTGCGAGTAACATTAGCGACATCTGACGACGTTTAGCGAAGTGTACACGTGATTGTTGCTATTTTTTTATTTTAAAATTTCTGGCGTTCCATTTTAGGCCAGTGTTTTTATGAACACTTTGTAGTTGTACTATACATTTTGTATTTGTATTATAGTCTTTTTTAGTACTATGGTATTAGTAAATGTTTAATTTGACCGATTCTATGAGAAATAATATGTAATAAATAGTGCACTACACTATATAAAAAGCGTCAGGTACGACGACATGGTACGAGTATCTTAACAGAATATAGTTTATATGTCATGTGATTTTAACTAGGTTTTGGCCTTGCGGCCTTGCCGTTTACCTTTGCCGATTAATTTGACATCAAACGTCAAATGTCGCTATATGATTTTGTCAAATCGGAAATTAAATAGAAATTGCTAAAAAGTATTTAGTGTACCGTTTAAAATTGTTTTTTAGTAGTTATGGAAACTAATAATATTCGTGCGGTCTGAGTTGTGTAATCTCCAGCATATTGCTACAAGTGATGACGTTGGATGAGGATAATGTAACCTTAAAAGTGCAAAAGGTCTATAGAAACAAACTTTGCCATCTCATTGTTTGATTACTACCGCTACCTCCGAGCTGGAGATACGTTGATATGTCACTTTTCGGGGATTACATGGACGATGTTCCCGTCAAGATATCGGAGAAGTATAAGCGTCCGCCGCGTATAGACCTGCCTTACAGCGTAACGGAGTGCCCAGCGCGGGCGAAGAGAGCGGTCGAAAGTGCCAGAGTATGTACTGTTTTCGAGCGTAACATAATTTCTAAAATAACAGAGCTTCGAAGCGCGAAGGAAATCAAGAAAAGTGAAAGACGTCATCGCTTGCAACTATTAGAGGAAGCGAAGCAGAAGAAATTAGATGCGATCGCCGCCGCGGAAACCGAGGAGAAGTTGAAGCAGTTGAGCGTCTCCGAGGTGTCCTATCCGAGCACTGACGAAATAAGTGCAATTTCACCTGATGACAAGGCTGACAAAACTTGTGATACATCCCCTACACAAGACAATAGCCCTGAAACGGACATAGCTCCTGATGTCAATTATACATGTACAGTGACAACGACGGAGTCCCAGCCGGACATTCTACAACCGGTGCAGGTTCAGTCCAACTTCCAGCAAAACAGCTTGTTAGATGATCCTGATCCATTGCAGCAACTCAAGCTGAACTCGAGAATAGCTAGGGTACCTCAATACAACCGAAATGTAGAAACATTAACGGTTAAAGACTTTGAGAATGATACCTCTAGTCCCTTTGATAATGTGGAATTGAAGACAATAAATGACATGGAGCAGCTCGCGCAGGTGCTTCAGAGTCAGCGGGAATCCTCAGGCAGCTGCCCACCTCAACAACAATATGAACAAACATACCCTGGATATGCAAACTGTGCCTCGCAAGCTCATATAGATTATAATGCATACATGAATCAACCAATAGGAACTCCAGGAATAATCTACACAACACCTACTCCCTACCCCCTCACAAACGGCTACTACATTCCGGAGCATGTGTGCAGTAACCCCATGCCTATAGAGAATGTATACATGCCCAATTATCATTACTTAGTGCCTGCCCAGCCATATACGGTAACTGAACCATATTATAACTCACTGCCTACAACTTCGGGAGCAGCTCCACAAGTACCAAATGGAACCACATACATTCCACAGCCTTACTACTTTCATTATCCTCATGTACCAATGCAGTATGTAGCACCGTCTTATAACCCTGCCGTTACAGAGACTAAAAATGTACCGGATCAGAACCAAAATTCTCCACCAAGTATGCAGAGCACGGTAAAGTCCAGATCACGAAGCGTGACAGATATTATCCAAGAATTGAATGAGGAATTGGCTACGGTACAACTGCGGGCTTTGGACAGACCTAGTAGCCCTGGAAGTTACCCAAGAACTGCAACAAGCTATGAAAAGAGGATAGAGAAAGCATACTGGAAGCAGATAGAACGTCTGCCAAATCCACTGAAAACATTATCTCCAATTCAGCAACGCATGTGTCAGAACATACACAGTATGGGGTTCCCGCTGGACAGGGTAGCCAGGATATTTAGTGTAATAGGTGATAACGATAAGAGGGTGAGTAAAGATTCTTGTTTCTTCATGTAAACTTGAAAAGAGAACAACAGGTTAGGGTATGTACCCATACTATGCACACCCATACCCCCTTTCTAGGGGAATAAGGTTTCTCCAAAAATACCACACATAGTCACGGGAGAGCTTGATCTCGTAGTACAGATATGTTCCCTAACCGTGGATGTGCACTGGTGAGAAGTGGTCAATCATGTTAACAATGTAGTCATAAGTTAATTCTAGCTCTAGTAACAGTATCAGCACCAGATCTAATATCTCACACTCATATCCTCATCCTAGAATCCATCCATCCTGTGTTGTGACATGACACATCACAAAACATCCAGAAGTCCCACAACCAGACCGCATGGGGTTTTCATGACCCAAATGGTTGTCGCAGCCGGGAAGTAAACTTAGGACCTTGCGCTCGGCAAGGTCACTATCAACAGTAGCCCTGTTGGTCATAATTGAATTTACCAGCCACGAGACTTAGAAAAACAGGGTGATTAAAATAGTAGCTAAGTTTTCTAGCAATAGTGACACAGATACTACTAGATTTACGTAGAAAATGCTCTGCTATTATCGAATATCAACAGGACGGATCTTAAGGACAGAGCAATGACCGTCGAAATTTTGTAGAGCTTCGTCTCTCATTTAATTCTGTTCACGTACCTACACATATTACGTGTGTGATTACCTCCGTCGATATTGATTCATTGGTCGCCAAGTCGCGACTTTAAATTATACGGTAGCGCTCGAACGCTACATTATTACGAGTAAATTGAGAGAGTCGTTGAAGCAATGTTATTGTTGGATGTAGTCGGTTTGACTTCCAAATATTGTTAATGGGAAATTAGGAGATCATTAGAAAGCAACATTTTTGATTTATCTCCATCCTGAAGTCTAAGCGAATTGACTCCTCTTGCTTGACGTCAACCCGGACAAAGGGACATAAGTCCAGATGTTTCTCACTATTTTTTTTTGTAATTTTCTATTTTAAATTATGAAGATATGTATACCTATTTCAATTAAACGTACGAGTGGATTGTTTTTGAGATGACACTTATCGTACAATACCTGCTTCATTTTAAAGTTTTAATCCAATTATTTTAAATTTATGGAATTTACGTTAATCGATTGCACCAACAGCGACTCGCTAACATAGACGTTTCACGGTAAAAACAACGGCCATTCGTCCCGACACAATCCCAACCCATTTTTGTACTGAACCCCAGACTCTAAAATTTTAACACCATGAAATATTAAGATAGCAACAAAATTAAAGAAAATCTACTTATTTACATACAATACAGATTTATTAGTTCCATCGTTATCAAGCGCTGCTATTTCTTTATCACACTCTCTTAGTTTCATTAACGAGGTTAACAAAAATGATCATTTGAAGCTTATTAAATTTCATTACTGTTATTTGTAAATACATGTAAAATTATTCAGAAAAATATCAGTATAGTCGTTTTTTCTTCAGGTAATAGAATGTCTCCTCATCTTGGGCGAGCTTATGGACCTCGGCTTCACAGAGGCCAAGGCAACGGAGGCGTTGACGAAGCACCAGTTCAATAAGGACGAGGCTTTAGACGAATTAATATCGTAGACGTCATAATGATGCATGGTAGAGCAACAGACCAAGTTTTATACGAGATGTAATTTTTTACCTAATCTTGGGGTTATTGTAGTCTGACTCAGTCGTTCAATCGCTTCGGGATATGTGGTGTAACGTAGTAAACGCTTTAAACATGGTTGCCTTAGATACACGGTCTGTTATGGTTATGCCACCTGGTGATTATTTTTTCCTGCCAGATAAATGCCAGGTGAGGTTCAACTCGAAAAAAAAGGACACAGCTATTGTAATTGGTTTGCGTTTGGTTTAGTTCTGATTTAGCACGTAAGTATTTAAGAAGCTGATGGCATTTTAAAATTATAATAATAAATAGATGTTTTATTTTTGTGAAATGATTGTGTAAGTGAAGGGGTCAGTTTGTTAACGTTGAATGTGATATGTCGATTATAATTTTTGTATTGAATATGATTATGATGTGCGAGTTTTTAAACTGCGGAATTTGATTGTAAGCATGCTTTTACAGATTTGTTTTTCGAGTCGAATCATTAGCCAGACGATTAAATATACTTGTATTTGGCTCTGTAACGTAATATGTATCACTTAATAAATTTACACATTTCGTTGGTGGTATTGCGTCAAATGTTGGTAGTAATAGATTTTGGGCATTGCGTGATATTGACTTATGGATAGCAAATCGTGGTAGGTAAAATTAAAGTTATACATATAAGATGCTCATGCGATTAATAAAGTTGACCCCTTAGCTATAAAATAAAATAATGTTGCCGAATTAGCTCGATATAGGTGTAGTAGGTATTTTATCCGATAAATGTAAATTATTTATTGTGTTGTATCATTATTTTTGTTATTTTCTCAACTTTAGAAATTATTTCATATACTAGTGGTTAACTTATCGTTGTACGTAGGATAATAAAAATTAAAGATTTTTAATTATAACGAGAATAGTTAAGAGGAAATACCACGCGAACCCTTTTTCAAATTTGGGATTTTTTCACTCAATATCTCTGTCGCGCTTGCGAGCGGCGTGTATGTCAGTGCGATAGAGACAACTGCAGCTGCGTGTAAAAACCCGAGGCAAAAATCATCAAAATCGAGGTTCCGTTCTCGACTAATCCCCCCGCCAAAACTAAAGCAATCTTAACGAAATTTTGGAAATTGAATGGGAAGGAGATATTCTGTGTCGGACCGTTTAGCTTTTTGTGCTAATTGTTATGCAATTTGTGTACTAGGCGTTTGTTTGTGGCATATTTATTTGGCCGTTTTAAGCGCTTTTTGAAGTAGCCTCAAACTTTTGAAAACAAAAATATCAAAAAAATCAAAACGTACCGACATAGATAATGATGATATTATTCTTGTGTGAAAAAATTATTGATCTAGAGTCAAAAACCAGCGAGGGATTAGTCGAGAACGTTTGTATGGAAAAATGACCCGTAGCATTTCCTCTTAAGGCATGATTTCAAAACAAAAAATATAATTTTTATAACGCTGCTTAAATTCCTTTGAAATTAATAATGTATGTTATGGTATAAATTTGATACATACTTAAAATTTTAATGTAAGTAGTATAAGTAGCTTAAAAGCAAGCATTATAAACAATAGGTAATAGGCTTAGAATAATTACACTATAGAAACGGAAGTCCGCGCGGCCGTTTTGAAGCACCTTATTTGGAGCCAGAAATCTCTCCAAACACCGGGCAGCTCATGTCAACGCACGCCAAACGTGTCTCGCGAAAAAAAAGGATTATGACGATTTGTCCAGTTAAATTGTGTCACAAAATATCTGAAAAGCTATTTATTTATTATTGCTAAAAACATATGACTATCCGCAGCCGAATCATTCCCCGCTTTCGGGAAAGTTTCGGTTTAGTGCTTCACTTTAGATAGAGCGTTTGTATGAAGACTGTCTTTCTATAGTATTATTATTCTAAGGTAATAGGTATACGAGAGTCCTATCCATCTATGTATAAGTCAATAGAAGCACAACCTCGCTGAACGAATATTAGGAATCGGATGCCAGGCTGTGACGAAATAACAGTATACAGTAAGTAGGTACTGTTTTTTATTCCTATTTATTTTTGTACAAATTATTTTGAAGTTATTTTAAATTGGGTACCTACACCCAAATTTTTCTCGTGCTTATCATCTCGTTTACAAAATACTACAAACTCTGCTCATACTTTGGACTTACTAACGGCACAATGGATTAGTACAATGTACTCACAATAAGTTGCAATTTTTTGCTAATATCAATAGGTATAAAGATTGTTTCATGCAAATGCTTATAACTTATGACTTAGCCAAGAATGTCTTAGATTAGTTATTGAAAATTGAAAACTGCACACGAATCGAGGTTATATATGAGTCGGTCCTGCTGTCCAAATTACCAGTGTCTATCCGTTTCAGAAATGTAAAGGATGACTAAACCTATGATAAAAATAAATCTTAAATAGTATTAAGCACGCAAATAATAATAGATGTTACTCGAACCCATTTAAAATGAATAGACATAGCCACTTATGAAATAATGTTACCACGTATCTATATATTATATCTATAGCCGCTATATAGAGATAACAAACAATTTATTAATATTTTAGGTCTTGAGTTAGGAACTTACAAACGTTAATCGATTCTTGTGACCTGCTATTAACTTTTCATTTGGAATAGTCTTTATATAATTGATTAATGAGGCAGAATAAATAATATTATTTAGGTTGGCTCTCATTCAAGATGCTTATCTAGAAGCTTTATAGTAGGTAATTATTACATAATTGAAGTCCACATTATAATACAAGTATAAATACATTATGATACAATACAATATTACAATACAAGAAAAATTACGCTCTGGAAGCCTTTTTGAGTTACAAGATTACAGATGCAAGGTAATAAATAATTTTAAGATGGTCGTAGGCCAATTTGAGTATTGAAACGTCACATTGCGGGAACTCTTCGGCCGGGTTTTATTGCTGACTTCAGTCAAAAATAATTCCTGTAATGTACCCTTTAAAGCACACGTTTGTGGTATTATATAATTTTATTAATAACCAAAAAAATTTTTCATTAATGTATCATCTATCATCACAAATTAACTACCTCCTAAAGTGTTATGTTTATTTGGCCAATGAGTGGCTACCGTCTGTCGTGTAAGCCCTCTAATTAAATACTCCTAATTAGTAATAACTAACAGTGTAAATAAATATACAGAGTTTGAAAATGAATTCTCGTTATGTATGTATGCAATGGTCCGATTTGTTTGAACTTGGCCGATTGAATTCAGAATGTCTGGATAATTTAATTTTTATATAATTGTAACAACTTGAAATTAATATATAAGTTGGTAATAATTAAAATTAAAGGTAAATTTTTCGTAAGTATGTATGTTTATGAAATAATTTTGTAGGCAGAGAAAGCATATATTTAGATATTAATTTGCAAATGAATGTATTGATTATATTATTAGCTGTACATTTCGACTAATCTATTGAAAGAATGGATTTAAAAACTAAGTTATTTCTATATTTGAGTGATAAATGGTATAACTAACAAAAGATATGCCTAGTATCTTTTTACGTCGATTAAATAACTTTTAAAATATCTGAACATCTATTTTATTTACATATTATTATTTTGTATATCGTTTGTAAAAGAAAAAATAATGGCTTGTGGCTGGTCAGCACTTATTAATATGATTTATAATCGCACCTTAGAAGCGCTTCCGCTAAATAAGGCGCTGAATTCAGCAGCTAAAGAAAGATGGGACCTAATCCGTCGAATACTCTGATGGGTTTAGCAAAGTGCAAGAGTAGAGAAGGTTGAATTGGACTGGAGAGCAGCCCTATACCGAAATTCTGCATCGTTAGTAAGCTATAAATATTGTAACCCTTAAAAATTAAAGCATCACTTCTAAAATTGGTAAATCCTAAAGACGAGAACCCGTCTTGGATTTTTTTGACCACGTTGTGCGTCGCCGTCAACCAGCAAAATGCATCCATAATGTAAACATCTCATCCCCATCTGTCAAGCAAATGTGATGACGGCGACATGTGTTTCTAATTTCTTTTAATTTTTTATGCCTTCAATATGCGCTTTAGGCCTTTTCAGATGTATGCGGTATCCACTATCGTTGTTGGTAACTACCTGGATACGGCGGCTATTGCGAATTGCGAAACATCCCATGCTGTTTAGTTGACCGCTAAAACCAGTAGTATTTAGGCGGTAATTTTTTCGCCCGACGACGCGACGACGTAATTTCATTTCGTACACAATAGACGCATTGGATGCTTCTATTGTCTATAGTGGACGACAATCAACAAGTTTCGCATCCTTAATCCTTAGCCACAGTGTTAGTGATATTGGCTTAAGTGCGAACAGTAGGAATACCGCTTACCCACTCACATACCGCTTTCCACGGCAACAAATACCGCGCATATCTGAATAGGCCCTTAAACCGTAATGCAAGGGTGTTGCCGCGATCGTTGGCTAATAACGGTCGTCGTTGGTAGGTTATGGGTGATAATTAAAGCTAACGAGTTGGAGACTGAAAGACAAATACAAGTTCAAGTATCAATTTTAGCCGTAGATTAAATCTGTATCTGATTAATCTGTAGTTAATCCGTAGGTGTACTAAGTATTAGAAAACTGTAAAACATGGATGTCTGTATATGGAGGACAATTTGTAAAAAAAATATGTTTTTTGTCTGTGTTTGTTTCTGGTGAACTCATTTTCACCGATTTCCGATTGGCCGAGAATCGAACCTGGGACAGCTCGTATTGCGCGCTGGTTACCTACTACCAGGATTATGATAGAGAATCTGTTGTATACTGAAGTTACTTATAAATCATGTACACGTATGAAACCATAACCTCTTTCGGCGTCCGAATACTTGATCATTCAATTAGCTATGATAAGGAGGTAAATTAGTTGATCATGTACTAAATGTTATAGTAAATTGATCCGTTTAAACGATAAACAATACACAAAAACTATTACATGTAGTGTTAAATCACAAACCAAGTTTTTAAAATTAATGATAATGTTTTCAATACATTCAGTCTTTCATCTACCCGGTATTGGATAAAATATTACAGCTGACAGCACTTATGAAATTAGTTTTATCAATATTTATTTATTGTTTCTTAGATCATATTAATCTTACATAAAATAAAATTAACTTCGAAGAGAAGGGAATGGTTTACATCATCAGCATTATGTTTTTGATTATGATCAGTAGGTATTTAGTTGTTGGCTTCACCCCATTAATGGCCCACTACTGAGCACGGGTCTCCACGTACCTGAGGAGGCCTAGAGAATACTCAACCACGCTGCTCCAGTGTGAATTGGTGGAGGGGTTAGTGGCCAACCCAAGTGTCGGAAATTCTTATGCCCCCCGGAGGCATCCGACAAGGCTTAACGACTGCTACCAAATGGTAACAAACGGGACCGACGGCTTTACGTGCCCTTCGGAGCACGGAAGCCCCTAAGAAATTTTGCCACTAGCGGTCACCCATCCAACTCCCGACCGCGCCCGCTGTTTCTTAACTTTGTGGATCACTTAAGATCGACGCAAGCTGCCGATGCCGGGCTATAAGCGCTTCTTACTAGTACAAATTTATCCTTAATACAATAAAAATATAAAGAAAGATCGTAAAATACATTTGTGGCATTCTGTAATGTCTCCCAAGCTTCTCTCGCGCTTCTGAAGTAGTTTTATTGCTACGCTAATTTTAATGTGACGTAATGTTGAAGTATTTAATTAGCTCTCCTGGAGAGCAACTATTATCATATAGTGGTTGTATGTTTTTACGAGATTGGGCAAACCGGCCCTCCCGCCCCCATGACTGGACGCCCTACATCACCTACATGTGTTGGAAACACAAAGAGTTGGTTACTATAGTTTGACGACAGTCCGAATTGGAGACCTAGCTGGAGACACAATTTTAATGATTTTTGGACCATTTTATTGGAAACACAGAAGTTGGCAACAATTTCGCTGGAGCAACTGCAACTTATCAACTTAGATACAACGAACATAGTCAGATTTGAAGATGCCTGGCCTTGTGGCATCCACCGTTTGTGTGGCAATATAAATAATAATTATACTGAAGAGTGTTCAATTAGGTTATTGGCATTTAGTTAACAGAATTTGAATGATTGTGTAATTGGAGAGGGTGGCGCACTTAATACAAATTGCAACGTCAGATAGTATGCAAATAGCGAGTGACCGGCTTGCCGGTGGTTGCGATCTATTGGTTATAAATTATAATGAGGGCTGTGTAGTGACTAGTGAGTGACGTGTCCGAGGTTTCTCGCGAAAGCCGGCCGGCGATAATAAGTTTCCGCGACTCGACAGACAACGCCGCGTTGCATCTGCGTTTTACTTGGACCGTATTGTCTATCTTTTGTTGACGCCGACCGGCCCGATGAATGGGACAAGTTCATACGATTCCGGCACACATTATCCGAGAGGGGGACGGCGAATGAGCGGGCCGAGGAGAGCGAGCAAGAGATGCGGAGTGGTCTGCGCGGAGCCGCGGACAGACAGAATTACCGCTGCTTGACTTTTGTTTTGAGCCGACCGGCCACCAGGCGGCCGCGGGCAGGCGACCAGTTGCACGGCGGGCGGCGCGCGACGTTTACGTATTTAGTCGGTTCCGCGCGATTTTACGACAGTGTACAATGAACGACTCGCGTATCGACACGCGCCGTGTCTCGCTGCGCTCGCTCCGATAACATCTGCAAATCCGATATTTAGCTCGTGACACGGTGATAGTGGCGTTCGATTTCGTGCGACGCGACAGTTCGACAGCCATGTGACCCGGCAGCAGACACCCGCCGACGTCTACCCCCGACAAAAAAGGGATAAAAGGCTATTCCTGGAATGCACACATGTGGACGTCGGGCAACAGTGGGCGCATTCATTGAGACAGTTCCGTCGAGATGCCGCGGAGGAGCAAGTGGATGCATCTGGTTGCCGGCGTGGTGGCCGGCCTCACGCTCGGCGTCTTCCTCAAGCTCTGCTCGAGGAGCTCGTCGAGGACCAGCATCGAGGCGTGCCCCGATGCGGGGCAGCTCCGCGCGGCCGCCGACCCGCTGGCGGTGATAGACTTGAGGCCGGACGAGACGGTGCAGAACTCTAACAGAACTCTAGTGTTCGTCGGGGTGATGACGGCGGAGCAGTACTTGGAGACCCGCGCACGGGCGGTGTTTGACACGTGGGCGCACGACCTTCCGGGGCGGATCGCGTTCTTCAGCTCGGAGGTGTCGCGGGCGCCGGGCCTGCCGCTGATCCCGCTGCGGACGGTGGACGACAGTTACCCGCCGCAGAAGAAGTCGTTCCTGATGCTGCTGTACATGTACGAAAAGTTCGGCGAAAAGTTTGAGTGGTTCATGAGGGCCGACGACGACGTGTATGTGAGAGGAGATAAGTTGGCGGAGTTCTTGCGATCGGTGGACAGTCGGAAGCCTCAGTTCATCGGGCAGGCGGGCCGAGGGACTAACAACGAGCGGGACGCCCTAGCACTGGATTACAATGAGAACTTTTGCATGGGCGGGCCGGGGGTGCTGATCTCGCGGGAGACGCTGCGGCGGGTGGCGCCGCACGTCAAGTACTGCCTGAAGCACCTGTATACCACGCACGAGGACGTGGAGCTGGGCCGCTGCGTCGCCAAGTTCGCCGGCGTCTCCTGCACGTGGAGCTATGACGTGAGTAAATTCATGCAATTACTTACTTAGAAATTTATACACCTGGACCACGTAGATCATTTATTGTAATCACACGAATACAGTGCGCGTCGAACTGCGAATGCGAAGTGCGAAGTTGCAAACAGTAGCGTAAAATCTACGTTGCCATAGCAGCGGCAATAGTCATACACATTCAGTTCTGTTTCTAGTTTAATAAATTGTCCGTGTATGATTTTCACTTTTACTAACACGTTTGACACGAATTTCGTAATCGTTACAGATAGCTTTGATGATTGCGTTCAGCGCAGCAGAGGCACACTATCTGTAGATTCGCAGTTCGCTGTGTCAATTATATCGTGCTCAACCAGTTTCTTGGGAAGGTTTAATATCAACTTTATGATAGTTATTAAAAGGCGTTTTTCTTAATCGTAGGAAACGTTAAATAGTTAATGCGGGTGTATAATTTTCAGTGATTATGGGTTACGGCGCGCGGCGGAGCAAACGATCTTGTTTGTTGTCTGCGCAGATTACTACAAAACAAAAACTATGCGATTCGAGAAATTTGCCTACTCTAGATAGGGTTGTCAAATATTAAATATTAAACAATGAGTTCTCATAAATTACCTCCTTAATGTCGTAATTCTGTCAACTTCAGTTGGATAAATTTTTTTTTGTTAGTTTTATTATAAAATAGTATCCTATTCAGCAACATCAAGTAGTAGCTCGTAGTAGTATCCTAGTAGAACTAAAGATTCAGAAGATTCTGTAATCTGTGAAAGTTTAGTATTTATAATGTAGGTAGGTACCGAATTTTTTATTATTATTTGGCCGAGTCTTACCTGATTTGTTTGGGGGAAGTTCGTTCATTATCCCACCGAACTATTTACTGAAATTATTCTTAAAGAATGCGCAGGGGCTCGAGTAGTGACTTGCATAAAATAAATTGATCGGATTTCTCAGTAAATCGCTGTCCGCCAAAGGATATTTTTTATTTGAATGACGAATTGATTATCGACCTAGACTCGATAACAAACAACCTAAAAACGTAGGTACGCGTACGTTACAAAATTACGTATTGCATAAACATACTTAAGTAGGTACATCAAAAGGGAATTTCATTGCGTTTTCGCAGAATAAAATCCATAATAATAATAATAATTTTTTACTTAAGATAAGTTAATGCTTGACTATAGTTAGACTTAAATATAGTTCTATAGATCAGCTTAACAATCTAAAAATGTTCTAAAAATCTAAAAAATACAAAATAAATTTTTAATATCAAGGTAGATCTTTAATCTAGGACACTTAGTATAACCCTGGTAAGTGGTAAGTTGATCTCGTTCCGGTGAGAAAAGCACAACAAGTTAGTATGTAGGTTAAGAAGAAGGTTATTACTTAATGTCTGACTGCTTTTGTAGCACTATTGCACTATTTTATGATATTAAAAATAACAAAAACTGATGCCTAAGAGAAAACGATAAAATGGAACTATAAAATTTGTAATATAAAATTGAGCTAGATCGGAGTGGGCTCAGCGGGCACTGAGGAACGAAGCGAAGGCTATCAAACGAGCAGACGAGCCACGTTGGTGGTGGTCACCATCGCCGTCGCCCGATGACATCATCAATACCAGAGGCACCATCGATGCGTGGTCAGCCAAGAAAGAAGGTAGAGGAAAGGAAGTCGTTCTTGGTGCGTACTGCGAAGGACTGGAATAGCTTGCCTGCGTCGGTGTTTCCTCCTGTGTATGACGTGGGAGTCTTCAAGAGGAGAGTGAAGAGGCTTTTATTAGTTAGTGCGTCCAAAACCTTGGACTTCATCGCCACTTATCATCAGGTGGGATTGTAGTCAAGCGTTAATTTATTCAATATAAAAAAAGAGAACAAAAATATAAATTATACGTAATAAGTTGGTAAAAATAATAATCTATGATCATTAAAGTTCATTAACATACTTAATTGACGAGACTACTTAAAATATTTTCGGTAACCTATTTATAAAAATTAGTAGACATGTGATAATCGCAACGAAACAGCCGGGCGGTCTTGATAAAACTGATAACATTGAAGACGTGTTATCGTTCTTAAAATATTCGTTACCGCCATTTTTACCGACTTTATCTGGTAACCTATTACTGTCATGACGCGTATTGGAGACGTGAGAATGAGTGCTGTTTGACACGCTCTTGATTTCGTCGTTCCTTGCTCATGAAGCAGAAATCACTCTACAGAATCGCTAGTAGGAATAAAAATGGCGTGGATCATGAAATCTGTAAATAAATAACAAATAACGCTACACACTCGTAGCCCCAGACAAGGATTCCGTGCGTCGTGGACGCCATGAACAATACACAAAGACAAAAGAACACACACAAGAACACACACACATACCGAGAACAGAACTTTAAACTCATCATTCTTTCTACCTCGCTAACGCAGGATTTTGATAATACTTTTTTTTAAAGTTTTCTTTAAGCAAATGAACTATCTGATGGTAAGTGGTCCCTTACATTAGCAACAGCAGCCGCGTCACGGTAGCTTTGCCGGCTGGGGAAGCGATGAACCCGGATATTGGCTAGATAACTGAAACTTTACGGTTCATTTTTGAAGGCTAGCTCGCAGTACGTGATTCCTTCACCTACCCGCCATCACGTTGTATTGGTTTTATTGATTTGAATGTAGCAAACAGACGCGATGGTACTGTACGTAAAAACAAGCCCTAAGCAGGGCAGGGTAGAGTGAGAGGAGCGGGCGCTTTAGGCACCAGGTGGCGGTGGCAAGGGGCGCTAACAGTGGCAAACCTCGAGCCATTGGCGAGATATCTTTCTAGAGGGATACTACTTTTGAGATCTCGCAGCATACATCAGTTAAAATAACAATCAAACGTAAAGTAACACAGGGCGCTGGAAGACAATCTCTTTGTACCCAGATGAAGGGCTAAGCCCATAATGTCCGTAGGCACATTTTGGACATTCTGACTTTTGATTCCTCTACCCGCCTCACCTTTGCACTGCGGGCTTAAAAGTTCATTTTTATAGAAATTTAAGCTCGAGTTTTATTCCATCTGAGGAAGCGGTAAAGTGCACCAGCTTAGTAAGACTAATTTCGAACACACGACGTAAGCTTGAAGCAACTTGCTTCACAATAGAATAAGGGTTGGAACTACTTGGACCTGGGTTTTAATTAATATTTGATGACCAGTGTGGTATTTGTGCGGCCCGGTGGGGCCATGGTTTACGGGCGCCCTATACCTCTCGTAAACGGTTAAGTAGTCAACGACATAAAATGATTGTTAACTCTGTACCTACAAAATAGTCGCCCGCTTTTTTGTTTTTATTTATTTTTACACGCTTTATATTAGCTTCACCTGTATGTTTGTTTGTAACCGACTTCTTTGGGCGCGATTTTGACCCACTTTAAACGGCCAGATTTCGATCAAACTTTGTAGATTTATTGAGGACCGATGACAATACACTAATTTGATAAAATTATTCCATTTTTCAATTTGCAAAATATGATTTTTGTAAATTTATATAATTTATGGTTTTTGGTGCACTATTAAGCGTGTTTTTAGTTTTGTAACTATTCAATTATTTACGTGGTGTAAGGTAGTGCTTGACAAGTCACTTAAGATTATAGGGTATTATTTGTCACTTTTAACAACCCATCTTAATATATTTTTGCTACACTAGACTGCACTGCTTATTTGTCTTTATTTTGCGTAATTTTTTGCAAACTAATTTTATTGTCGCTCAACTTAGTATTAATAACTAGCGGGCGTTCCAGTAAGCGACCAAAACGCTGAAAACGCTTTTTCTATATAAAAAGAGTTGTTCTGAGCGTTGCGCGTTGTGGTCGCTTACTGGAACGTCCCCTGGTACCTATCTCGTGGTCAGTCGTCAGTCCAATCTTTATCCGCACGTTTTATTGTATATCATTAAAATAATATTTACAAACGTAAATTATTATAGCAATAATTTATTTTATTGCGATTCAATACCCATTGTAAATTTATATCTGATTGCAATAGCTACTGCGTACTGTCAAAAAAACTATTTTTAACAGAAACGTTTAAGTACATACGTAGATACCTAATATTTAACAACGGTAACGCAAAATGTAACACGGCATAAATTAAATTATCTGTAATGATATACATACTGTAATAGTTAGATATGTACAAAATATTATTTAAAAAAAATGGTTGCCTGTAAAGTCGGTTTTACGGGCGAAGATTTTACGTGACAACGTCTTTTTCTCGGTAGAATATTTATTGATATGAATATAATTAAATTGCGCAATAGGAACAAGGAATTGAATGAAAATAAGAATTGCACAAATTTTAACTATAGAAATATATTTTGTTTACTAAAACATTGTACATGTAAACTTAAACTTAACGCGCCGATTCAATGCGCCTAATTCTCTAGTGCTGCGCGCGCGACAGACCGATCATAGTTGAGTGGGAGAGAGACGCAAGGCATTCGGCGGGCCTCTCTCTCGTTCGGTGAATCATCGTAACGTTACCGAGCGTTACTATTTTTCATAAGTGACTCCCAGCTAACCTAATTTAAGACGTTGTCACGTCAAAAAAGAGTCGGTACTTAAGTAAATCCATAAGTACTTGATACTTATTTAAGAACATAAAATTAAAGTTAGGAGCTTATTGTTTTTAGTGAACAATACACATTTAGACATTTTAAGATAAATTCTAAAGTTAACTCAGCCATTTTCACTGCACCTTCGTTAACATTTACGATTTAACTGCAAATACTATAAATAACCACCAAAGACCTTCAGCAATTTGCGCTAACACTACAGCTGGAGAGGTAAAATGTGCTCGTCTTCAGACAGCAAACCGGATTAGCGCTTAAAAGGTTTCCTGTGTGTGAAAAGATATTGCAAAATATTATAGTCAGAACTCGCATTACTCAGCGGTAATTGTATGGGAGATTGCGCAAACTGTATAGAACTCGCATCTTGCCGAGACAAGATTTCTTGTCATGATTGCCCACTCCTGGTTTGGGTCTCTTTCTCAGAATGAGAGTAGAAGAAGCCATAGTCCATCTAGGTCAACGGCAGGTTTTTACATCATAAATACCGCTATTGGGAAGTTCTTTTTTGTTTCCACACACTTTTTGTTCCTCCGGTGAAATGGTAATTAGAAAAACGTACGTAATTTGCAAATATTAAAGGTGGTCCAACTCTGAAAATCTAGTCTTGGTCTCCCAAACGGAAAATTGACGACGGTTCATCCATTTACACTGCTGACACAAAATGATATCGACACAACATCCTCGGTTTCACATTAAGTATCCATTAAGTTATCCATTGCCAGTTGCTGTTTGTTAGTGACTCCACAGCAATCTCCATACGCATTCATTAAAAGTACGATAATTTTTATCTTCGTGGAAGAACGATTGTTGCGGGGTTTGAAAAAGATAAAACATAATATTGAAGTCATTATTGTAGAAAATGATTCTTGGATGCCGTTGCAGTTATCTCAATAACTTTAGCAGTTATTCTTCTTCTTCTTCTCAGCTTCTTGGAGAACTTCCATAAAATTGGCTAACTAGAAATAATTGTTTATTTATTTTATTTATTTATTTATTAATGTTTGTTATTGTTAATGTTGTTAATGTTTGTTAATGTTAATGTTTTGTTAATGTTTGTTAATGTTGTATTGTTAATGTTTGTTATTTATTATTGTTTGTTGTGTTTCGTTTAATATTGTCGTAAAGAGCGTTTTATATTTTCTAGATCTAGAGCACCCACCTATATCTTATTAATATCATAAGGTGTACATAAAACAATTAAATTGGAACCGTTATTGAAGTGAGCATGATGAAACCTTAATTGGATTGCCCCATTGTTCCCCAAGGAGTCTTTTTCCGTGATGCATAATCCGCGAAAACTGCGAGCTATCTTGAGAGCTCTAACAAAAACTTGAAAGTTCTACCTAGTTTACAATTCCGTTAGCCGTGAATCGGATCCAAAGATCCTCGTTTGGAATGTTTGCAAAACCAATGTTACAGCGCTCTAGAAAGCCACAGAAAGAAGAACCTCTTAAATTCATGAAGAACTATTTACTTAAATATACCAACAAAAAATATTGCTCTTTTAATTTTTCTTTGAACGAAAATAGTTAATTGACTAGGATTTCGGGGTCCAGAAAGAAGCATTTGAAGGTGTAAAGGTGCAGGAGAAGCGGAAGACCGAATTAAAGATGGATGGTTGAAGACAGGAGTGACTGTTTAGATAGTAAAGTTAAACTGGATAGGCACACGACCACAGAACACTGGATAAAGGATAGAAGTGGAGTGTGTTGCTTAGTTTGTGCAACTTTGCAGGTTGCATTCACCCTTCGTGTTTATAGCCACGACCCGACGTGAAATCCCTAGAGTTGGCTAACGGTAGCTGTAACGACGGTAATGGCCAAGCTGGCGCTGCGGTTAATGTGTGGGGAAACTTATCATTGGGCAACCTCCGCGCTCAGATGCAACTTTCGCCGTTCGTTTCTCCCTTGCCGGAGATTGTTTCCTTGAGAACAGAGGTTTAAGTAGGAAATGCAATTTTTACAGTTTGTGCCAGCTTTTGAACTATGCATCTTTGAAGTTTACTTCAACCTTGAACTTTAAATAAAAATGTATGGACCATGTGGGTGTACGTAACAAGGATGTTTCTAAATTCAGTTTAGATTCCTACGTATATCCTGTGTTTATTTTTATGAATATCGCGCAATAACTGAACAGTTTTTTTACGCACCTCAAACTATGTGACAGTTTAGGACACAACTTAACAACTGTTTCATGTATATGCCACATTCCGGGCATCATGCTGTAATATTATCGGAAAATAGTTTTAGCGAACGTAGAAGCTGGCAATTCTGGTACAATTTGGGATGTCAGGAGTTTCGTATCCTTGAGTTGTGGTGCTGCTGAACAACTAACGAGGCTATGGCAACGGGTCCTTCTGTTAGAGGTTGTTAGGATCTTTATACTCAGTTTAATCCTGAAGGTGGTTGTTAGGCTCTTTACTACTCAGTTTAATCCTGAAGGTAGATGAATGGTAGTAGAAACAACCCGGCGCGGCGGCGCGGCGGCGGCGCCGTGATTTACGAAATATAAAATGTCATAAGTTGTATTTATTTGTCCAGTAGTGTCAATTGATAACGAATCGAGTCGAATCCAGGACAATTTGCAAGCAGGGTCATATTATCGGAATATCAGATATGACATGTCATTACTAACCCATAATTTCATCATTAGTCATCGTCATGACATCCGATAACAATGTATGTTGGACTGCGATCATCTCTCACAGTGACCATATTATTATACGATGATATCTTCTAATCGATCTCATGCCCAAAAATTGAAAGTGAAATAGATTTAAGTTACCGGATCTAACTGTGAAACTGGTTTATACAACATGTGTTGAAATGACATAGTCATGGTAAATAAATATATTATTTTTTTATATGAATGGGCAGAGTCTATTGAATATTTCCTCGTAAATCGTCCTATACATATAAGTATGTATAAATTAAGAATTAAAATAAACAATTTAATTTTAACACATACACACGAACACTCGACTCGAGAACAAATATTTATCTGTTACAAAAATATCTGCTCCGGCCGATAATCGAACTCGAGACCCCTAATTTCGCAGGCAGCGTCACTACTTACTACTCACTACCAACTAGGTTACGTACGTACGGGGCCGTCATACGAGTAATATGTAGTACGTTGACCCAGTACATTCTACCGTGAAACAAACTGCTTCAACAATCTTTGTAGGGCAATACAAATGAGACGTGTCCGTTCACAAGGTCCATACCCAGAAATAAATCTGTACCATATATCACTATCACATTATTATGTAACATACATGGTAATATTGTTGTCGTCCTATGAACTGACCACTGGGTATCGCGCATTACAATTTCTATTATATAGCTGACATATATATGTAGGTACGTATGAGTATGAGTCAAAGTAAGGTCTAGCTCGGTTAAATACGTCAAAAATATGAATTAAACAGAAAAGACTAAGTAGATAAGCAAAATGTACCTTATGCGTAGTACCTATGGATGTGAATAGAGGATGTACGACGTTACATAACTCACTTACTTAAACGATTATTATGTCTGGCCGTGGCTCGAGAGGTCAAATAAACCGCGAGCGAGAACAACTTGTTGCAAACTTTATTTTTCACTTATATTTTGTGTTTAATAATAATAACGGCGCTACTGTAGCTCAATGTAGTAGCAGTGATAGCCGAACCGGAGGTTCCGGGTTCAAACCCCGCACGCACCACTAATTTTCAAAAATTATGTGCGTATTAAAATTTAATTATCACTTGCTTCGGTGAAGGAAAACATCGTGAGGAAACCTGCACACCTGAGAGTTCTCCATAATGTTCTCAAAGGTGTGTGAAGTCCACCAATCCGCACTTGGCCAGCGTGGTGGACTATGGCCTATACCCCTCTCATTGTGAGAGGAGACCCGTGCCCAGCAGTGGGACAGTTATGGGTTGTGATGATGATGATGATGATGATGACTGTAGCTCAATGGCTACTATGTAGAATTGCCGAAGGGTCCTAGGTTCGATTCCCAGCGAGGCGGAAATTGGATTGATGATTTTTTATTTTCATGTTTGTGTGTTGTGTGGAATTCATGACACAGAAAATAAGGTAGGGCTACGAGAGTGTAGCGTTATTCATTTATTTTATGCTCTGACTGAAGAAAGAACACTTCCTTCGTAATGAGATGTTATTTACTGTCAACATTTATTCGGCCATCCATCAGTCTCCGTTCCATCGCAGACGCACTTGAACTTCACCTAATTGGCCAAAGTCCAGAAACTATACGGAATGGAAAACGAAACCGCAATAAATATATCATCGTATGCAAAACAACATGATGCTAATATTTTTTCGTTATTTTATATTCAACGTTGTATTTTTGCCAAACAATATCCAGATTTGATTCGGTACGTCGTAGACTGGAAGATATTTTGGCTTGTTGACGTTTATTATTATTTAGAAAGATAGAAAGGCTATTGGAAACGGCCAAATTATAGTTTTTGCCAAAGATATTATAACCATAGTTGCGACACGTTTGAATGTTGATCCGTTCCGATGCGAAAGATAATTACGGAACCTATGAGACAGAAAACGATAACTATAATAAAATTACAATAATTAGCTAAATTTAACTTCCTCAGTTCTCGCGCGCTACTGACATATTTATTACTTATGATTTATTTGTTATTATCATTGGTCAATACTAGGTATATTTCTATATCTGTGCCCAATTCCGCCATATTGGGAAACACTGAACGTGTTTATTATTTTTCCATTTACAAACATCGATCAGTTAAATCATGTTTATTATATGTACCTACGTTTTTGTTTTTATCACTCGCTAAGTAATTAGCTTAATTGATGCAACTTTAGTTAATCCGACAAAGCGGTTTGTCTAACTAAGACATAATTGATTTTTTAGACAAATTGAGGGAGCTTCCTGGTACTAAGTTGTTCTTGGTGTATTTAATGAATAAATCAATAAACAAATCATTTTACATTTTTATAACAAGTACATTATTTCTGTATTAATACATAATTTGTACGTTGTTTTTGCGTCTGTCTAAACCGTCCTTCTTTGCAATAGTTAATATTATGAACTGTGTATTTCTCAAGTAAGTGAATTGTATTCTTTTTGAAAAATAAATGTCTTTAACCAGACAAATACTTCGGTTAATACATTTAAGCGCTTAATTTTTTGCTTCTTCAGCTTCTACTATACTTCGAAAATGTACACTTTGTTATTGAGGGGGGAAAATGTCGAAAGTAACTTCTCTGAAATCTCTGTTGAAGAGCACATGTCTCCTATCACAATGTGAGGGGTACAGGCCATAGTCAACCACGCTGGCCAAGTGCGGGTTGACGGACTCCACGCAACTTTGACATTATGGAGAACTCTCAGGACACATATTCATATTCAATTCCTTACTTCCAACTTAAAATTTTCCGCCTATTTAATGAAACACGTTAGTGAACAGAGACGTCATAGAAAACATAAAAGATGGTATTTATAATAATTTTACAAGGTTGTTTTTATAAAACCTCTTGAGGAATTTAATTTACCTCTACTCTTTACGAGCAGTTTAAATATAAATTAATTGGTAATCCGGTTTGAAAACCTTTGAAACGAACAAAAGATTCGTTTTATGAGTGATCAATAAGTCTGTCGGTGTTGTCGGTAACAAAAACTAACACCGTTCAAATGTCAAGGAAATTGTCGTCATCGCTTGACGAATTTAACGACAGCGTTACTACAGAAACGTAACCTCAAGGAAAGATACTTTAAAATCACGTCTTCTTAACACCTAGTTACGATATCTCAGTTGCCCAGTTAGTACAGAGCTACAGAGCTAGGGATCTCGGGTTCGATTCCCGGCCTCGTAGCCTCGTTAGACAACGTATAGATTCAATCTTGGCACAAATGTCAATTAGGTAGACATTATGCGGAACTAACTTTAGCTTACTTTTAACGCGCTCCAACCTATTAATGGTCCAATATTTAGCACCGGTCTCTCCTCATCTCTAAGGAGGCCTAGAGCATACTCCACTACGCTCCAAAACAAGTGTCAAATTTTTTTATTCCAACCGAAGGCATCCGACATGGCTTAACCACTACTAGCAAATGATAATAACCGGGACCGCAGCTTTACGTGCTCTCCGAAGCACGGAAGCGCCCAAGAAATTTGCCACTAGCGGTCACCCATCCAACTTGTATTGTCGAATGATGAATTTAAATTTCCGTTCTTGGTCTGGGTTCTTGTCTTGTGTGTTGTCCATGGCACCCACGACACAGAGAATCCTAGTGTGGGGCTATGAGTGTGTAGCGTTAACTACCGATCGCGCCCCTTAATCGGTCATATGAAGAGCGCATTTAATTAACCAGTAGAAAATAACAAACAATTAATTAGTTACCGCTGTAGGTATGTTCGTGGTTATTATTGCACGGCAATGCTCGGCTACAGGTGTCATGTTTCTAACAGGTGGGCTGTTGGTTCTAGGTAAACAACAGAAAAACTGCTTGTTTTGGTAAACTACACGCGTCGTTAGGTAATCGCTGTATCGCCTCATGTTGATGCCGTCTTTTTTAGGGTAATACCCGACAGTCGAGCAGACGCGCCACCTGGTGGTAAGTGGTATTGGTCCTTATTTCTTGTTTGACCTCTTTAAAAAATTAGTAAATCAAGGAACGTTGGTATTTCGAAACTCGTTCCCGTACTAGTAGATCCACTGCTATATTAGTAGTAGGTAGTTTAAAATATAACGTACGTGTGCTTTCGATAATTCCTAAGAAGTGATGGCCAGTCACGCCGTGATCGTGTGAACTCGTTACGGTGAAAATACGGTGTGTAGTTTACCCACTAAAACCCCTATGACGGCATCTGGCTCAAACGAGGATGCTACGGCTGCTGAAACTGAGAAAATGGTATAATGGTAATGAGAGACTTTTGTCAAATATCTCAGTGAAACGGTAGATCTACTAGCGTCGGTCTCAAGACATCTCGACAAATGAAACATTCGACAACCCGGATGGCGCAATGGCTAACACGTCGGATCGCCGTTCCGAGGGTCCTGGGTTCGATTCCCAGCGAGGCGAGCGAGTCTGGGTGTGTGTGCTCCCACGCGTGTGGCACCCACGACACAGGGAATCCTAGTGTGGGGCTTTGAGTGTGTAGCGTTATTTATTTATTTATTTATTTGCTTCACGGTGGGATTAACATAAGTAGTGAGGAAGTGAAGGTTGGATGAAACCATTATGTAAGTCTACGTATTATTTATCTCAACTCCTCTCTGCCCGCCGTACAAACCGGTCGAACTAGTTACCGGTTGTCGTATAAAAGAAACCGAATTGAATTTTTTGTCGTAAACATATGTTTATTCAGAGCTTCCCGCACAGTACAAAACGATATTGGATACGTTACGTCTGATGATACAAATGCGTCCCGTTGTACACAGTTAACTAATTTAAAATAGTAAATTAGTTATGACCGGGGACGCCCGGGGCGGGCCAACGGGACCGATACCGAGTAATGAATATTGAAAGAAATTATCCGTTACATTAGGTTCAATGTCTTTTGAGCAAATTTAGCCGCGGAATGGCCGCCGGCGGACCGGTTACGAGACGAACTTATTCTGATTTTGCGCACCTTAGGGTTGCCAGCTGTTTGTAATGACACCTGCACTTTAAAATCTAAAATTCAAAGGTGAAAGTGTGTAGTTATTCGAAGGTCCACACCCAATAATTATATAATGATGGCATTAATTTTACGATTGACTGTTTATAGAATTAGTAAGTGGCATTTCGTTATATTTCAAATCAAATCAAAAGCAAAAAGGAATTGCTGTCGTAATCTTAGGTGCCTAATATTAGGATAAGGTAAGGTAATGTTTAACGAGTTCAAATCGTTAAGGGGATGAAGTAGTCTTTCTGAATTCAAAATTGTATTCTAAAACAGCTAAACTGGATAAAAACGTTGATAAACTATAAAAACATGGTAATTTATTTATTCTATAATTCGATAAAATGTAAAAAGTCCTTGAGCGAAATAAAAATATAGACTATAATAAAGCCATATTTATTTAAAGTTATATTGACCCCATCGAGCAGATTAATAATATTCGTCTGCAGTGCTCACAGGTGTACTCAATTGACTGCCAACCCTATCAGCGGGGTGTCCGCGCGTGCAGTGTGTGCATAGATTATGCATGACAGAGCCGTCACACAGGTTCAAGGATGCCGCTTGCCGCATGCCATCCTCGTAAACAATAATTTGTATCTAATTAGCATTTTTACGTTCGTAACGCCCTTTTTATTTTACCAGCTATTTGTAACGTAACTTTATGTTGAACACTAACGAGTATATTATTTAACGTGCGCAGCTGTATATTGTATTGTATTGTATGTATGTATTTTTTGTGCTCTATTATTTTGGCTCCAAGGCAATATTTGTGTTTGTTAAATAATAATTAGTCTACTTTGTGCGATGCGCAATCTAATAACTCATTACTATAAACATAACTATTTTAAAGCCAGTTCTTTGATCTATAACGCTATCAATTTCTACTCAGATACTGAAAAATTATATGTTAAATATAATGAACGTGTTTTTAAAAGCTTGTTTACAACTACACACATCTAATTAGCGTAAAGTATGCACTCAAATTTAGTCGATAATCATGAGCGGTATCTTTTATTCAATAAATGGATGTCTTATCATATTTAACTGTCGTGTTATCCTGATATAGCGTGAATATCTCCAACTAATGTAAAAGCAACGCGTCACTCTCAGTATAACAAAATATGCTATAAATCTCACATTTTGTTATCGATTTTCGAAACAACATACGTCTATACATACGATTTATCTGATAAAGTGCTTTTACGAAAGAAGTGCGTCGCTGTAGACTAAGACTTTATCAAGATTCCATTTGTCCACAAGATCGTTCAAAATCTGATAACTGATTATTTTCTATTGCCTACTACTTAATTCATAAAATCTTATAGAGAATTTAGAAAGACATTTTATTTTCATTTATTCCATAATGATTAGGAATAATTTAAAACATCTAAAATATTGCGTGTAGGTATTAAACTGGTTTAGTATTTTGATATTCTCTGAGCAGTTACAAAATGGGGGACGATAAGAATAAAATCACGCCGAAATCTACAATTCTGCACAGTTGGTGCGCTACTTCGACAACAGAGACAGCAATACTGTGGAAATACATGGGTGAGACAGGGACAGAATGTTCGCAAATCTGTAAATTTGTACAGTAGGCATAATCGAAGCGTTGAACTGCAGCTATACACATAAATGTAATATATTTCATAATATAACCTGTGTTACGCATTTTGCTGTGTTATCTCTAAGCTGCACGCACCTATAGAAGTTTCTGGACAAAATGTTTTTTTGGGGTTTGTTCATTTCAAGAGTAAGATTACGGTATCCACCGTACTCGTTTGTAGATATTTAAAAATATCTAGAGTATGAAAAAAAACAGCAGTTAATATTACAGTTTAATAAACGTAAAAAATTATCAGTATGCTACCACAATTTTTATTAAAAAAAAATGTAATAAAAAACAAAATGACCCGAAGGCAATTACACCGATTACCACCAGCATATTAACTAGTATTTAATAAACTGAAATCAGTACATGAGTTAACCCGCGCCCGCGCCGTACATACTATAGGCGAGCAGCGCGGTTTGTTTGTCTAAACAGCTTGTCTTGACTCACGCAACGTGTTCGCACGTTCTAGTGTATCCTGCACTGTTTATTATTCTAATGTACGTTTTCGAGCGCTGTACTCAATAGTTGAGATCATTCATGAGTCTCATTTATAATTTTACTTATTCACACGCTTTTAGGTCGATCTGTAACCACGTAATAAAATTAAGCTGAATTTTGTCTATCTGAATTTTGTCACCTCAATACAGCTGTACCTACTTGTACTGCATTAAAAAGCAGAGAAATAATAAATGAGCCAGTTTCCTCTGTTTTCACGTATGTAAGTAAAGCCATACATGATATCGGTTATGTAATTGAATGGGGTTTTCATTTTTCTCAGTTTTCAGTCCATTTTTTTCTTCACTATTTGAGACTTTGGGAATTTTAGAAAATAGATAGATTCTCAAGCATTTATTCGTCAGTGGAGATTAATAAATCATATTTTTTATCTTGTTCAAGCAGTCACTTTTTTCTGTAGCGTTTTTAAACATTTTTTTATTTTACGCAAAATATTACTATTATTGAAAATATTTTTTACAATCTTCACATTATGGTGCTACGGTTGAGAAGTTGTTACGCATACAAAATGTTATAGCCATGAACTTAGTAGTTAGAGCTCGTAATTTGCCTCCACTTATGTATACTTATAAGTGCCCTAACACATAAACCAAACTACCCAAGCACGAACTTATGAAAATATAATTTATTTGGAAGCAATTACTAAATAAAATAAGAATTATACTCGTATGTACACCTACTCACCTACGGGCATATGAATACATTCAAGTATTGGAGAACCTAAATGGTATTGTTAAGTACGTAGATGGACAAGAGTATAAACCTATGGATGCCATCTGTCTCACTCACATAAGAAAAGGAACAACTTACTCGAATGACACGAAAAGAATTAAAAGATGTAAATATAGCCAACCCTAATTTCTAATATACCTATATTGTCAGTTGCTAGGTTGCTGTTGTTAGCATTCGAGTTGGTTTTGAGCTCCCGGCAGTTGTGAAAAAAGGATTGTAGCCAGCCCTAGCCCCCTAACCGTTGAAGAACAATTTCTTATTGTATGTTTCCAGGTAGCGAGCGTCCTGAGTTACTGAGTCTGTCAGTCCGGGACCACGCTAACCAAATTCTGTTGTTGCAACAATAGCGTGCGCTGACGTAGGCGATAAGAATTATTTTGGAGATTCTTATTACCTTACTCATGCAATAATCTGGTTCAACCGGTGTTATTATTCTTGTTTTTTGTCATTTAACGTAAAGTAAGCTATGTTGTGCAGCTTTACTTCAATCATAGTTTTATTGATTGAAGTAGCTTCACAATGTTTTGCTGATTTCAAAAAAGGAGTAGTTTCTGTGACGAAACTTGTCTATTCACGTCGCTCAATCGGTCCAGTAATTCATTTTGAGGTTAAATAATTTAAACTAATTTTTATAAACGCCTTAAAAACAAAAATCCTGTTTCCCTAAATTTCTAAAACAATTATAAGTACTTATGCAATGTAAAAAAAATGTACCTTTAAGTGCATTTTTTTTAAATTGTGGCAACCCTAGCGGTTAGTATGCTAAACAATAAGAACTGGTTGACCTTCAAAATTTAAGTTAAAAAGTCCCAGTTTGCCCTTCATTCAATCAAAGTCGTTTGAGCTCGGGGCAAGCTAGGGGAAATTAACGGTTAGAAAAAATAAATACGAGTTAAAATGAAATTACTGCTATTTACAAAAATAGCGGACTGCATCGCTACTTGTAATCAGGTAATAAACATGAAAAATTATACCAATGTAGTTACTTTGGAGATTGCTAACTACTAACGATATTAAAATTTGTGAACGTGAAAGTCTTGTTTCGAGAAGCGAAGCGAGTAAACGCTTATTGGTATCGGACTCTATATTTAAAGTTATAAGATTAAAATAAAACCTCAATTTTTGTAACATGGAAGCACTTCGGCGCTCTTTGCCTAGCCTAGTAAGAATTCTGGGGGCACGATACGGATGTTTCAACAATTGGATTCAAACTTTACTTGCATGACAATTAAGTTCATTGTTGTGCAATTATAATTGAGGGTCAAGCAAATGGTGCGCGGTCGACAGGAGACCTCACCTACATCCGTCGGTTCGTTGAACTGGCGGAATTACGAGTAGTTCACGATCAACGTTTTGCGAGTGAGTCATTTCGCTCTATAAACTGACATTTATTATTTTGACGTATATGCGGAAAAACGATCCCTAACTTGACTTTGATATTATTGATACTATTGCCCCAAACGAAGCGAAGCAGACGTTTAGTGGTATAATTATACATAATGCTTACGCTTTCTATACTGATCATAGAATACCGACGACGTCTTCCGTGTGCGGTCACCCTGAGCCCTAACCACATGCCCTGATGCAATGTTACTGTACTGTGAGTTGTGACTGCGACTAAAGGAGTGCGCACAGTACAACGATTCCACGACCGACCGACGCCTACGCGACTAAAACCTTGACAAAGCTAACATTCAATTAGAGCCTTATATCTTTGATGGTAAGGTTGAATTTCGAACTTATACTTAAAATACCTATACGGCTCGCCCTACACCCATAGCCGTTCCGTTTCGAGACCAACGCGTCGACGACTCACCGTAGACGAGTAGTCCACGCGTCGACCGACACAATGACGTAATGTACCTAGAACGGAACGTCGGAGTTGAAACGGAGTGGAGACGGAGTCGAGTTGACGTCGATGAAGCGTTGATCGCGGAACGGAACGTCGGAGTTGAAACGGAGTGGAGTCGGAGTGGAGTTTACGTCGAGTTGGTGTAATGTGCGCACTCCTTAATGTTACCTGACACTACTAACACAAGCAGAACATAAATAAGGCCTTAGTTTATTTTGCGTTCGAATTGGTGGCCCTGTCATACTTCTAGCTTACAATCGAAAAATACCTAAAATTAGCTATAATTATAAAGTTGATAGCCAGCCGGAGAGCTTTCTTGCTCCATGGTTTTTGGGTGGGCGTGGATGAGTCAAACAATCAAGATCAGTCGGATCTAATCTATCGTCCTAAGCAAGCAGCTGTTCCACTATAAAAATGGAACATGTAGAAGTAATAATAGGTGTTCTATGTAACATCTTAGTAAAAAGCGTAGTAAAAAGGAGGTAACGTACCAATTATATACGTATTTCCACAAACCAATTAAGTCTACACAGACTTCTTAAATTGCGCTTGACACGCTCGTTGAATTCGAAATTGATTTAAAATGTGCAGCGTTTCTTAACAATTTAATTATATGCTTAATAAAAATTAAATAGAAAGTCAACTGGAATAGGAAGCGATCATTATAATTTAAATAACTGTTACGCTGCATTGAAATATTGATCCAAAGTTCCTAACAAGAAACCTCAACGCGGTCGATTACGATGGTACATATCTATTGAGACTACATACCAATATACATACATACTTAGTGTCCGTCTTGTGTAACCTACAAATTTTAAATGCATTAGTCACGCGTATATTAGAAGTGGAAGCTAATTTATTGATTACCTACATAATTCTTATTTGAAATTTGTTTTTGATTTCAGTTTAATAATTTACAGTATAACATTTTTAAATAAAATATTTATTTCAGTTTAAATCAATTAGGAGTGTTACACACGTCATACTCAAACGCTATAATAAACATCTACGTCATACCCGTAAGTATTTATATGTATTTCTAAAAATTGGACGGAATTCGGGTGAAGGACTGCGCACATTACACCAACTCGACGTCAACTCCACTCCGACTCCACTCCGTTTCAACTCCGACGTTCTGTTCCGCGATCAACGCTTCATCGACGTCAACTCGACTCCGTCTCCACTCCGTTTCAACTCCGACGTTCCGTTCTAGGTACATTACGTCATTGTGTCGGTCGACGCGTGGACTACTCGTCTACGGTGAGTCGTCAACGCAACGTCGACGCGTTGGTCTCGAAACGGAACGGCTATGGGTGTAGGGCGGGGAGGGGCCGTACAGGGCTTTTAAGTATAAGTTCGAAATTCAACCTTACTTTCAAAGATATAAGGCTCATAATTGAATGTTAGCTTTGTCAAGGTTTTAGTCGCGTTTTCGTCTGTCGGTCGTGGAGTCGTTGTACTGTGCGCAGTCCTTTATTCGGGTACAGGACATTGTCGTGACATGCAGATAGAACTTCTGAACAAAAATATCACATTATAACACTTACAAATCCTATACCCTCAGAAACTTAGTATTTATGAATGAATTTAAAATTATGTCGTATGACGCAGATCTATCCGTTTCATTTCATTGAACGAAAAAAATTATAACCCGATAAGTCAGCATACACTACGATCCTACTGTAGTAACATATTTTTGTTAGAAGCTGTATTTACAGGCCATTTGACCCGCGCGCGTGTCACGTCGGTACTTACAATGAAATATGACATACATACATACATAGGTGGATTGTTGACCCGTCAGCCGTCAGCCGCTGTAATCCGACGCCCCAGCTTTACGCAACTCATTGAAATGTTACAAGTTTAATTGAAAATCCTATTTTATATCAAGATACAACACTGTACGCGGCTTATCTTAGTGAACCAGGGCTTCTTGATCTTGACTTTTATATAAATCTGTCATTATCAGATTTTCGATTGACGACTGCGAATAACAAATATTACTGTGCAGTTTTAAAATGGCATTGCTTTTAAGGGATAAAGGATCAGCAATTTATAGTTAATACCCAACGAGCTATTTTTCGCTGTCAATGCCTAAGTAAAGGGAGGGTGTGTCAGCGGGTCGTGTCGATCTTATGATGATGAAAAAAATATTGAGCCATGCTTCGGATGGCATGTTTATGTTTAACCGTTAGTTGTTATAGTAGTCGTTAAACCAAGCTTTGGGCTTCATAGTTCATTCCGACACTTGACCGCTTAACCACTAATTCCTCTAGCAATCCGCACTGGAGCAACGTGGTTTAGAAGTCTTTAGGCCGCTAATGGACTGAAGCCAACGAGCCCTGCTTAGGTACCTTTTATAAAAATAAAAAATAAAATGTGTGCAAATCCTTAAAAAAAACGAATACTGTCAGTCCAAATATTGATGTTTTGCTTTGTCTACGTAAGCCGCCATTTTGCCGATGCTTCCTATCTCATTTACTGCCATCGCGTCATTTCCGTTTCATCGAATTCCAAATCACAACGATACTATAGAATTATTCACCTCAAAAAGAACTATAATTACTTTTACATAATTAGTCCCAATGCTGTTTATTAGTGCGCTCACGCGCAGCACGGAAGCGCCAAAGCCCTAGAGTAGTCTAAAACAATAACCGTATTTCCTGCACATTCAGTTCGGCCTTGGCGCGTGTATAAACTGAGTCGATACATCCATCAACAAAGCATACATCTTTCCCAATATGATCGCTATTATTATTGTCCCTATTGCGTCAGCAGTTGAGTGTATGTTAGCGTGGCGTGTGGTGTTCGGTCAGAGGACTTGTGACGCTGACAACCTAAATTTGCAATCAATGCAATTGATCGTAACAAAAAATTATGTTTGATGTTTGTTATTAACATGACAATGTCTGCATAGACATTTATTAGTTTCGCAATTTGATTCGTGATTTTGGTTATGTAAGTGTAACTGTCTAACTGTTCACTTTGCCTCACTTTATTTTGTCCTATTTAGACTGGCCGTTATTTGTACACAAGTATTTATTAAGTTTCCATATTGTTTCTATTGCTGTATGGCCTTTCAGAATATTACTATCCAACTAATACAAGTATTGTATGACACAATTGATTAGTAACTTGAGCTGATTGTTTGGAAGTCTGTTTCCCGCACCGAGAGTTTGGTTGCGAATCACAGCACTTCTATTGATTACAGATTGCATCGTGTTGCAATATTGCAGTGCTGCAAGAGTTTCGCATATTGCATATCGAAGGTCTAAGAAGTTTGCCAGTCTGGTTTGGCCGTTTGGGGGATTTAGCCATAAATCCACTTATCTGGCTCTAGAATGGACAGTTATTGGTGAGGTGATAGGCGCACCATAGACCTATTTTTAATATTGGCTTCTAAGAAGAATCATGGGTTCAAACACATGATTCTTCACACATCAAACACATGATTGGTGTAATCGACCTCCAGTTTTACTTCAGTACCAGCTCAATAACTAGTTCGCCTGCGCCGGCTGATTCGTATCGATTCAAATCGCGGATTCGTCGCGAACAGCGCAATCAGCACTACTATACATTGTTATCGTCTAATTGGACAATCTTATTGTATTACATTGGAACATAAGAATGTTATTTATACAAATTAATTGATTGAACTGAATTGAACTTACTTTACTTACTTTAGTTACTGTGATGTTAATCGTAGAGGAGATGTCATGTCTGGAGCCAATCTTGAGCGTATTCGGTCGTGGTTGTCATAAAACGACATTGTCATCGGAACTAAATCAATATGCAAAATTTCAAGTTCGTAGAGTAAAGGAGTGCGCACAGTACAACGACGCCACGACCGACAGACGCCAACGCGACTAAAACCTTGACAAAGCTAACATTCAATTATGAGCCTTATATCTTTGAAGGTAAGGTTGAATTTCGAACTTATACTTAAAAGCCCTGTACGGCCCCTCCCCGCCCTACACCCATAGCCGTTCCGTTTCGAGACCAACGCGTCGACGTTGCGTTGACGACTCACCGTAGACGAGTAGTCCACGCGTCGACCGACACAATGACGTAATGTACCTAGAACGGAACGTCGGAGTTGAAACGGAGTGGAGACGGAGTCGAGTTTACGTCGATGAAGCGTTGATCGCGGAACAGAACGTCGGAGTTGAAACGGAGTGGAGTCGGAGTGGAGTTGACGTCGAGTTGGTGTAATGTGCGCACTCCTTAACAGGAAGCACGTTTAATTCAGTTTGCAAGATTTAACCCGAACGAACACACGCAAACGTTGCATGTTAATTAAAAAAACTTGTATCAAGGACATTATATTTAATTATATAAATGTAATTAATCGGTTTGGTCTAACTGCTTTTGACTGGTTCATTTAACATCACTGTGCAGTCTGTTTTGTTGGTAATTTCCTCAAAACATTATAATCATTAAAATCTCTAAATACTAAATAGCTTTCCGATTACAGCAGTCTTTTTTTATTTACAATGGGTATAGTAAGCTATGCTTAAAAGATTGTTGTTGTTACATAATTATCTCAAGGGACAGCCCTTTGATTTCTGATTTGATTTGAGTATTTTCGCTGAAAGCTTCGAGGCGGCCTGATTTTTTCCGACTTTCTCAACTGTTATCGTCATATTTCAACCAATTTACACAAGATTTTAATATATTATATAATAAATAAAGCTTCCCCTTGAATCGTCTATCTATTAAAAACCACATTATAAGCCGGTGCATAGTTTTAAAGATCTAAACATACATAGGAACATTCATTTCAGGGTTTGTAGGGCGCTCGGGCGCAACATGCTGGTAATTTGTGTGCTAATAGGCGAGAGTGGTGCTTTCTACGACACAATGCACGCCAATAACATTGTACATTATCTCATGGTGAAATGACCGCGTTGAGATGAGATTTAATAAACAAATACCTATGGGTAAATTACAGTTTCCGACCGAAACTTCGGTTTCGGTTTCGGCCGAGTTTCGGCAAAAACAGGTTTATTAGTTTCGGTTTCGGCGGCAAACTTGCCGAAACTAATAGTTTTTTTTGTAAAATTAATACACTTATAAATTAATTGTTACACAGTAAGACAGACTGATTATAATAGCGTTTTCACTAATTTTCAAAAATTATGTGCGTATTAAAATTTAATTATCACTTGCTTCGGTGAAGGAAAACATCGTGAGGAAACCTGCACACCTGAGAGTTCTCTATAATGTTCTCAAAGGTGTGTGAAGTCCACCAACCCGCACTTGGCCAGCGTGGTGGACTATGGCCTATACCCCTCACATTGTGAGAGGAGACCCGTGCCCAGCAGTGGGACAGTTATGGGTTGTGATGATGATGATGAATAGCGTTTTCTTTATTTTTCCCTCAAAACGTGATCCTTGTAAGGAAGTTTCGGTTTCGGTTTCGGTCACAATTATTTTCTATTTTCAGTGGATAGAAGATCTTAGTACCTTCTCACCTGTAGATACAGACTAGTCTGGCTTGGCTCACTAGTGGTGTACGCTATTAGAGATGTACTCAATATGTACGAGATTTGAAGAAGACCGAATAAGCTTTTAGAATACGCAAGACGAATAGAGAAGAGCGAATACGCTTTTACTAAGTTAATGCGCTCAACATCCAGGACTTCATCGTCACTTACCAACTACTTAGTAACAAAAAGATAAAGTTAGCTTTATTATGGATTTAAAGCTGCAAACGAGCATGCAGCACCACCTTCCGCTGCCGCCCATGACAACTGCGACCTACCTAGAACAAGACTCAAATGGGTACTAGGATAGTTAGTCCGGTTAGAAGACGGTGTAAGAACATTAGTTGGTAAGTTTGTTAGTAAGTATGAGAGCTGGGACGGGAACAGTTAGTGATAGTCCTGTTAGAACTGGACTATTACTAAGAGTCTCGATCTAATTCGGTCACATGTGTTCTTTCTCCCTGGTGGCAACCCTACATGCGAACCTTTGAACCGTCGAGGGCCATAAATTTGGCGAGTTGGCTCAATCGGGGCAATATAAACAAACGTCCTTCATTGACACCAATACGAAAGTGGCGCAGCTGAACTGCATCTGGGCCGTAGATTGGGCACTTGTCACCGATTGGCCTTAATAGGATGAATAACGTTATATAATAATAACGTCGTCCATTTCTCAACACTAAGAAGTGGAAGTGTTGATTAAGCATAATAAGTGTTTTGAGAAGCAAAAATGTATGGTTGTAGAGTTTATTCAGTACTGACTACTTTGGAATAGAACCATTATATTTGCAAAATTTTACTGTGCATTAAGTTTTTAGAAGGATTCTTTATTTCCTTTTGACCTGTAACAAATTAACCCTAATGTTCCATCTCAAACAACGACCACACAGCCCATAGACGCCTAATAACAGGCGAATGGCTTCTGTCAACACACCTGGCTAATAGTGCAGATGTAAATGTCCGCGCGGTAATACTCAAAATCAGTGTCGACCGATCGGAGTGCATAAAGAATTAATCATTAATCTATTTCTTTTTAACCTTTCGTGTAGCCTTAAATTAGCCAATCGCAGCGTTGCAAACTCGCTTCCTCTTTCGCTATTTACGCCGCCAGATACCAAAAAGAAGGTGTGTCTACATCTTGACCTATTTGACCTCGTAAATGTTTAGCTAGGACCCTGTCTAACAACAATCAGTTAGATATCGTGGGTGTATCCTAGACCGTGGGCCGTGGGCCGTGGGAACGGGCCCGCTCCTGTTAGTCTCGGCTCGTTGAAGCGGGAAGCCGTATCTCTGACTTGTGTTCGCCACTTGATCCTAAACGAAGCTACGATGATTTTCTAGCATCTAGCATAGTATAAAACAAAGGACTATTCTGTTTGTTTATGCACTTTATATTTATTACCTCTTAATGCGCAATACCTTGATGCGGGTTTATCAAATTTTATAGATGTTTTTTGGTCTAATTGTTTACTATCTGCGTGTTTGAAGAAATAGTTTTTGTCAACTTTGAAAAAGAGACTTTCTTGTTACATTTATTGCTTCTTGATTGAGTGGTGTACTGATCAATAACGTAGATACGGATTAAATAATTTAACTAGGCACTTAGTAATTATCATTAGCAACAGCATTAAATATTACAACTAGGTAAGCAAAATGTATTTCGTAATATTTTGCCATATCCCGCTTGACCTAAACGTTACATTTCGAAGCCTACACGTTAGTCAACAGAATTCTATTATTAGTATACATAGCTGTGAGGGCTACATGCTACCTATATTATTATGCTGGGGCCACGCTAACGGAAAAAGCCGATAATTATCGCGATGACGGACGTTTAACGTTGGTGTGGCCACTACTTAACGCGATAATTTTACAACGGCATTCACATTGCCGTTTGCCGTTGGGCGATAGTTCGAATGTTGGGGGCACACATTTCAAGTGTAGCCACTCACTTTATCGCGTTAATTTTATGGCAATAATTATCGCGATGTTCGGCATTGACGTTTTCGTTAGTGTGGCACCAATATTATGTAACTTACAAGCGAATTTCAATTTCATCACACTGAATATCAGTTGTATCTGTGCGTCGACGTCATTTCGCAACGTGTTTCGTAGGTTGTATTGTGATATTAACATTTTATATTCCATTGTTCGATGACACGGGGAATAAGCGTTAGTTGCTTGAGAATAGCTAATCATGCCTTATTTTATTGTAGGCGATTACTAAATGAAATTATTAATGCTTATAGTTGTTCACACTTAAATGCATTTCAATTGTTTGGAAGCATACAGAAAAATAAGCCCAAAAACTTAATCATAGGTACCGATCTCAGGTACCGATATAATAAAATATACGCAATTTTATTTTGTAATAAGCTTGGGGTAAAGCAGTGATAGCCATGTGGTTGAACGTTGGACTGCCGAACCAGAGGGTCCGGGTTCAAACCCCGCACGCACCACTAATTTTCAAAAATTATGTGCGTATTAAAATGTAATTATCACTTGCTTCGGTGAAGGAAAACATCGTGCGGAAACCTGCACACCTGAGAGTTCTCCATAATGTTCTCAAAGGTGTGTGAAGTCCACCAATAGGGTAGTTGACAGTAAGAAAATATTTTGAAGATTTCTATTTTGTATGGCAGCTTAATATTTACAAATGCGAAAAATCGATCTTATTGATTAAATAAATCATGATTATTTAATATTTTTGAGAAATAAAATCCCGAAATTACAGTCACTAGTCACGTGACAGCGAACGCCAATACGACGCGTGACGTCACACGTTGCAAAACTAAACAAACTTGACATAGCATTTTGGTCTTTCCGCTCAACCAAACAGCTCTTCGTTTTCCAACATATGACGTCACACGAGTCGCCATGACAGTTTGACGCGTTTTTTGACGGAAACGTCAAATAGTTCATGAAAATATAAATTAAAACATATTACAGTTAGTATTTTACTGAAATATTAATATTTCAGTTAAATTAGACCATTTTGCAAACTATGATTTAGTTTTTCAAAATTAGTCAACTAGCCTATTCGCACTTGGCCAGCGTGGTGGTCTATGGCCTAACCCTAACAGTTATGGGTTGTGATGATGATGATGATTGGGGTAAAGTTGAGCGTTTGTACTCGTATTATTTAAATCGGTACACAAATAAAAAAAAAATCCAAATAAAGAATCTCATTTAAACGATTATTTGAGAGTGGGACGAGCCGCAGATTTCTCAAGTGAAGTGACTGAGGACTGACTCCAATCCAATTTACATTTCTGTCATTGTGATTTCAATTGGGTTATGTTCTGACAATGTAGTTCTAATCACCATAGATACGAGTATTGGGCTTTTAACCTTTTTAACTGGCACTCCGAGACTAATCGTTTCTCGCCGTGATTAGTGTAGCGGTCCGCTTGAACGACCCTTTGACGTCACGACACATGTGTAAGGGTACTTCTAAGTACTGGGTACATCCGGTGGCCACATCCGGTCCCTTCATGTTAATGGCCCCGTCAAAATTCCAAGATTCACCCATTTATCGGGCACAGCGTCATAAAATGATCGTAACATAATTTCCTGCTTCATGAACTCAGCTTGGTGCAAGCAAATTGAACGTAATTCTATCACTGCCGTAACTCGGAAGTATAAAATATTGCATTCAGTTGTGGAGAGTATTTGGCCGTATTGGGGCGCGGGCGGTTTAAAATACTGACCCCAATTCCATGCTGGTATACCAGGGTGTCGTAAGAGGCGACACAAGTTTGCCTCTGCTTAGTCAGGGGCGTCTGCTCGACTAGCCACCCAATCGTAAGTGACGTCTATGGACATCAGCAACATGAAACTCATCACCTATGCGTTGCCGGCCACGAAAGAGAGGAGAAAGAATGTAATGCTGGCTCTCAAGCTTGAAAGCGGAACATGACAGGTTGTTTGGCGGCTTACTCAACAAGAGGATGGCAGCTGAGATGGTAGCTAGTAGCTGAGATGGTAGAGCCGGGCTAAAGACCTACCACATACAACACCCTGGGTTCCCGGTATGCGAATGGGATATTATAGACCGCAAATACGACCAAAATGTTTCCTTGAAATACATTTTTTTTTCTTTCTTTATACCTGTCCTCTGCCCAAAGGTTGTCTGGAAGAAATCGCCGCTCCGTTATCGTCCGCGCCGTTATCGCTAGGATAAGACCACCTTTTGAACTGTGTCTAATGTAAGCTGATGTGAATATTATCTTGTGTGTGCAATAAAGAGTATTCTATCTATCTATCTATCTATATTTAAGCAGGGAGTGTTGCCAAGTTGTCAAGTTATCGTAAAACAAAATTCGAAAGGCCGTGGCGCCCGCAGCAAAAACCGCTTTTAAAGACGATTAATATCAATGTTTATTTAGTTTTGTTTCAATAGTCAATGTGTCCAAACATTTGGTACTCATTACGTTCTAATTGTTTTCTTTTTATTCCGCGTTATCGCCATCCGGCATCCGTCGGAGAAACATGTTAAAATTGTTTACGGGCAATACATATTAAGTTATACTTAGAAACCTTCAAACGTTTTACTGTATAATTAAGGTCTTGTCATTTGGTTTCACGGAAAATGTTCAATGTTTGTTGAAGAATAGTAAAGAACTAGATAATTAATGATTACTGATTATAATTATGACCAATCAAATGACAATTTAGCAGGATTTAAGATTACAGCAATCTGTTAAATTATAGAGTTTTAGTTTTGGTATAATGTTGTTTGGTATAATGGAGGTTTGATCTGTATGTAGTTAGTCATATAAGACTAACCTGTCTGTATAGTTAAAATTAACTTAACATTATAAAATGTGTTTTTAGTTTTTTAAACTATTAATTGTTTTATTTCTCCTCTGTTAAGAGTTCTTTAATTTGTTTGCGTTTGATCTGCTTTCCATTGCAATAACTGATAAAATTGGGCCAAAATCAACTTTAGATACCTGCTAACATTGGTTATCCATTTATTCATATCGTTGCCGGATAAAAATAGATCAGATGCCAATTGCTTAGGACGTGGTAACTATTTGTGAATATAAAGTAAATGTATCCGATGCGATGCGAGAACGGGTTTCCAGTCACCGATAAAACGTTAGTCTTGTGGTGAAGCAGAAGGAAGTCGGACTGATATTGTAGGTAGAATAGAATAGAATAGAATAGAAATATTCTTTATTGTGCAATACAGGAAATTACAAATTTATAGGTTACTTATTGAGTATTATATTACAAAAAAGGCGGTCTTATTGCTTAACAGCGATCTCTTCCAGAAAACCTTTGGATAGGAATTTAGAAGTAGCACAAAACGGTAGGGTGCACAAATTTAGGATAGAAAACAACTACATAGAAGAAATTAGAAATTAAATTGTAGGTATTCATAGAAAAAATAATAAACGTATAACTATATAGGTATGTACTTACTTTTAATGTTTATTTATTTTTACGGCTTTTTTATTCGCTTAAATTAATCACGACACACGAGCCGATTCAGGTCATTAACTCGTGGTCTATGAATTGGTGTTTATACCACTTTCAATGTTATGGTGTTGTATCTGCCATGGTGACAATTCGCGAGCTGATTGGCGGCGGTCGTCGCCCCCGGGGCATTGACATTGCTTATTAAAAAAAGTATTTCTTGAAACTGCACTGACCGTTTGATTAGGTGGTCGCCACAGCTGTTGATAAGCCAAGCTGTAACTATTTGTATACACGCATACATTTTTAAACAAAATCATATTGTAAAATTAAATAATATTTACTATTTGTTTCCTGCCTACAGAATAGGTATAAAAACTGACAAGTATATTTTGAAACGGTCGGGGTTCAGTTTTTCGTCAAAAATGGTCTGAATATTTTATCCCACCGTTACTAAAGTGCCACGCATAATTATTTATTTATATTTTTTACCATTCAGAATTTCATCAATTGATTGCCGTTTAGTAGTATTGAAGACGAGCCACCTGATGGTATGTGGTCACCGTCGCCAAAGAAAATCGAAGTAAAATGATATGACGAAACTCCAGGGTACGATGTACGAATTCGCTCATTACCATGGTCCTTAATAAATTAACATTAAAATTTGAGTTGAGTGTCAATCCGCAGCATGTGAACTTGTTCTCAAAATACATTAATTTATTTCTCTTCTGCTTCGCTCCGCTCTGGTTGACTGGCATACTTTTTTTAGGCGCCAACAACATGCCCACAAAATGACCACAACAAAACTTTTAGGTACGACATTTTTTGTCAGTCTGTCGGTAGCGTGATAAGTGCTTATTACATCCCTGTACATGAATATAACACGTAGTGCTACAGGATAAGATCGCTTATGGAGAGTCAATGTGTAATCGTTAAAGATTTAACTTATTTTGATAGTTAGATAATTTGGACATAATTATAGACAGTTGATAGGGGTCCTTCGATGTTATCTTTACTGTAAGTAGTTGGCAAACGAGCAGACTGGCCAATAGCCACTATCGTCCAAGGTTGTCTGAAGCTTCCATCTTAATTGCGGTATCATATGCAGAACGGATTGAAGATCGACATCATCAAGTTGATCTGATCATGGAGTGACGTAGATAGTAGAACTGTACCATCCATCCATCCATCAGCTTTTTGGCATCCACTGCTGGATATAGTCTTACTTGCGCCACTTGGACCGGGCCTGAGCCTTTTGAATCCAGCGGATGTCCGCTGTCTCCTTCAGATGTTTCTTCAGATCTTTCGTATGCTCCTGTATCCAAGACGGGGCCTCCACGTTGAGACCTTTCTTCCAACGGTCATCGATCTTCCGACCTATGAACTGTAAAATAAATCGAGTATTATTTATTCATTGATAGTTTATTTAAAGCATGTTCTTAATTGTGGCAGCGACGATAAAAATATTAATTTGGCTCTTTTTATTAGACCGGATCAGGTGTTGCACTGTAATCGATGATAAAAATGTTATCTTGTGTGACGGCAACGAAGTAGGGCACCTTATGTACGCGGAATTTTCCGGCTCAAATCTGCATCTAGATAAATACACACCCTCATACATTTGAACTGGGATTGGTTGCGGAGGACATGGACAACACAAATAACAATAACATCCATTTACCGAAAACAAATATTTATCTTTTTAATAAATGCCTGCCCCGGCCGGGAATCGAATCCGAGACCCCTCGTTTAACAGGCAGTGTCACTACCAAATATGCTACGTGGTATTCGTACTCGTAATCTCCCCGAATATGTGGACAATAAGAGGAAAACAGATTTACAGGAAATATTAAAAGGGGACAATTTAAATATTGACAGGGTGTGTGTCGTTTTTTTGTGCTGACGATGAGTTTTTGGCGTTTTTATAATATACGTACATTCAAAGGATTAATCAAAAGATGAAACTATCGAATGCGTATTTCGCTTTTATTACCCAGACAAATTCAAATCAAGACAGAAACTCCGAGAAGTTCCGTAGGTACATCTGGTGACCCTACAGCGTGACGTACTTATGAAATGTTTCATAAATTCCAATTGTGTAGCAAAATCGTACGCAATAATCTATTAATGGTGTGTAATCAATGTTATCGTGTTTTAATTGCTGATCAGCTCTCAGATGGCCCGCATCAAACGAGCCGCCCCGCCCGCGACGTGTTAGATAACAGTAATCCATATACATTATGTAGTATATAAAGCAGAATCCTGTCGCTCCTTACAATATGACGACATGGTAGATTAGTTATAACAACCCCGTAATTTAGTTGGTAATGATACTGCCTCCGAAGCCAGGGTTCTCAGCCGGGCCAGACATTTATGTGACAGAAAAATGTTTGTTCTCGGGCCAAGGGCGTTAGGGACCCAGGGATGGGTTCTTTGTGGTTGTCAATCTCACGCGCCACACAGAGAATCCAGGTTTTATAGGCTCTTAATAGAAGTGCAAAACATTCCTGTAACCTGGTGTGACATTCTTTTTTATGGGCTTAAAACGACGAGCATGCAGCACCACCTTCCGCTTCCAATGACAACTGTGACCGAGCCAAAACAAGGCTTTTTATTTGTTTATGACGGTTAGTCCAGATAGCAGGGGTATTCATAAGAATGTTATTTGTTATTTTGTCGTCTCCGTAGCTAAGTTGGTAGTGGCCCTGCCTGTGAATCCAGGGTGCCAGGTTTGCTTCCCGACAGACATAAATTTTTGTTCTCGGGTCATGGGTGTTAGTGATGTGTTATTTGTGTTGTAAATGCCACCCGCGACACAGCGAAACCTATTGCGGGGGTGCTGGTGCTATGACAGTGTAAGCGTTTATTTATTAATTTTACGGGCTCTGTAAGTGGAAAATATTCCTGTAATCTGGTGTAAAATATGTTTGTGGTACAGCACGGCATAAAATAGCTTAATAACACAGTTGTTCAATGTTGAATAAACGTCTCAGTTGCACCAATCGTACAGCCAAAAATATATTTTTAAAATAAATAAGTTAAAAAAAGTTCAATATATTTTTGAAAATGGTTTCTCTTTAATATTTTAAACAATTGGCCAAATGTCTAAATAATCTATATTTAAACATAATAATTTATTGTTAAATTTAGGTAATAACAAAAGGTGGATCACTGAACTTTAATACAAAGGTATCTGAGCGTAATCGATATGCTTCTTGCAACAAGAATAAATAAATGGCTTGCTCTTTCCGACATCACAATATGTGTAAACTGATCCTTGCCAATATACAATGGCCACGCAGGCCAATATACACGTTAGTACATCAAAAGATTTTTATGAAAGATCTGTTAAAGTGAGCCCGCATCGTCATCGCATCGTCAATACATTATCGTGTTAACGGATTGTTAGAAAATTAGCGCACAGACTATTACCCCCGCCCCGGTAGGTCGCATAAAAAATATTGAACACTTGTTTCACACACTGCTAATTGAACTCACTATTGCAGATGCCATGTAAACAATGCTGGAAGCACTGAGTTGACATATATATCAATGGCAATGGAAAATATAACAATGGCTGGAAGTGGATAAATTATCACTCATTTCGAATTATTAATAATATAAATGGCAAGTTTTGAAGAACAATTTTATTTACTTAGACAAAATGAATTAATTATGGGCTTGATAGAGATTGTTTTCGTCAAATATCGGAATAACATATAAATAGGATATAAGGCACAGAAAAAGAGGAAACAATTGGTCCGCCTAGTGAGCCATATTTATGATTCGTCGGAAATAGGTCTCAGAGAATCGATTTCCCGGAAAACAGAGACTATGTGCTTCATTTTTAAGCTTGATCTGGGTGTGCATTCGTTAAACGAGTCGATGGTTGTTCTTGATGGCCAATCAAAACTATTCTGCCACTTTTTTAACCAAACCAACCAAAGTCGAGATGCGCGACTTCGGTTGCATAGAAATACAGAAAACCTCGCGCATCTACAAGGAAATTGGAAAAGGTAAAGAAATTGGGAAAGGTTAAGGAATTGGAAAACGTCAAAGCGTTACGAGGCATAGTCCATTGACTTGTAACGTGTAGCAGTTTTAGAATTTCGTCATCGCCAACAAAATACTAAATTGTTCCCAGCCCAGATTTAAATGCGTCTTCCTGAATTTAAGTTTATCTCCATATAGTCCACTCAATCAAAGGCATTGGCGAACCCAATCGAACGTTAGTACAGTTTTCTAACGTCCATTCTCAATACACCCATAATCCCAGGTCAGTTGCTTAACAACATTGCAGTGCACAACTTTACCTACTTTATCCCAAGATTATGGAAAGATGATTGAAATCGGCCGTAAGTGTCGCAGTGTTATGCAGCGCAGTCGGTAGACTATTTAAACCGGCGATCTGTATCAATCATAAGAACAAGTGAGGAAGCACCCACTTGCCCCCGGGCTCCCCTCGCCCACGTCGCCCACCTCGCGGCCCTCGGACACGCAGACCAGCGGCACACGCGAGGAAACGTCAATCTTGCACGAACAACGAAACTGTCACGCTTCCTATTTTTAATGCGACCTCGACATAAGACTCTAATAAGACGCCGCGTTGATTTGAACTTCCGCGTGCAGTGTGTTTGGTAGGACAGTGACGTTTTCATTTACGTTTGGAGCCCTCAAACGCATCTATCATTCAGAATCGTTCATAGTCTATTAAAGATTCCATAACAAAGTTGTCTCGGGAATTGTTCAGGACTTTTGTGTATCGGAATCTTTATAGGCGCAACGCATATTCCTCTTAACGTCAATATTACACCTACAAGAAACTTTTATTTATTGAGGTACTAGGTACGCGTGTGTACAATGCTAAGGATTTCGCTTCAGACTTCTTTAGTATTGAGGATATTGTCATTGCTTAAATTGTAGTAACTCTGAACACGTGTTCTGCCTGTTTGAGTCTATCAATGTCTAGACGTCAATTAAACACATTGACGTCCATCATTCAATCATAAATTGCGTAGTGTACTGGTCAGTCATCATGGCCAGCCACTTACCATCAGATGGGATTGATGTCAAGCACTATCTTCTCATAAGTAAAAACAATTGCTGTCGAAATTGATAATGGTTTTCTTGGTTTGGCAGTTTTGAAGTGCAGCTTTCTTTGTGCTTATTTCTTCGTGTCGTTTGTATTCTCATCTTCCGGTTCGACTCCCTTGTGTTTATCTTCTACAGCTTCCTCTAGATTGTTGTATGTTCTTGGATGGTTAGCATCTCCTGTTTTATCTCTTGGTCAATGTCAACGTCATTTCCGTCCTTGTCCTTGTCTCCGTTCTCTTCTTTGACATTTTCTTTAGCATCCTCTTAATCTCAAGCCTCTTAATAAAGTATGAGTGCGGTAATGTTTATTTAATTATCATCTTAGTTTTCATTTTCGTTATTTTTAATCGTTATTTAAATTATACGTGACGTCTTTTTACGTACTTTTTTATGATGTATTTCATTTTCATAATATATTTTCTAATCTTTTCATATCTGCCTATCTAATGTGTTGTAATAATAAAGAATAATCTACTTGTTGAGCCATTTTAGGGTTCCTTACTCAAACGATGATAATGGAGGTCACATTGTCACAAAGAGGTCCCCATATAAGAAACCGGTTAATTATATCTAACGTTTTTCGTGTTAAAATTGATACTGTAATACCCAGTTAGACACTTGAAATTATCACATACTATGTAAATATATAATGAATGTAAATAAAGTTAAAAATTAAAGAGGATCTCACAAAAAATTAAAGAGGATCTCACAATTTTTCGTCCCGAAACGGTTCCGTGGTACGGAACCCGTAGTGTGCAAGTCCGACTCTCACTTGGCCGGTATTCGAATAGTATATGATGTAGATGTAGTAACGAGGTCATCGATGTATTTAATTGACGTCTAGCGTAGCCAGGCGGCGTCGTCAAAGCTAGCTTAACACGTGTTTAGAATTATAAGACTTGAAGATATGCATTATGTTGTATCATATTATTGCTTAACTACATAGTTCCGGTAATTGAATAAGTAAACTGATAATTTTATACTTAGGTAGGTATATCATTGCAGATGTTATACATAGTGAGTATGTCTAGACTCATTGTACTCACTACGATTAACGTAAGTATAGGTCAATATGAAAAATGTAAGTAGGCTATCACGGATATAATTATAACCCGCCCGTTCGCTTCCGAATACCTGTGGTTTAATAATACCTGCAGTCAAAACATTTTGCTTCTCAATTTTTGTAATAATCCCTCTTATCAGTGAATTGATTATTGAATACTGCAGTGAAAACCACCATATCGGTTTAGCAGTTTTTGAGATAAACGGCGAATAAACTACCGGCCAAAAATATTTATGTTTAACTTAAATGTACAGAAATCGATCGGGTAATAAAGTTATTAGTATTTTCAAATAACGAACCTCGAATTGTGTTATAAAGAGCGTTGAACTTTTTAAATTACATTAAAAGCCGTAATAATGTTATAAATTTTATCGTCTCTCTTATCAAGGGCATATCGCAGATGTCCTTCACAAATACGCAATCAGATTAGGTAACTGCATTTGAATCAATTTACGACGAAAGCGAAAGTTTTGCAAGGGCAGTTTTTCTTTTATCTTTTTAAACCCGGCATGAAACGTACATGTTTTTAAAATTACGTGGGTACCACTAGTGCTGCCAGTGGGTAGATGTTACCCACCGGCAGCCCACGGCACAGCCCACGATGCGGATTCGACCGCGGACCGGTCGGATGACCTAGGCAATGTGAAATCGTTTCGCGAAAGTCTTAATCTTAGATCGGCCTAGTGCCTACTTGCGCACGTTTGTAGCTATTCAACGTATATAGTGCTAACTTACCGTAAATAACTAATCACTGGTTCACGCTTAGGGTTGTCAATCGCATGTTTTTATGATTATCCGTTTCAGACTTACTGCACAGTCCATGATGAATCCAAATTTAAAATCAAAGCTTTTGGAGCAAGGAATCATTGGTAATCGAATAAGGATTTCCATAGTAAGAGGCAGAATGCGTAACTTTTAAGAGTTAAAGACAGTGAAGAAGTTGCTTGCGATATGTTTTAAAGTTGTTGTCGTAGAGACCAAAACTTGATACTTTGTATCTTATATTGTGGTAGCAACAGAAAGTGTGGGCATAAAAATAAATCCGCCATAATCAGTGCCAGCTTACGACACATCGAAATCCTATCAAAATTTATCGTTGTTGATAAGATTCGCATCTCTGATTGTCAGATGCTTTTAAGTTTTATATCAGTCGGCTTACTCCCGACAAGATGAGTTGTGAATGCCACCGAATATTATGAAAGATTACAGCTGTTGCACTTGAAATCGATAGCAACTTGTTAGCTTGAGAACATTGTTAACAATCACAAGTTTTGACTATGATTAGATAACTGAAAAGAGTGTTGATACGCTGGCCAAGTGCGGATTGACAGACCACAATAATCAAACATAATATAATAAATAAAATTCTATTTAATCCTACCTGTACTGTACCTTTACTGTACCTGTACTGTACCTGTACTGTACCTGTACTGTACCTGTACTGTACCTGTACTGTACCTGTACTGTACCTGTACTGTACCTGTACTGTACCTGTACTGTACCTGTACTGTACCTGTACTGTACCTGTACTGTACCTGTACTGTACCTGTACTGTACCTGTACTGTACCTGTACTGTACCTGTACTGTACCTGTACTGTACCTGTACTGTACATGTACTGTACCTGTACTAATGGTGGTCCAATGATTTAAGAATAGTCTGCTCCCGCTTATCTCAGAAACTTAAAATTTATTAACAAAGAAAGTACTAGCATTCATTTCACTACTTCTCTGCCCATTCGTAGTAGAGTAGTGTGTAGGATTATTTTCTAGACCTCTTCAGTTATGAGAAGACACCCCTGCATAATAGTGGGTCATGAATGTGTTGAAGCCATTGAACCAATAAGTTTATAATCATCGCAACCTATAACCGTCCCACTGCTGGACCCGGGTCTCCTCTGACAGTGTCAGGGGCATAGACCATAGTCCTTCAAGCAGCCCAAGTGCAGATCGGTGGACGTGTACTTTGAGCTTAGACCTTTGAGAACATTATGGAGAACTCTCTGTTGTGCAGGTTTCCTCACGACGTTTTGCCTCACCGAGGCAAGTAATAATCAAATTTAATATGCACATCATTTTTGAAAATTAGAGGCGTGCGGGGTTTGAAACTGGCCCTCTGATTAGGGAGTAGTAACATTCAAACGCTGCTTGTAATTTAATAATAAAATGGTTTATTCTGGTGAATAATACCCACATACCAGGTAATCGTTTGTAAAGACGTGCGTTGTTTAATGTTTACGCATGGAGACGTATCACGTAGGCCATTATTAGTGTTCCACGCCGTATATAGAGCAGTAGGACTGTAGGGATTGTAGCGGCCGCAGATTATGTCATTAGCACACAATGGCCGCCGCATGCGTTGCAAAAACATGTCGCGACCGCGAGCCGCTGCGGCGAATGCGACGACGCGGCGCGACCGTGGGTCACTGTTAGGGATGCCAACCTTACTTTAATATAGTATAGTACTGCTTACTATTTAATTGTAATGCGTACTGGTACGCAAAACTAATGCTTCTGGTTTTTTAATGGATTAGTCCGCCTTTTGCAGCACCGAAATCTAATAAATATTTTTTTTTCACAAACGGGCATAAATCTTTCTACTGATACGATGTGAGTGTGCAAACGGATGTTTATGATCTTTCCTTAAAATCTAATGCCTTTTAACGAGCAATTCTTGTAATATGAATATTGAATCTTGGTAACGGCTCAAACGATTTTTATGAAATTTAGTATGCATGGGGTTTCGGGGGTGATAAATCGATCTAGCTAGGTTTCATTTTTAGAAAACGTCGTTTTATCTGTGTTTTCAGGCAATGAAAAACAGTATCATTAGAATGCGAAGGTAAATTTCTAGGATTCCCTATGTCGCAGGTGGCTTGGACAATACAAATATCACTAACACCCATGACCTGAGATTAAACATATCTGTCACAAAAATGTCTGCCCCGGCCAGCAAGCAAACCAACTGGGGTACGGGGTCGACATTATTTATTTTACAAGCTTTTATTTATATTTGGTAACATTATAATGAAAAATACTACATTTAAGTATAGCGCCGTGGAATTGTTGGCAACCCTGAGGCAAATCGTCTCTGTCGACATTCATCGCTTTATCAGACTGCCCCTTATGTTAGAAAGCTTGGGCAGGTATTCTTAAATGTTTTACTTCATTATTTTGTTTACCTTCGTAACCTGATTTTTTTTAATAAAAATGATCGTTGTAAGTAATAATTTTTGTTATGAGTTATTCGTGATCGCACAAACTACATAGATAAGTAAAGTGATCGTAAACATAAAAGTGATTATTAATAACTACAATTGTGTCGTGGGACACCAGGTAGGAAGGAAGTTCCTTTGGCTACTGTCGCGCCTGCGCACGTCTCATTTAACGGTTTTATTCCACGCACTTTTTTCCACGCGTCTCATTCCACGCTTACGGTTTTACTATCACATATTTTTCAGTTCGGTCGCGCAGCAAAATCCCTATCCCCTCCAAGCCTGCCGTAAGGAACTTCGTTCCAATAAAAAAATATAAGCTCATAATTTTATGTAACCTATGTACCTAGTTCATTTTATAACACCGTGAAGGTCTATCTACATTACACCACCACGTGATCATTACATCAACTCAGATCGGACTCAACGGCGGTTCAACTGATAGAAAGCATTAAAATAAATAATTACCGATGAGTTTTACCTATATTGAGTTGCCACAATTTTGAGAAAGTCACAATTTCAATGTTACAGGTAATAACATATTTAGAATACCTTGTTATAGTAACTAATACGAAGATCTGTAACACCTGGCAAGTCTCCGCGTGACCGCATTATAAATGTAAGGTAACATTTGGAGGTTATCTAAACATTGCTGCTAATAACGGTAGTAAAGCATTCTTCACGCAATTCATGTTTGCTTCCCGTCGATAGGGTTCAATTTGCTCTGAACAAGATAGAGATAATATTGGCGTGTTCCCGGTGAGTTACTACATGTAACTGGGTAGTACAGACTGCTTTCTAATATAATTTTGTAAGTCAACAATGTGAGTTTTATTTAGGGTTGTCTATCGCGATTGTTTACTTTTAATTTTTTTGTGTGTTTGGATTTAAAGATTTTAATACAAGCAGTGTACATGAGAATATGTATTACTTAGCTGTTGTATGTATTTATTTTATTTCTACCAAACCAATGATATATTCAAAGCAATTACTGTAAATCGAGTCCTTATAATAACTCGCAAGGAAGCAACTTTAATGTATAAAATAATAATAAGTTGATACGAAATAAGCCCAATTGGGAATAAAAATATCTTTAAGGATAAATAAGGATATCTTTTATGGAAAAATATTTTTATTATATAATAATATGTACCTACTAATTATAATAATGTACTCTACATTATTAAAGTTATATTTTTATTGACTACCGCAAAAGATGTAGGTAATATAAAATGTTGGCAACCTTAAGTTAAGGTATCTGATGGACTATCATCCATTCGCGTGCCGCAGTTAAGAGCACTACGAAGCAGATTTATAAACATTCATTTTTTAGTTACCGACAGCGGGAATGGTCGTAGACGGGAATAGCATCTGCGGGTTACATTAGTAAAACGGTATTTTTGAGTTGAAACTTCCTTATCAGCGTTGAGTGGAAATTAATCAGGTAAAGTTTAGTATTATTTGCGCAGTTAGAGAGAGAGCCGATTGCTAGTTATCACTATTTATGTAATAACAATTCGCTTGCCCGCAAGAATACTGTATTAACTCTAAAAACTTACTTTTTCAGGAGAAGCGATTAAAGCTTTTAACTACAAATATTGTGGTACTTTCTTACGAGAATTGACACAACTTTCGTAATTTGCTTATTCAGGGAGCAAACGATTTTCGACCTCATTCAAAAGGTAGAACGTATTTTTTTTTATTCGAACTGTATGATTAAGTCAGTTGTGCCAAATTTTGACTTAATACTGTATTCTTCCGGACAAGCGAATTATTCACTTCATTGCGTCATCATGTCGAGAGTCGACACACGTCCTAATCGTCTTTGAACTCTTCCCATTTGTCATATTTTATCTCTCAGGATAAATATTGTTTAAATCTATGCATAATGCGACATAAACGCCATTAACCATATTTTTAATTATATCATTTATTAAGATAACGTAGTGCGATACTACACAGTTTACTAATTAACAGTTAGGTACATTGATTCAGGCCTATTCAGATAGGAAATGGATATAGTATAAATGTAAAAAAAAGTTTGGGAGGAAAAGCGTAAAAGTTGGTGACCCGTCAAAATTGGATATTATTTTTATCTTTATTGTGGAGGCCTCTCTCCTGTGGAGGCCCCGGGGCAGTAGTACTCCCCTAAATCCGGCCCTGTCAATACCGCGCCACTCACAGCGGCAGCGAATTACTCCTGAATAGGCCTTAAAATGTGCATAATAGGGTCGCAATCACCGACAACTTTGTATTTAATTAAATTTAATCAATAACGTTTCTGTTATCAATTAGCTCCCGCGTTCAACGTGATCTGATAGCGGCCCAATCAGTCGGCGAACATTCAGTTTTATTATAATATATCAGAGAGCGTAGGGTCAATTCGTCTGTGGGATAATCAAAATTAATAGGCTTAACTTTGTCAGATTAATATCACTCAATTAAATAGTTTATTTCTCATTGCAGTACGTCATTAATACGGAATGGAGATGGATTCTCTCCTTCTTAGTAATAGGAAAAGAATTCGGAAATATCGATAAGACATCTGATAACAATCCCGGCACCAATTATAATGTCTTTTAAGATTTTGCCGACGATGTGAGCTACAAAACGGGTCATTTATCATCATAATTTATAACCCATAACTGTCCCACTACAGGCCTTGGGTTTGCTCTAAAATTGTGTCACACAGTACAGCTCTTTTTACTTATATTACCATTGCTTAAGAATGTGTGTGACGTTCCAGATGCAGACGATCCTGCACCACAACAGCAGCGGCGCGGCGGCGTACACGGGTCGGCTGAAGAAGCGGGAGGTGCACCGCGCGATCACGCTGCACCCGGTGAAGGACTACCGCCACATGTACCGGCTGCACTCCTACTTCAAGGTTATAGATGGATGGATGGGTGGGATGAACGAGTGGATGGATGAAATGAAATTAATTTTATTCGAAATTGGTTTTTTTACACTTTTCGAAAGTCAACAAATCCCTACCGTGAGTAGTCTTGGAAGAAGAAGCGGCAAGAAACTTCCAAGAAGCTTCGTTTGCTAATCACATTACAGATTGCACTTACTACTACTTACTAGCTAGAATGTCAAAGTCATGTCCAAGCGTTTTCATCTTTAAAATAATCGTCAAGTTTGTAATAACCTTTCGTCATAAGAATGCCTTTGACATCAATTTTAAATGATGGATGGATGGATGAAAAGATGTATGGATATTTTTTTTATTGTACACCCAAACAAATGGTTTTATCAAGTTTCATAAGGCACATTTATGGCTTTTAGGTCATTGCTAGACAGCGTTTTTTGCCATATAAGTTTTGGGTAAGAGATATAATAAAAAGTAACAAGTGGGGATGTACCTTATTACCAAATTATACCTACCTACTTAATACCCTTCAGTCATAAAAATACGAAATAATTTCCTCGATTTCTACTAATGCAGTGTGAGAAGTTCAAACCGAGATTTAAGTAGAAAGTTAATTATTGCAATTACTAAATAGTCAAACAAACAGATAGGCATTCTATTCGAACACCACACACAGACGCATGAGATCATCAGAAGCCGCTGACCTGTGTAATTAATTCCCTGTTTGCTCTCTGTCCTCTCGAGATAATTGTTCCTTGATTGTTTAAGCCAATTGGCATGGGAATCCTTTCTTTAGTTCAACAACACCAGGATTATTGAGTGGAAGACTTCCGTTGGTATACATCACAGTATTACTTAGTATGTTGAATTAATAGATTCTTGCGCTACAAAATATACAACGAGTACCTAAAAAATATTGTAAACTCATTGAAAAAGTTCTTTACATCACATATTGACGTGTTTTGTGTTTTTTATTTGCTCTCCTAAAATTAAACGTGAAAAAATGCATTCTGATTGGATCTACGCGCGTAAAATTTGCACAAATTTACCAAATAATCGTTTAACTTTTAACATACTCGTACCTATTTCGAAAAAAATTATATAAGACAAACGAAGAGATTAGACATAACAGAACTTTATGAATTAATTCCAGTTGAATTGCTTTCCCAATTACCCTCTTATATGATAAAAATTTCACAACCGCGGCTAATATTGCGGCGAGTCCATAATTGCAGGACATTAAAATGCAATACGTATTTGAGTGTCATCAGATAAGCCGGTGCATTGAACGGCTCGCCTGGGTCAACGTTATCGGCTAAGCCAGCATTGTGTCCTTTACAAAGTCATCCAGTTAAAGTTCTAGTGACACATACCTACCTACTATTGTTTCACAGAAAAACTGTGACAAAAAGTCACAATTTTTCTGGCTGTGACCTTACTTGGTTTCCTTATGAAAGTATTGCCTAGTGTCTTAACATTTGATGTTGAGGATAAATAGGACTTTGTTCAGTTATTTGTTGAGTCAATGGTTGTAGTAAATAAATGCTCACACAAAGATAACTACACTAGGAGACATTAACACATTTAAACATTGTGAATTACAGAACTACCAAAACTTGAAATCTTTTTCTTTAGTGTTGTGAATGTGAATCATTAACTTATTTAATGTGAAAAAAAATCAAAATGAAAAATTTATTTGCCACAGACAAAATTTTAAAATAAAATGGAGAACCTTTCTTTCATTAACTACCAACCTTATCAGAGAATCGCGAGTTGCTTAATGGTCATTTGACATTTTCATATTCTATCTAATATCTAATAGATTTAAGACAGCAAACGAGCATTAGTAACAGTCTCGTTCTACTTCGGTCACAGATGTGTTGCTACTCTTGAGGACAAAGATCCACACCTTGTTAAAACAATTAGGTGTTACATGGTAGAAACAGCACTAGGTACAGTGAAGGGCGGTGGTGATACCCCGGGCGAACTCGATACAACACCTATAATATTTAGGTCCCATAATATAGGCTCTACAATCTACATATACCCAGATTATGCATAGATAGAATATTGTGAACGGCCGTAAGTCTATATGAGGTCTCAGGCGAGACCAAACTACCTTCTCCAAATATTTAAACACTTGTGCGTGTAAAATTTAGACGTGTCCGTGAAAAATTACTCTTTGTAAATAAATGGGGACAAAAAATAGCAGAATCGAAATACAAAATTTTAAGGTAGGTAAGCTAGGATATCGAATGGATAAGGATTAAGGCGTAGACTGAAACTTGCGATATAATCCTACAATTTTTTGTATGTACAAAATTATATGCTAAATTATTGCCAAAAACCGGTTGTTTAAATTCACCAGAAGATCATTAAAAGGATCGTCGTCAATTAATCACTCGCCCTAAAGAGTCAGTCAGTAGGTAGGTAGATGTTTTAACACAACAGACGAGTGAAATTCAATTGCGTTACAATAATATTTGTCTTTCCAGAACCTTCGAATACAGGAGCTGCGAGAGCGCTCCCTGGACCTGCACCGGGACATCGCGAACTCGCTGCGAGAGCTGGGCGTGGAGCAGCGGCTCGTGGCGAGCTACGTGCTGCCCGGGGAGGAGCCGCTCTTCCCCGTCAAGATGGGAGAGCCGGGCTACTTGGGGAATAACAAGATACTAGGTTGGTGCGAGTGTTGCTTGTGCGTGCGTGCGAGTGTTGATGAAGTGTGGTGAGCAAGGCGGTCCGAGTTAAGAAACTTTGGCTGTTGTAGATTATAGCAGAACATTTTCTTGAGTGTTAAGATGGTCAGGTAAGGACGTTAAGATGGCATTGGCCCAGTAGAAATAGTTTAACCATGAGGTTTTCAGACGGTTTAGAACTCTAGCAGTCCGCGGCGGTGGGATAGTATAATGGAATATGCTCCAGCAATGCCAAGATTTGTGTTTGTTGTTAACTTCTTACCGAACTTTTCTTGAATTTCAGGAGCACCAATAGACCTGAACCGGTTTAAGGCGAACACAGTAGAAGATATAGTACCGTTTGATTTCATCAGCAAGTCCATATACTCAGTCAGCCACTTGAACCCCAAGAGAAGAATAGAAGGTCCCCTTAAAGAAGCTGTGGATGACGTCATTAGAGAAGTAAGAATTACCTGTTTATTATTTTATTAATAAACTAGTTGTCCCAGCGAACTTCGAACAGCTCTATAATTAATAAACACATCGACAGCGTTGCCACCTTAAGGGTCCAATTTTGAATCTAAACCATTCTAGGATCCACCAGAAGACACAAAAAAACTTGAGAGGTGTCAAGGGACACCCGGATGGAACGAAGTTTCTTTCGATTAATTAGTGAAGAAATTGTAAAAAAAATATAATATTTAGATTATGTATATAAATACACATACACTTATATATATATATATATATAACTATTATATATGTTATACTAATATGTAATATAAAACATGCGCACGCCGCACGGCTTACAATAGCTTACTACCTATAGCAAAATTTGCACAGCAATAAATGACCGCAGTTGTACTGATTAAACTCCGGATACTGCAATTTACTAACTTAGCACAGTAATAAAGACCCCACGGCGATGCGTACGTTGTGCGTCTCCGATAGTGGCGAGAAGAACGTCGTAAGCGCCGCAGGAATTGAATACGCTTACGCGTCTTGGTGGAGCAATTAGGAAGCAAATAAAAGTGTCGTGACAACTTTTCGTACGAATTAAAAGTGTCGGGACAACTTTTCGTAAGAATTTTTTCCGTCTAGCCTCCTTTCACAACGCGCGATAAGGAACTTCGTTCCAAAAATTTCAACCAAATCGGTACGGCCGTTTAGGAAGAGTTAATTACATAGAAATATTTGTGGGTATATGTATATTAAGAAATATATGTATATTAATGAATCATGAATAGCATCCAAAATTATGTACCTACATAATATCTCGAGCCAAACCTGTTTTTATTTTTTTTATTTATTTATTTATTGAATTGCACCAACAAAGTATACACTAAATCATAGGTTATTAATACATGCATAAAATACAAGAAAAGTGTTACTCCAATTATAGGCGCAAATAGCATTTTCATTTTTCGTAAGCGGAAAGAAGTTCGAGGAACAGACTCATAAATCTGTGCTCGCCTTACTTTGCTTGCCAATAGCAGTAGTTTTAAACTAACAGTGAAGCCAATTGATGGTTAATGGTCACCATCGCCTTTGGGCATAGGCAAGAATAAAGGTTTCACCGATGCGTTGGCGACCAAGAAGGAAGAGAGAAGAACGGAAACCGGTTTCATAGAGGAAAGTTTATATACATATATTAAAGTTTTTCGCAAAATGAAAAAAACACGCGCGAGAAATTAAATTCGTGCGCTGGTTAGGTTTAATAATTTTGGACTTGGGTACTAAGGGACCGGTTTCCCAAAGCGAAGCGAGGGCGGGTTTACTAGTTGATGTAATAAATGTTACTTTCTGTGTGTGTTCCAACTGAATTCCTTAATTTAGTGACCTAAACGCAAGCTATTATTCCCAGGTGATGGAGATCATAAACGCGCCGTCCCGTCAGCGCGGGCGCGTGATCGACTTCAACGAGCTGCTGTACGGGTACATGCGGCTGCAGCCGCTGCACGGCGTGGACCTGGTGCTGGACCTGCTGCTCAAGTACCGGCGGTACCGCGGCCGCAAGATGACCGCCGCCGTGCGCCGCCACGCTTACCTGCAGCAGTCTTTCACCGGTGTGTATGGGTTCAATCAATGGCAGTGCAGGGCACGGGGCTTCTTATTACTGAGTAGTAGTGGTAGTAACTACTACTAGTAGTAGTAGGGTATACTTCACCACACTGTTGTGGTTGGCCGTAGACATCAGTGACACCAAAGGCATCTATGGTGCGTTGCCGGCTAAGGCAAAAGGCAAAAAGAATGTGTGATGTACGGCAATGTTGTAATAATTAAGTTTCTGCTTATAAAAACCACTAGAGTAGATTACCTTGCCTAATCATCTTCTAAATTTATTCAGGTACTGATTTACGAGAACTACCTTTGGGAGAAGCGCCGCCGTTCGAAGACCCCGCCATACTGGAGCAACTGGAAAACAATGGCAAAATGGATCAAAGCGAATACGAGGACTTCGACGAGTCCAACCAACAACAGGGCTTCCTCGACAAGCTGAACGTGCGGGAGGCGTTCGAGACCGGACTCATGAAGATACAGAACAACCTTCCCAAGGTCCTCAAGTGGTACGACAACGAGTACGAGTACCCCATCTACGACCGAAGGATACACTTCATCCTGCCGCTCGCGGGCCGACAGGAAATATTCGGACGGTTCATGAGGAACTACGAAGATATTGTCCTTAAAAGCGATGAGGCTGTTACCCTGATAATCGTCCTTTATTTGGATAGCAAGAACCCGTTAGATTACAAGAACGCCGAGTCTCTCATCGAGTACTATAAAGATATGTACGGGAAAGACATCAAAGTTATACAAATGGGGTCGACGGTGTTCTCCCGCGGCGCGGCCCTCACCGAGGGGCTCAAGGTGTGTTCAGACGATGATCTAGTGTTCTTCATCGATGTAGACATGATGTTCAACCACATCACTCTTAGGAGGATTAGGATTAACACAGTGAAGTACTATCAAGTTTACTTTCCGGTAGTGTTCAGTGAATATAATCCGGAAGTGGTTCTCGGTAGCGATTACAATAAGTTCAAGAACGATACTCTCGATGCAGACGAGGAAAATATTGTGAACGAAGCGAGCGGTGCTCCCAAAACGGACGTCGAATTAGCTAATTTAAAGTATAGTAAGGACATCCATGACGATTTCGGATACTTCAGGCAGTACGGCTTCGGTATCCTTGGTATTTATAAGTGCGATTTAGTGCGAGTGGGTGGGTTCGATTTGAGTATAAAGGGGTGGGGGATGGAAGACGTTCAGCTGTTCGAAACTTTGATAAAATCAAATTTGACAGTGTACAGGATAGCAGACCCCAGCCTGGTGCATAAGTTCCACTCGGTGGCCTGTGATAAGAACTTGGAGAAGAGTCAGTTCCTAATGTGTCTCGGGACCAAGGCCTCTACGTACGGCAGCGACAGGCACATGACGTACTACATGTTGAACCATCCCGAAGTGTTGTGGCCGCCGAACAAGGGTGCTAGCTAGTACAGGGTTAACTGTAGGTTTTAAAATTGAAATTCGAAGAGATTTTAATGTGACAATACATTCTATTCAATTATATTGCTGTCACAGCAATGGCTGCTTGCAAACGAGATGTATACATATTCAATGTTGCCAAATTGTATTATATATTGTAGTTTTATGAGATTTTTAAAATCTATAGGCGGATTGTATCTTTATTTTATTATACTGTGAATTTTTTCTATTACATTTTGATAGCATTTTCAACTTTCACCTGTCTCTAAAAATAATTGAGATAATAGGTAAATTTTGGTTATCGGGTAAACTAAAATAATGAGAACTCTGATTTTCTGTAAAATTGGAAGGAATAACTATTGTCTCATGAAGATCAAGGTAATGTGACAGGTAAGGTGACAGGCAGACATGCAAGCGTCCACGCCTCAATATGTACTAGGCCTAATTAAGTAATTATTGAGAAATATCAGTATCGGTTAATGTATAACGCAAGGAAGTGTAGCTCTGAAGTAAAACATAATTTTAAAATTATTTTGTTCTCGATTATGTATACTTTTGTATTTCATAACTGTAATTTGACCCAATTACATAAGACAATTTAAAAAAATGGCTAAAGAGCGAAGGTTAGAACACTGTCATTGCATTTTATATGAAACACTTCTTATTATAACTTAATATTCAATTGTTCATAAATTCCGAAAGTACAAAGTGTTATACAAAGTGGGAATTACACACTAAAAAATTATATTAAACACATTTTGCCTAAAAGTCTCCTAGAAGGCCAACGTCGATAAAAAAATTTTTTGCTAGAAAAAATATATGTACTACACAATTTACTACCACAGTATTTAGTATTTACTTTGAATATTATACTCTATTTCAGTCTTACCAAACACTGCATCCAATATGTCCATCCAGATCTCATAATACGGGTTGAATTACAATGAAATTATTTGGTTGCAATTTTTTTAGTGAAGCCAATTCTTAGGTATTATTTTTCCTTCATTCCAGTTATAACAGAGTTATACTTTTTTGCACAGTATAAACATGTTAAATTGTTATACTACTACTTTTATTGTTAAGTAGATATAATTTTGTATTATCAAAATATGACGCGTCAATCGAACAAAGCGGTGATATCAAAATTGGAACTTGGTAAGGAAATTTTGTACTTACAAAAATAAAGTGTATAATCATGAAAACTTCTATAAATTGGTTATGAAAAATAAAAAATGTCTTCAAAAGGTCTTTTGAAAAGTTTTATACTTTCGAATAGGAAAAAAACTGGAATTTGTAGCATTTTCTTGGCATAAATTTGCAACTGCAAATATTTTGTTACTAATAAGAAGTTTCGGGAACAGCGGGCGCGGTCGGTAGTAGGATGAGTGACCGCTAGTAGCAAAATTTCTTGGGCGCTTCCGTGCTTCGGAGGGCACGTAAAGCCGTCGGTCCCGGTTGTTACCATTTGGTAGCAGTCGTTAAGCCATATCGGAGGTCTTCGGGCGGCATAAACTACTTCCGACACCGTGGGTTGGCCAAATGGCCACTAACCCCTCCACCAATCAGTTATGAGGAGACACCCGTGCTCAGTAGTAGGCCATCAATGGGTTAAAGCCAAAGAAGTTTCGCGAATTACAGCAAACATGATATGTAGGTATGTACCATGTATATATGTTATAAACTCAACAAAGTGTGACCAGCTTTGTGAAAACGAAAAGAAACGATATTAATATTACAGCTTTATTCGTTTTGACAGTCGAACAACTTTTGTACATAATGTTAATGTTAAGTTTGAAATGTGATGAGAACGGCTCTCGATTGTGCACTAAAGCGTTTGTTACCTTTCCAACTTGTAATGTTACGTTGTAAATTGTACTAAACTAAGTTCTAGTTGTAAGCGAAGCATTTTAATGTTAGATACTTTCCTGTTCAAGTGCATAATGTTAATTTATTTTATAGCACACTGTGACCTAAACCCGCATTTATGCCACGCTTTTCCGTGCGTAAAGTAGTCGATTATAGCACGAGTTATGATGCTAACTTCACACCGTGCACAAGTTCACACTTACACTATTGACTTACACTATTGACACTTAGAATCTGGCAGCAGACAAATTTATAACAAATTTAGGAGGTAGTTACGAATATTTAAGGGTGTGTTCCGATATACACTGCGAGCACTGTAAGGTGTGACGTCAATTTAGTATATTACTAAGCCGTTCTTTATAGTTAACTATACTGGTTATTTTGTAAAACGGCACGCAGTAAAGTATACTGTCATCAATTTATGTAATACCTAAATATGCAAGTGATCTGTTTAAGAAGAAAAATAATTTGGCAATTGAATTAATCGCATAATAAAACGGCCATTTTGTAAAACAATATTCAATAATTCAATAATAATAATCAATAACATTTTTTTAAATTTCTGGACGCTTTTAATCATGTGGTCAGAGCACTGAGAGCATCTTACCTCGAAAACACCAGTGCTTACGAGTACAATAATGACAATGTTTATGACGGCATAATATTTATGAAGGATTCTGCGTCAGTATACTGTAAATCCATAACGGAACGAATTTCTCACCAAAGAGCATTGGACAAGTGGACAGTGGACTCGCAGTGTTATTTAGTGTATATCGGAACACACCCTTTAGGTTGCTAGGTAACCTAAACCCGCATTTTCGTCATCATTAATTACAAATGTTTCTTATTATGATCTCAGTAAATGTATGCCTATAATTTAATTATTGATGCTCTGGAATCAATGCAATAATGTTTTGAGATATTTAGTTTTTTAATACATTTTAAACAATAAATACTTTTGAATGACGTTTGACATGTCGGTAAAGCAGACAAATTAATAATACTTTTGAATGACGTTTGACATGTCGGTAAAGCAGACAGTGATCAATTAAGAACATCAAAAGCTTCGTAAACATTTCCTTTCTTTTATTTCCATGTAAATAATTATATGTTTGAGTATAGGCGGGTTTATGTCACTTGTGCTATAAAATAGTATACGATACTCGTGCGTTAAGTTGCTATATTATTTGTACAGTGTTTAGCGCACTCGCTCCGCTCGTGCGCTAACTTCACACCGTGCAATAATAAGCTACTTTACGCACACGTATCGTAATGTACTATTATATTACGCTGCATTGACCAATTTGAATAAGCCCTTGTTTTGGATGCATTTATAAATACTTATTTTTAATTTACTTTTGCAATTGTGGTTCCTAGTGTACAGTCTGTAAAATATTTCGGTTTATAATTCTTCCCTATCGTGTAAAGGTGTTGTGTCCTATGAGGTATGGGGTTTTTAGCTGAGTTCAAGAGACATTTTTTTTGCTGGGAGATGGATGGATCATGTCCTTATTTGGAACGGGTCTTTATCGTCGGTTCAGTGACCGTGTAAGTTGTAACTCACTGAGGTTCAGTAAGTAGTTATTTTTAAGAATGTTATTTATTATTTTTACCATTCATTTGCATACACCCTAATTTGAATTATTTATAAATCAAAGAGGATCATTTAATTAGGTGCAAAAGTTTCGACATTAGCTAATTTTTTGGTGATCAGTATTTAATTTTGGTTGTAGAGGCAAGTTTTTTATGGTAAATATTTTGAAAGTTGTATTTAATTATTGAAATTATAAATCATATTAACTAAGTAACGGCATAAAAAAGTCTTTTAGCAAATTATTAGTTTTGAAATTAATATTGTATGTATGTATGTAGATTTATATCGGTATAGTGTGACGACACTTTGAACGTGCGACGCCGAAGTCCATTTCAAATACTGTCCAAAGGTTATATCTTATACTTTCCAATCTGTTATAATAATAAATTGGAGTATTATTACATTGAGCTGTTTGAAGGCACCGACTTCCAATATTCAAAAAGGTTTGTTTCATCTACAAATTTGCTGATTGGAGACTGAAATAAGTTGTCAGTCTGTTCGGAAACTACTGAATTTGCCCGGCATTGAGCACGCCTAAAATTAATGAATAGCAATGTTTCGGTTGCGTGTACTCACAGGAACAGGAAGCGGGTTAATAGTGTTCAAAGGTCATTTAAATGTTGCACACTCTTAAATTCAGGACTTGCACTCACATATTATGTATAATGATTTCGTAATGTCTGTAACGCTTTCGATATCAAGACGTATCGAATTGTGCGTAGTTCCACAATCAAGTTCTGTATCTGTATTATAAATGTAGAGCTACACAATTTGTCATATTCAAATTATAGTGTTATAGTGACCTTTTGTATGTATTACAGTTCGATCTATCAATGTTGAAACGTTACGAGTACTAGTAATTAGGAGTAACTCGTTTAAAAGCAAAATATTCGTATCAATTTTGATAAAATGTATTTCAAAATTAAATATTTACAGAAGATTCATTTAACAATTCTTCTTAATGTTACCTTCTTTCTTACCATTATAACGTATTATTATAACAGAAATATGTTTATTCGATATCTATATGTTTGTAGTAAAAATGTCAAAATAGCAGGGTTTTCTATAAATATATAAAGAAACATAGCTCTCATAACGAGTGGCAATATGGACAGTCGCCATTGTTGTAACGACTGTCTGCAGTGATCTATGATGATCAAATCATCCGTCACGACTTATCGAACCGTATCGCATTGAGATTGTTAGATCTTTAGGGCTGCGTCACATTATGTCGGAAGCACGCTGTGTCGTTGGGCGCTTGTCGGTGGTAGAGAAATGGAAAAAAGTTTACATATTCACCCTACATTATCGTCTCAAGAAGAAAGTAAAACATGACTACTCATTCAAGAAAAGGATTTAGGTAATAATTACCGTGAAACGTTATGTAAGTAAACTGTACAAAGCATTCAATAAAATTGTAAATTATTTTTTACGTAAAATTTCAAATCTACAATTGGGTAACGTCATAATAATTACCTACGACGTTAGTCACAAAACAATGACATGTATCTTTCTAAAAAGCTTAAAAACTTATCGCACAGGCTGTGATTTATCGATAGGTACACACTAGACTACTATATGATTTATTTATATATAAATATAATGATATATGTACATTTGAACAGACATTCACCCAAAACATACATCAGATGCGGACAGATACGAGTATAATCACGATAACACTACGAATAATTGTGTTGAACGGTGCTAATACGGCCAATACGTAGCCGACTATCGGAGAGATCGTCCTACCCGACATGACGTGAAGCAGTTCTCAATATCGTCATAATACGTATTATAATATAATAAGTATTTGTGTAAATATAGACGCCGTAAACACTTTGTGCTCAGAAAGTGCCAACACGTAGTGCTAAGTAGACAATTGGAACACAAACTTTTGTTGTGTTCGTGTTAAACTAAGTATTGTTTTATTAAACATGTTTTGTAATGTGATCTAAACGTGATGAATTTAATTGGACGGAAATAAATATTTTTCGCGTAAACTTGGTTTCTTTTATCGCCCAGATTTTATGAGTCAGCTAAAGGTAAACGATCACCGTAGCTCGTGGGCAACAGAACGAAAAACATCACAGATACCGGCTATCACGATAAAAGAAAGAAAGATAGAGATTAACTAAATGGCACAGAACCCACAATTAGGGGCAATTGCCTTGTCCTTTATTCAGTTTTATTTAGATTTAAGTGAAGACTGGTGCAGTAGTTAGTGGCCAACCCAAGTATCGGAAGTTTTTATGCCACCCGAAGGCATCCGAAATAGCCTAACGACTGATAATTAATGAAAAAAAACCGACACCATCGGTTTTACGCGCTCTTCGTGGCATGGAATCGCTCAACAAACTTTTGCCACTAGCGGTCACCCATCCAACTACCGATCACGCCTACTATTGCTTAACTCGGTGAGTACTGCTCGTCGCAAGCCGCCGGGCTTTGAGCGCTTCCTATGGCCGTTTTCAATCGCCGTATTCAATCCTATCTGTCATAATTATGAGACAAATGTGTCAACAACAATGGTTGAGAAACACCGGCTGATTCATTCAGCAATTAACAGACTTTCACACGCTGAGACCATTTCGCGGATTGCACACGCTGTCCCCGGACGCCGGGAGGTATCCGCGGTTACAAAGACCATTGTATGGCGTAATTTTATGTAACGTTAGAGATTAGTGGGATTGCATGGGTTTCATAACGCTGATGGCTCGGAGAGGTGGCGGAGTAGGCCGTAGCCTGGGCTCGTGGGGCCGCAGCTACAGCGGACACTGACGCTGAACTAATGTATGGTTGGCATCCTTTAATCAATACAGGGTGTCACCCTTTCTTGATTTGAGAGGACTGCTGCGTATTTCAATATGTATGTTGTGGTGTGGATTAATGAAGAAGTTCGAACAGTGCTAGAACCGGTTAGACCCTTGCAGGATTACCTCGTGCCATTAAAGTTACAGGGTAATCTGACTTGTTTTAGCGATATTGTCAATACGTGGTCCCTTAAATGAAAGAAAATACATAATTATGATTATAGAAAGGAAGATTTGGTCGATTCGCATATAATATTGACCACAATACCATGCTGGAGGACTACGGTGTCGTAGAATACCTCAGAAGCTGGCTCCGGCTTGCTGGTAAGGCTGGAGCCCTGCTGGCTGGCTACCACCCTCTTGCCACCCAATCACTTGTCGTGTTTCAGCCGGGAGTTTGAGAGCCAAATGTATGGTTCTTTCTTCCTCTTTTTTTCTTAACCGGCATCATGGATTCCTTTGGTATTGCTAATGTGCGCAATTACATGCGCGACTGTGACCATTTGCTTGTTTCTCGGCAATGTGCAATAAAATATTCAATAGTTTTGCTGTTCCGGCGTTTTAGTGGCCACCGAATAATCACGAGAATAATACAAATTTCACATCAAAAAACTACATTTGCAATCGAGCTTGAGAAAATCAGTTTAGTACACACTTCTCATTATTGCACGCTACCGGGTAGATAACATTGGACCACAGAACATCAAATCACGGATTTTCACAAAGACCCAAGTTGTCTGATGCTCGAATCGTAGGTGTTGTTGCATTATTGGCACTCGTTGCAAGGAAACCTCGATGTTATATGCAGCCTTTTTCAACAATTTAACTATGCGAAGCGTTCAATATACCTATATATAGCCCCGCGACTTGCATCGATTCTTATTGATTGGGATTAGGATGCTTAACGGGTTGTAGCGAAAATTCTTCTGCGTTTCCGTGCTTCGGAGGGCACATATAGTCGTCAGTTTTATTGTTACATAGGCGTCGTGAAGTCGTGATCAAAGGCTTCGGGCGGAATAAAAACTTCAGATACTGGGTTGGTCACTAACCCTTACACCAAGCCACACACTCGCAGCGTGATGGAGTATAATCTAAGCTTCCTCAATTGTAAAGAGAGACCTGTGCCCTGTAGTGGGTCTTTAAAGGATTGAGGCTAAAGTGATAAAACTTCAGGATTATGGATGAATAGGATATTGAAAGCGGCCGTTAAACGGTCGGTTGAATTTGCTGTTATATTGTTTAAATCTAGAAGCACGTAAGTGGTCACCGGCGCGCATGGCCGTGACTATCATTAAGGCATTACCGATGCGTTGCAAGCAGAGGAAAGAAAGTAAAACAGGCTCTCGAGTCCCCATCCGGAAGATTACAATTCGTTTGGCAGCGGACTCAAGCAAGAGGATCGTAGCATTGATAAGTTAGCCAGCTGGGTTCATAACCACCAGCCTATCACCTATCAATTCTATATTTTAAATCGATGGAATAGACTTGGTTGTAAACTTAAAGTAGAAAGAAGATTTTTTTTTTATTCCAAGAACATGCTTAGGTACTTTACTTCAGGTAGATATGCTATCATCATTATATGATCACTGGTTTCTAATGACCGATGGGAGACGCGTCACAAATGCATTTAATTTCTTACTAAGTTGAAAAACAGTATTGAAATGTTACATGCGTGTACGTACACTCACTCAATCATTGCTCAGTGCTATTTACACTGATCGGCTACTAAAATGTGTGGTCTGAAGCTCAAATAAAATTAGTTTCTTCACCTATAGCTCTTGCACGATGTCGCAAATTAGTCAATCTCTTAAAATTGCAATCGGTATAACGATTTCTAATGTTGTAATCATAATATATCTATCTAAGATATCCGAGAAACTTTGTGAGTTTCATCAATCAATAATCATCTAAAGTGCAAAGACGTGACATGGAATTTTGTCGAGCTCGAAGCTTCGAACATTCTCATTGCTGTCGTTCATTCGTTCGAATCGTTCGCTCAAAGCGACTTCGTACAGTCCAGTTGCGATTTTAATCCTTATTGGGTAGCGTAAATTAGAAGGCATATGTTCTATTGCAAATTTATAGGTACATTGTATAATCCATTTCGTTTGCCATACACGTTATACAACCCATCAGTATAATGCCCTGCTCATTTCCTGCACATAAGACAGCCCATTAGTATAATGTAATGTTACACAGTATTTTATGTTACGAATGGTGACAATCGTTAGTGCATACCTACTGCATACAGGACTTTATATATTTTATAAGGACCATTTTACCACCGTGAAATTGAATGAAGTACCTAGACTTAGGTAGGTACTTGATGTATAGTTTGTAAGTTTGTAACTTGTTTTTTCTCAATAACCGCACAGTTAGCAGAATTAGCAGATATGGTCACAGCCTCGCAGCCATCCAGGAAAGTTTTAAGCATTCAAAAGAAACGGAGAAATCCGTGGACAACCATACATCCATACAAAAACCGAACATACATAATATTACATACTCTTGAAGTCAATATTATTATCTGTGCTGTTACGTATGCAACCTACTGATTTCCTCTCGGTGATTTTCGCGCCTTGTGAAACAATGCATTTAAGATTAATAGAATTATTATGTGTATCACTTACACTTTTGGGAATACATAAATTGTTAAAATATTTTTTCTAAGGCAGTAGAAAAAAAACAAGTCATACGAAATATGAAGTTTATCGATCAATCGACTTCTTATTTTTTTAGTTAAAAGCCGAACTAATGACATTTTGTCATCTTTCAACACCTTTTTAGTCTGTAGTGTAAGAGGTTGCACTTTGCAGAAAGGCTTATAGTTAGTGTGTTAATGAATTCGGCATCGTTTCGATGTGTTAATGAATTGCAGTGACACAAAGTAATTTAACCATTGATATATACTCAGTGAATTTAACTATACACGCATCGAGATATAAGATCTCGATGTATACACGCGTTATTTTAGACTTTTTGATTCACTCTGATGACATTATTGTTGCTATGGATACGATAGATAGAAAGATTAGTCTACTACTTTTTTTTCAAACATTGGGTGACCAAACTAACCACATAGCCCTTGATAGACTTAATTGCTTGCTGCGTGCTATGTCACGTATAGTTATCACTTAAACTAATAATAATAGATGGTTTTCATCACATGATGACTTGTAGGTTCTGACACAACTCTCATAGAAAGTTTTGTCAAGTTTTCCTCATTTGATTTTCTCTTATTTAACGACATAGTTAATACTCTACTATATAAATAAGAAAATAAATATTACGGTGTCAAAATGTATTTATTATTTTTTGTAAAAAAGAAAAACAAAACTTAATATATAAATAAGCTAACCTTAACGATAAAACTTTATACAAAACAAGAGTCGACCCTAGCGGTTGGTCACTTCGTGTACCCGGCGTCCTGTCACCTGTCAAATCTAACACCTGTCAGATGTGACAGATTCGCGTCGCGGGTGCGACTGACCGACCGCTAGGTCACCCGTGTGCGTGCACAGTCGCAGGCGTTGGCCGGTGGCGCCACCTACATTGTACGTGACTGCCGACCGATTGGGATATGCATTCGAGTGGCCGAGGTGTTACGGCGAACTCGAATAGCGAACGTTACGTTCGCGAGGGGTCGGGATGGGACTTAGTAGGGAGCGCCGTAGCTGCCGGAGGGGGCACGGGGAGCGCCGTACGACGAGGAGGGACCGGACGGGTATCCACCACCGCTGGAGGAGGTCTGACGGAATTGCGCAACCTGGATGGCTTGACGTACGCCTTCAAGGTTGATGCCTACGACTCGGTAACTGGGGACTCCGTAGCTGGTGGATGGGGCGCCGTAGGAACTGGAGGGAGCGCCGTAGGAGGAGGAGATGCCGCCGCCACCGTGTCCGCCGCCGTGTCCGCCGCCGAATCCTGAACCGGAGGAAGCCTCTTCTTTAAGGAGGATTTGGCGGATTTGCTCCAACAGCTGGCCGTCGACGTTTTGGCCCTCGGAGGTCTGGTAGCCAGAGGACACGGCTTCGTACGCACCGCCGCCGCTCAGGCCGCCGCTGAAGCCTCCGCTGAAGCCTCCGCCGCCGCCGGACGGACGGTTGTAGTTGTAGCCGGACGGGGGCTCGGCGGTGACGCACGCCACCAAGGCAAGGGCTATGCACTGTTAAAAAGAATATAAATTTAATAAAGATATTGTTACTCCAATACCAAAGATAGTACTTGGAATGGATGATTTCATTCAATAGTGTCAGCGATTTTATGTTTTAATTTATATTATTAATTATAATTTGAAGTTTATTTGTATCTTGTACAAGATTTGTCGCTTGTCTAAACAAATCGCGTATTTACAAACTCGTTAGCATGTCCGTTGGTCAAATATCTGTAAGTATTTGCTCGTAAATATCCCTTTACGAGCGCTTCCGTGCAATGGTTTGTTTTATGTCATCACGTTTCAGCAATAGCTTCAGGCTACTTGTCGTTAAAATATGAAGAATTTTATTGATAAAACATTTCTTAAAATCTCTAACTGTAGCAGTGCTGGGCCGATCTACTGTCAGAATAGGGTATTTTCCATCAGTCTGGCTAAATTCGGATTGGTAAGCTTCACACACCGTTAAAAACATTATGGAGAACAATCTGATATGCAGGTATTATAAATCATGTCTAAAATGTGATAGTTATTCTCAAATACGACTTTGTAGAATGAAAGTGCGAAGATGCGAAACTGCTTCCGAGTTTGAATATTAAATTAGAAATTTCAGGCTATCGCTGAGAGTAATTTCAATTCATTAACGAATAAGTAAGAATTCAATACTATCTGATGTATTTTTCAAAACTTTTAATGAATGATTGACAGTGAATTTATTTTTGCACTGTCACGTCCCGTGAGGTCAGCAGCACACAGCCACAGAAGGCTGTTCCCGCCAACCTTTGTTTCGTTATCTCTGATCACACTTTCTTTTTCCTCGTTTATTATGATGTGCGTGATGCTGATGTCTCTAGCAGTTGATTCTATCAGTGCAGTGGATTTTAATGATTTATGTTTTTTGTTCTCATTATAAATTATTTTGTAAAACATTGATAAAGTTTTATGATTAATTAAATTTGAGTGATGTTAAGTAAATTTGGGGTTTACTTCTGTATACGCATATTATAAAAGTATTTTTGACTTATCTCTATTTCACTTCAATTAATAGGCATAATCTTTGATTATATATTATTATGTAAGTATAATCAAAGGGCATAATGATGTTTCTAGAAAGTAGTTGCAAAAGTTATAGATAATTTAATTAATTATGCATTGTAATTAAGAAAACCGATATTAGTATGTATTTATGAATATTAATTTTAAATTGAGTATATTAATTGAATATTAGGCCAAATATTAATTTACTGTTATAGAAAAGATGTTTTGAACGTAATTTTTATTTTCCATTATGAATTCAAAGATGTGTGAAATCGGTCAGTTTGCACTTGGCCAGCCTGGTAGACAATTGTCTTAATCCCTAGTTTCTGGTAGGATTTAGTACATTAGGTAAAGACAAGCTAAATGAAGTATAGCATTAAAAATATAAAATCCTACTTTACAAGAGGAAGTTCATTGAAAAATTATGAGAACAATAAATGACTTAGACAGTCACGACGGTTCATAGTTGAAAAGCTCGGGTCGCGCTACGTGACTTCCGCTATCGACGGAAGCGTAACCATTTTGTGGCGCAACGAAATACCTACTTGAACTTTTGAATTTTACACATATTTCTGTTAAGTCATGGGGCTTCTCTCAGCGCAATTAAGAGAAAACTTCGCTAAGAGGCATAAAACCAATCAGTCAGTTACACTTGAGGCATAAACACAATTGATATACAACCAAAAGAACAGACTATACACTTTTATTGGGACTTGAAAATGAGACCTCCCGTTGGTTATAATAGACTACAAAATTGTCAATTACAATGTATTTTATTGTATTATGTATTAATGTATTAATTGTTTCGATTCGTGCAATAAGCACGCATGTGCCAACACAAATGAATCGTACTTCTGTACGGCACCGTATTTCAATAATTTTCGAAAAGTAACCGTCTAAACGTAACGGCTCGGCTTCGATCGACGAGTCGGCTTTGATTTATACACGATAAAAATAATAATGAATTGTGGAATTATAATTAATATCGTACAGAAACAGAAACCAATCAATCCGAGTCAGGTCCGTTGTTAACTGTTTTGGACATCGCATTTGAACATCGCAATCATTGCAATCTTCATAGAGCAGCGATGCTCAATGTTACGTAATGATGGTACGATGTATAAAATTGCCTTCGATGACCTTTCCCAGACCCACCGCCAAGTGGTCCCCTCGTAACCCGTCCCTTGCTTGACCTATGACGCCGTACTTTCTCTTTATCATAATCACGTTACAATAGTACTTTTCCTCATCCTGATTTAATTGAAAATCTACCCGCATTTCAATCATACAAGTATATCCATTCGCTTCTGGTAAGTTATAACTTAGCAAGACATACAAACTCTCTAAAACATGATTAGATGAGAAGTTTTATATTCACATAATTTATTTGTGAAATGAGTGAAATACATACGAAATGTTGCCCAAAGCTAACGTTAATGAACTAGTGAAAACCGCATCCAAATCGGTGAAGCCGTTTCTGAGATTCGCGGGAACAAACACACAAATAGATAAACAGACAAATTTAAAACAACATTGTTAGGAGATCTATTCCGTTATTAACTAATAGTTTGTCTCAAATGTCTTGCATGTACAGACATAGATCGATTATAATTTTATTATACATATTTTTCTAACATGTCAGTGGGAATACGCGAAAACATCATCAATCACGCGTCACATATCATCAGCTGGAGAATTTTTAATGTGACCGCGTCATCGATTGGCAAGTATAGGAAAGAATGCAACCGTGGCGTGCTTAGAATGGTCGCGCTGTTTACATGATGATAGCTTAGATTACGCCACGCGCGTGAGAGGGTATACATTACATACTGATTATTGCTTTGAGCAGGCCGCTGAGTGCCATCAATTTACCATCTTTTGGAATTAATTAAGTATTTATGCATTGAAATGTGACGAATAGCTGAGTAATTGAGAAAATATAGCTGCCTTAATCGATTGTGGGAAATTTTTTGGATCACTGTATAGAAACTTTGAATCTTTAAAGACAATAAATAGATCGCAGTAAATTAAGTGATTATTGTAATAGCAAAATTTGATAATCTATGTGATTATTATCGAAAATTAAACGATTACAGACACGCGTGTCACGCGTGATTTGGACGCAAATAAATAATAAATAACGTCAGATGCAATACCATATCTCGTCTTGGCAGACAGAACTGATTGAGTCCAGGACCGATCAGAGACATAATTTGATGTTTGGTACATACCACGCAAATCGAGGAAAATATTCAGTAATACCTTAGAATAATTACACTATAGAAACGAAGTCCGCGTGGCCGTTTTGAAGCACCTTATTTGGAGCCAGAAATGGCTCCAAACACCGGACAGCTCATGTCAACGCACGCCAAACGTGTCTTGTGAAAAAAAAGGATTAGGACGATTTGTCCAGTTAAATTGTGTCACAAAATATCTGAAAAGCTATTTATGTATTATTGCTAAAACATATGATTATCCGCAGCCGAATCATTCCCCGCTTTCGGGAAAGTTTCGGTTTAGTGCTTCACTTTAGACAGAGCGTTTGTATGAAGACTGTGTTATTATTCTAAGAGTAATACCATATCTGAATGTTCACTGGCAGCCTTCAAGACGATTGATATCTTTAGATCTGTATATTGTTTACGTTTCCTAACAATAGTAAAAGAAAACCATTAGGTACGTTCATAAACTACGTTATAGGTTACGCTACGTTAGCTACGTACTGTGAATAAAATATGTACGTTAATGAAGTTACTCAAGTTTACTAATGTAGCTTTATACACGTTGCTATACGGCAGTGTTCCGCAACCTTTTGAACAGGGACCTCATCGATTTTATTCTTATCAACTAAGAACATAAGTTTTAAACATTTTATTCTGTTTTTCTAATCATAAAAGATAAATAAAAAAATCTTTAAACAAAACTACATACACGACTGACTTTGAATAGCGTATTATGTTAACAATAATTTATATGGCCAGTTATTTTAAGCTGATGGTCCTAAATCGTACGTGATCTGCGTGTATAGGATTGTATGAAACGTCTCCTGCGGAGACTCCTGCGGAGGATTGTATGAAACGTGAACATGCTAATATAGGTGAAGATTGGAAACTGGTCAAAGAGAAGCCGTGGTGTACATTAAATAAAATGATGTCATCAAACACTTGTTAATACGTGACATGAAGTAAGAAAATCGGGTGTAAAGAACAGTTGATTTTATTGAAAGATTTTTTGTTAATATAAAGGAATAAAGAAAGGTAAACCTAGGTAGTACGAAGGTAAAGAAAGGTAGCTCAAAAAATTGGCAGAGCTTATGCTAAGGCTAGATTTGACAATAAAAAGATTATTACCTTTTTGAAAAGTCGGAATTACATTGATTTAGTAAACGAGCTTAATAAATTGATAATTAATATAAACTAGCTACTTATCAATAGTTGATTTAAATCGTTTTGAAGATATGTATTTATTGAGTGTATATTTTTCTGTTAGGTTGTTTAAGGTTACCCGCGTTGCCGTGTTTATTAAACCACCAACGAATATAAAAATGCTGAGTAAATGTAAGACTCGAGAAAACACATTAGGCTGGTAGAAAGTTGAAGGCAATTCGAGTGTGCTATGAAATCTTCTAAATATTTATGCTCGGCCGCTATCGTAATGATATGTAAATAGCTGGACGTATCGCCGCTATTTTTTTTAGCGGATACGTAAATTTTCTAATCCTTTCTAATTTATCTTTGCAAAGGAATTTTAATTCGTTGTTTGTTTAAGTATGTAGAAAACCTCCATTTGTGTTTGCATCTGAATGACGTTTAGCTTTTATTATTTTCTTTTATATTTCATTATAATTATAACAGTAAATAAAAATTTATTAAAGAGTAGTAATAGGTAGTAAGTACCTTCGCTTGGCGCACCCACAATAGAAAAAGTTTAGTTAGAAGTTGAGGCGGGGTTTTTTTTATATTGACACTAGTTGTCCCAGCGTACTTCGTACCGCTTTATAATTAAAAAATGTTTTAGTGATATATCGATAGCAACGCCACCTACCGGGTCCAATTGTGAATCTAAACCATTCTCGGATCCACCTGAAGACACACAAAAAATTTCAACCAAATCGGTCAAGCCGTTTAGGAGGAGTTCAGTGACATACACACTCACACTCGAATTATATACATATATTAAGATAAGTATTATTTTTTGTTTCTAAACCAGTTGAAATAAAACAAACACGATATTATCCCAAACATAAACCTAGTTCAGAGATCCAAATGAAAATTAGTTTAACCGTATCTGTAATTAGCGGGAACGTACGCAAAAAAGCGAAAAAATATTGTTTGGAATCTATTGCGTTGGATAACAGTGTTTCTCAAATGTCTTCTACGAACAAAAATCAATGGGTTACATCTCTATGATATGTAGGTATAGATTATCTAAAGGTCCCGTAGCCTAGTTGATAGTGACCTGACCTGGTGAGAGAAGATTTCCGGGTTCGATCTCGGGACATGTTTTATGACACTTGGCCGCTTTTGATGTTAATCTGCGCCACTAATACCTACTTTACACATTCTCCGAGATTGCCAGTCTGACAACATTGTTTTTTTAAGTTCTTCACATTACTTACATTTGCTAGCCTCGATTAGTTACCAATATATGAAACTCATCAGTAACATATTTTTAACTTGTTTCGCAAAGACAGTTATTAAGCTTATTATTTCGTTCATTGTACGGCAACTTGTCGGTGATGCCCTTGCAAACAAATGACCATTTGCAAATCGGCGGGACACCTGTCTGCTCGTTAATAAACTTTGAATAAGACCTCTGCGAAGGATCCAGCCAGAGCTTTACTAAATACCATGTTATTCACCAAGCTCGGTAGCTCACGACCTCTGACCGTTGCGCGTGGTCCATTAGAGTTTCATAAGGCTAGCGAAGGGAAGACGCTGGTGTTGCGCAACGCATGTAATTGCTGTGCGATTTATCGCCAGTGCGTAATAAATGCCGAGTCGTATTGTTTGGAAATTCACACCGTTCTCACGAGGGAATGTCAATTACGCGAAGCTCGGTTCAATGGTGCTGCCACGCGAGTAATTATCGTATAAACGTTTTATAACGCACTGTTAATTAAGCAGCAGTAATTTTAAATGGTTGTTTGCTTTTACCATGCAGCAATGAATACTAAATTCGTTATAAATGTCATCAAATGGTTTTTTAGTACGGGTTGTGGTACGGGAAATATTTAAGGACTAGTTTTCTGCTCGCAGCTTCGCCCGCGTGAAATTCTTAATTTCCAAAAATCCTCTCTGAGTGCACATGCCAAATTTTAGCTTCTTGCGTTCAATAGTTTCAGCTGTACGTTGTCTGTCAGTCACTCAGTAACGGAAGAGTTTTATATAAATTGATATACACAGCTCTACGACGCTACGTTTCTCGTTGGCTACGTTACTAGAAATAATCCCACGATTTTAAAAACGATGTAATTTTGCATACTAGCTATCTTGTTGCGCGATTGATCTCTAACCCATTGTTCAACGACGATATTCTAATGAGAGGAGAGGAAAAAATTGGCGTGTTTAAGCAATATTATTCGTTGCTGGCAGGGTGCGAAGCTGCGTGCATCGCTGATACATTGTTTTGGAGTTCAATGGGATTATCTTCATGATCATACATTTGTTTACCAGAAGTTGGCGTCAATGTGAAAGTTTCCCCGAGTTTTTTGTTTATCATCGGGTTTATGTTAGAAGCATACGAGTACGCCATTAAATGCATCTTACGATAGGTGTTAAGTAGTTTTTGCTTGTCATGGATGTGTCGAGAATAATAACGTGTCAATGAATTCGTCTGTTTTATGGATTTTCAACTTTGCTACTGAAATATAGTTAAATGGCGATTGTTCGATATCGCCGCAATGAGGGAATTTGGTTACTTACTAGGAAGGAACGGCTTTGTTATACGGGAGTTTCGACTATGTTTTGATCTGACCAACGCAACTGTCGTAATCTGATCCATTTGTTTTACGAAAAATGATCCAATTGTTTTAAGGATGGCGATGTTTTTGGAAATCATACCATTTTTTCTGAATCATAATACAATAAAAGTTTATGTAAATGAGCTAAATATCTATTTTTTTGTAAGGACTTTGATGATATTCTCGTGTTGCTTTTATCTATATTTTTTTTTTTTTAGTAGCGTCCATTACTATTATTTTATTTATTTATTGTTAATTTATTATAATATATTATGTAATTTAGTTATTGTTATGTCATTATTTTTTATTGGGATAAATATTTAAAAAAATTACGATTAGACACTTTTCGCAAAATTAAAAAAAGTAATCTTATATATAAAAATGAATCGCTGATTTTGTTGCTAAGAGCAGATCTCCAGAACGGCTGAACCGATTTCGCTAATTCTTTTTTTATGATATTCCTTAAAGTACGAAGATGGTTATTACGGAGAGAAAAATTTAAAAAAATGCCTAAAAAAGTAAAAAAACAACACTTTTCTATATTCCCATACAAAAGATTCGTAATAATACTTAAAAGTCAATTTGAACTTTAATACCATAGCATAAAGTTTAATTGTCAGTGAAGGGATTTCATGAAGGCAAAACAATTGACTGACACGATACACGAGACACGAATGGTACGAGAGCTAACGTTGGAAAAACAAGAATTTGAGGTAGGCCAGTTTTTAGATATTATGTTATCTCTCTCACTCTCCTGGACGTCATACGGACGGTCTGGCTGGTGGTAGACGTTGCGTTCATCAGTGCGCATCGTATCTGTACAAGTAAAATATCAATTTTCAAATCATTTTAAGAAGGTTTCTTATCTTTTTTTTAATTGAACTTTTTGCAACATTAATCTATTATTGCCATAAAATATTTTTTTCAAATTATACTATGTTGTTATTTAATTATCTGAAACCCCAAAATTTATTTGCCAGACAATAAATCAATTGTCAAACTTCAGCCAGACCGATCCAAAAGTGAAAAATGTTGTGGTATCATTTTGCTTGGTCTAGAAATAGTTATCAAATAAATGTCAGAGAAATTACTAAAAACCATTGAATTGTTTTGTGGATTAATATGGTATCAAAATGATAATTTATTTTGTACAATTAGACAGCCAGACCTCCCGTATGATGTCCGCGAGAGTGAGAGAGATACCATATCTCAAAACTAGCTTACCTGAAATGGTCTCTCGAAAACGTTGCTAGCTCTTAGACCATTATAATATTTCCATTTCTTTATTTTCTCGATGACAGCTCCTGTGAAAACTTGAACGAGCGTCTTTTTTACATTATGTATGCATTATTTGATAAAAATATGACGTTTACACACGTACAAGGTTATATCAGATTCGGAGAAACTGATAGGGATGGAGCTATATCGATAAACGTAACACGATAATAGACCCGTTTTTTTACAAAATGTAAGAAACTAAACTACTGCCGGAAACTTTTGTACAAATGTATTAACTAATATTATATTATATTTCATTACAAGATGTTACACGTATTTATTCTTGATTGATAATGCTAAATTCTTTAAAATTTTCGAAGCTGTTGTAAAATAAGTAGGTATAGGTAGGCACTCGACAATGAAACGAAATAATGATAATGACAGATAATCTTTATTCATTTATTTTAATCAAAATCTGATGAATTTAATATAATAAATATATGCGATCGATATCATTAGGTACTTATTTCACAACACTACAACTATATAAATTAGAACTGTCACGTTTTTACTAATAAAATCATCATAAATACTATAGACATAGGGTCTCCTACTAAAATCGCGAAAATAATGTCCCAGTTTGACATTACAAGAAAGAATGGGAATGTTAGCAAGGTAATTTAAACACTAAATTCATTAAATACCGTTTTTTTTCGATTGCATCAAACACATACGTCAATGGCACCTTATGACACAACGTTTACACTACACGCCATAATGACATAGTGCAAAATAATCTAAACAAAAGTAACTGATATATTTGTCTCTTTCTGACTATAGTATAGCCTAAATGGTGAGAAGACAAAGACAAAGATATATTTTTGATTATTTTGACTGATTCTGCAATTAGTTTTTGAAATAAATTCAATTTAAAATAAAATAGCGTGTTTTAGTAGCAATACAATAATTTAAAAGATAAAACAATAGTCTACCTACCGAAATTATGATATACCATCGTCTTTATTCACTTTACTGGCGTAGTCTTTGCACGATTTCAAAACACAATACGGCATCGTTGATGTGTAGTTGTCAGCACGGTCAAAAAGTGACTAACGCGGCATTGTTGTTCTTCTTGCGTTTTGTTGCTGAGTTGGCTCGGATATTTTTTAGCGCGGACCCTACGTCCATAGTAATGTGTCAATGAATAAAATACAGTGCCATCTTAAATAAAGTAAGTAAGTCAATTACATAAATTAAATAACCTATAAAATAAATCATCAACCCAAAAAGGCTCACTACTGAGCATGGGTCTCCCCTCAAAGCCGAGGAGACCTTAAATATATCTAACCATTGTAATACATTAACTATACATTTATATATTCTTTTAATGAAGATTTAATTAGGTAGTTACTACTTACTACTCCAAAAATTTATCGATGGATCAACTCGCACTTGAACATATTTTTCGATACTAAATTAACATAATTATATCACGACACTAAAATAGACAATAACAAATAGACAAATAGACAAGAACACATTAAAATAATGTGTCAAAGGGGGCATTTCGTGCCGCTACTGTAGCTGACCCGGTGTCCCGAATAGCAGAATAAGTAGGTATTTAAAAAAAATAAAGAATCGACTGTTAGGTGGTACGAAGTTCGCCGGGACAGCTATCTCGAGAACAACTGAACCGATTCCGTTAATTCTTTTTTTATGATATTCCTGAAAGTACGAAGATGGTTGTTACGGAGAGAACATTTTAAAAAATTGCCTGAAAAAGTCTAAAAACAACACTTTTCTATATTCCCATACGAATGATTCGTAATAATACTTAAAAGTCAATTAGAACTTTAATACCATAACATCAAGTTTCAGTATTAGTGGAGGAGTTCCAGGAAGGCAAAAGAATCGAGTGACCTTAGTATCGTAAAAATTATTAATTTCAAGATAGCCGTGTGGTTAATCGTTGTACTCCCGAACCGGGGGGGGGGCGGGTTCAAACGCCACACGCACGTCTTAATTTTCAAAAATTGTGTTCGTATTACAATTTAATTATGACTTGCTTCGGTGAAGGAAAACATCGTGAGGAAACCTGCACACCTGAGAGTTATCCATAATGTTCTCAAAGGTGTGTGAAGTCCGCAAATCCGCACTTGGCCAACGTGGTAGACTATGGCCTATACCCCTAACATTGTGAGTGGAGACCCGTGCCCAGCTTTGGAACAGTTATGGGTTGTAATGATGGTAAAATGTAAATTGTCTGTGGTAAAATGTCACTTGAAACGTAAACGTCTCTTTGCTGTGCATCTTTAATATTACAATTCCTATAAAATTAAAAATTGTTGTGTTTGTGACTTACTAAATATGCTTCCTATAAGGCGGCGGACAAATTTAGGCAGAAGAACCCGCACTAACGCTACACACTCATAGCCCCACACTAGGTTTCCCTGTGTCGTGGGTGCCATGGACAACACACAAGACAAGAACACACACACCCAGACCAAGAACGGAAATTTAAATTCATCATTCAAATTTCCGCCTCGCTGGGAATCGAACCCAGGACTCTCGGAAAGGCGATCCGGCGTGTTAACCATTGCGCCATCCGGGTGGTCAACGCAACGAGTCAAATTAATTATCAATCTAATCGTACTGCCGAGGAACGTGACGATCGCAATGAACATGAAAGATTTCGGTTAAGACAGACCCGTGAAGTGCAACATTCGACTAATAATGGTGCAAGCTTTTTAGTGACTATTAAAAGAATTACCTCAGACAATTTACATTTTACCATCATCACAACCCATAACTGTCCCACAGCTGGGCATGGGTCTCCTCTCACAATGTGAGGGGTATAGACCATAGTCACGTTGGCCAAGTGCGGATTTGCGGACTTCACACATCTTTGAGAACATTGTGGAGAACTCTCAGGTGTGCAGGTTAATGTTAGGTTAATTTGGTAGGATATTGGCTTCAACCCATTGATGGCCCACTACTGAGCACGGGTCTCTCCTCATACCTGAGGAGGCCTAGATCATACTCCACCACGCTGCTCCAGTGCGGATTGGTGGAGGGGTTAGTGGCCAACCCAAGTGTCGGATATTTTTAAGCCGCCCGAAGGTATCCGACATGGCTTAACGACTGCTACCATATGGTAACAACCGGGACCGACGGCTTTACGTGCCCTCCGAAGCACGGAAGCGCTCAAGAAATTTTTGCCACTAGCGGTCAATTTGGTAGGTTAATAAAATTAATGAAATATAATAAGTAGGTATCATAATAAAAAATCAGAAATTGTTATTTTCATTGTGATTTTTCAGTGACTATTAAAAGAAATTTAAGTGTTTTATGTTTATTTTTTGACATATCAACTTTCTTATATTGTTGACTTATCAACTTTTTTTTATCTTACTAGCTAACCCGGTGTCCCAAATATCAGAATAAGTATTAAAAAAAATATTATAGAATCAACTGTTAGGCGGTACGAAGTTCGCCGGGTCAGCTAGTTCTTATATATTATTGAATTTGCACTTAGATGACTTATTGCAAAGATAAGAATGTCGTAATTTATTTTGCAAACTAGGACTCATTATCGCAATTGTTTCCATTATCAACAAGCAGAGATAAAGTGTAAGAAATTCTGCGACCATCCTGAACATTCCTTCTCACTGAGAATCCAAGATGAAGATGATCGGAGAATCTTGCAGCGGACGCTTCTGAAATCAACGAGTGCATGAGCGGAACGCCATTATTCCTAATTTGAATCACAACCACTATACGAATCACGGCGTTTAAATTCAAAACTTTCGAATTCGAATTTCAAATTTTACAGGCTTTTTGTTTTTTTTTCAACGTTACAGGTTTCAATTTTGGGTTTGTTTTTTTTTATTTTCGGTCTGCACTGTTTGATTTCTGAACGTCACGTCACTTGACACTTAACACTGTCACGGCACTGGCACTGGACTTACCGCTACGAAGGCTCTCATGTTGCTTAGTGTGTGGTCACTGGTGTTCGTTACTTGTGTGATGTTCCACGGCCGGTATCACAGAACTATATACCTAAACAGTGTTAGCGGTGGGGCAGAGAAAGGCTAGAATCGGTTGTGCAAGCCAGGGAGATGCCACCATGTATAGGAAGTTTTGTTTAATTGGAGGGCGTCATGCGATTTTTTCGGATTTCGGCTATCAATTGAACGAAGGTCTCGAAGGGTGTTACGTCGATTTCGACCTTAATGTAAGCTTGTTAGATTCAATTTTAATTGACGTTGGCTGTTAATGAGATTATTGATCGCATTTGACGTAAACATGATCATGGGTAATTTTGCAAGTTTTAATAATCGTTAGTAATGACTGAATTGTACTTATAGTAATGTTTGTCAAATGTCAGTATGTAACACAGTTCGGGTTGTGAAATACTTAATGTTTGGCGTTTTGTTTCAGCAATTTTTCATTAGAATCGATTTGTTATACCCACCGTACGTACAAGGCGTGAATTATATATTCGGACGGAATGGCTATGTCGAAAACATTGTCCGCACTGCAACTTTATTTGAGGACCTTGTAGCGCTTAATAATGCCTGCCGCGCGGTGTCTCGAATTGTAGCGGCGTGAGAATGGTTTATGGTAAGGGCCACACAATGGTGGACGATGGCAGGTGGTGGTGATGGTCAACACCGCCGCACATCACTACCAATAAGAGCGTTACCTAGACGTTGTCAACCAGGAACAACATGGCTCTGGTAGTGTTATTCGAGCTGTGGCCGCGACTTCGTCTGCATAAAATTTAACAAAAAAGTTGAATTTGTAAAATAAAAGTAGTCTATTTCACTCCTTATTACATCAGCTATCTACCAGTGATAGTCCCGTTCAAATCAGTCCAGCCGTTCCAGAGATTAGGCGGAACAAACAGACAGACAGACAGACAGACAAAATTTGTAAAAAAATGTTATTTTTTCTATTGTGTACATATACGTACATCCATATGCATTTAGTAAAAAGCGGTTATTTTAATATTACAAAAACTCTACATTTTAATTTATTTGTACAGGAGATGACTACCTAAGTAAGGAGTTTTTAGACTTCATTGCCGTATCATAACCCCCCATGAGCCCCCATCTAAAAAATTTGTTTAAAATTAATAAACAAGCCATTAATACATTACTTAGGTAACAAGCCAACATTAGAGAAATTTCCATTTCAAAAAGAACAAATTCCCACGTCTACCTTTTAACCTTTGTCTTGCTTTAGTTATCTAATGAGTAACGTAGTGCCTAGGCGTAGGCCTAGCGGGCCACTGTATTCATTTAATCGGTATTATTAAATCCTGTCCTGTATTTATTTAATCCTATTTAAACAGTATTAAATTCCTCACTAGGTGAAATCTTACACTTTATAAAGGATGCTTTAATTCTGGATTTGTATTGTGGAAGAGCTTATTTCCGCCATTTAACTTTGTCATGAACTAGTGCTACTTCCTTCACGGTAGAATCCTTTGTGCGAATTGGCCGCTTTACTGAGCTTTCACCATTTCGCTCTGCCTGACCTGAAGTTTTCGAAATGTGAGCGAGCTTGCCTATTCTAGGATTAATCTAGCTCTACATTGTTTAGTATTACTGGTTTGGGAATTTATTAAGGTTTTAGTTAACAGAGTATAAGAGAACAAAATTTATTTTTCTGGATGTAAAGGGCCCATGCATCCATGAATTTAGGATACCTCAGGACCTCAGGACGAGGCTGTGCAGAACGGTCCCTCCTATGGCTGCTGTGTCCTGTACCATCCAGTTTAATGGCGATGGTTCTTGATGGTAGGTAGGGATTCTTACATGCCTAGCCTAGCCAGCATCCTTCTTCTAGAATGTAAATGTTAAATTGTGTGTATGCAATATTGAACTTCAACTTCTTTTTTGACCGGCATCGCGTTAGTACCTAATGCCTTAGGAGTAACAAGAGCCTTGTCCGAGGGTCACGAACTCACGCTGCAACGCTCACAGCAAGTTCGTTCTTCATTGCAAGGTTAAAAAAATGTGATTATATTTAAATTTAATTGCGATAAGAAATGACGCTTTAGTGGATAAAAGCCGCTAAAAGCGGGACGTGAGTTTCGACCAAGGCAAGGTGGCCCTTGAATTGCGCTACAAATTAAAGCGATATCATTTGAATTTATTTGCGAATTAGAAACATAACACTCTTTTTAGAGGCAACCATCTCAGTCCTCAAGGGTAGCAACACACCTGTGACTGAATTATAACGAGACTCTTACTAACATTTACTGACTGGACTATTACTAACAACAACTAACAGTACTAACATTCACTAACAGTCCCTGTCCCAGTCCTCATACTTACAAACTAACCAACTAATGTTCTAACACCGTCACCTAACCGGACTATCTATCCCAGTCCTCATATGAGGCTTGTTCTAAGTCGGTCACAGTTGTCATGGGCGGCAGCGGAAGGTGGTGCTGCATGCTCGTTTACTACCTTAATTCAATAAAAAAAAAACGCTTGTAACTTTCGATCAACTATACTACTACTACTACTACTTCGATCAACTATACTAGTTGTTCATCACAGTCGATGGCAACACACGCCGGAGTTCCTCAGGAGTCTGTGCTCTCCGCTACTCTATTCCTGCTACACGTTAACGATCTGCTCATGCCTGGTATCTATGGGTACGCAGACGACAGCACAGTAGTGGAGAGATAGCTGCCGACTGCTCGGGCCAGTAGGGATGAAATACAGTCTGAAAGAGAGGCCATGGTGAACGTATGATTCTCACACTTAGGGCAGTGTCCGAATGGGGCGATGCCAATCTTGTGAGGTTCAACGCCACAAAAACGCAGACGTGTCTTTTTACCGCCAAGAGGAGCCCATTCACCTTGGCTCCTACTTTTCAGAATGTACCCTTGGAATGCACTGACCGCCTTCAGTTGTTAGGAGTTGAAGTTTCCTCGAATCTCAACTTTGGGCGGTTCATCGAATCCAAATCTAAAGCGGCTGCAAGGAAACTTGGGGTCCTTGCGAAGGTCCGGCGGTACTTCACACCGAAACAGCTTTTGACACTGTATAAAGCCCAGATTAGACCATGTGTGGAGTACTGCTGTCACATCTGGGCTGGCGCCGCCAAATCTCAGCTGTCAGCTTTGGATTCGATGGAGAGGCGTGCAAAGAGGCTCATTGGTGATGCAGATCTGGTTAAAACCAAACTGCAAAGCCTCGAGCACCGGCGTAAGGTTGCCAGCCTCTCGTGCTTCTATAGGGTACATTTTGGAGAGTGTGCGCAGGAATTGTTCGAAATAATTCCCCCATCCCCCTTCCTCCATCGAACAACCCGATGTACAGCAGGTATCCACCCTTTCGTCGTGAACATTCCACCGATACGAACAAAACGGTTTGCATCGTCGTTCATCATCCGCACTGCGAAGGACTGGAATAGGTTGCCTGCGTCGGTGTACGTATAATGTGGGAGTCTTCAAGAGGAGAGTGAATAGGCTTTTAATAAGTTAGTGCGACCAACATCTTCGACTTCATCGTCACTTACCATCAGGTGGGATAGTTGTCAAGCATTAACTTATCTCATGTAAAAAAAAAAAAAAACTAAATTGATCGAAGCTTGTAGCGGAAAAAAGCTTCTTGCGGGACGTATGTTTTGTGGCCGAGACATAAGAGCGGCACGGTGACAACTTACCACCAGATGGCCTTGTCTGCAAAGATTCAACTGATGTTTTTGTTTGCTATATTATATAATCTTCTAAATACGTGTGTAATCCGGCTTTTGAATTCCATTTACCCACGTAACTCAAGAGCAAATGTCGTTTACAATCATAGGGGAAAATCTTAATGTTGGTGTTACATCACCAAGAATTGTGACTTAGAAGTCAACAAGGCTAAATTGTAGGCTATTAAAATATGAGAAAAATAATAATCTGACAAGTGATGTACAGCAAACTGACAAAGATGAGCATATCAATTATTATAAATAAATGATATCAATAACTATAATTATGTGTTACTTTTTGTCATAGTTTGTTAATTGCACAAAATAATCGTAATGTTATGATTTATCGGGTGTCATTTTTGTCTATATGTTGTTAATTGAATAAAATTACCATAATTATCTGATAACGGGCAGAACTTAATATAATAGTTTTAAAAACTAGAAGTGGAGATAATTATTTAAAAAGAAAAATAACGCGAAACAAGTCTCATACTTTAATGGAAAGTTCAAACAGAAATAGCAATTACAATATTCAGCTAGGAATCTAGAATACGTCCGTCTCGTCCGAATGCCACACCGAGAATGCCGTCTGTGTCGTCTCTCTGCCTCGAGCCCGCCGCAAGCGCTCGATCCCCCACTCCAACGGTCGCACGATGCTACGTCACGCCACCGGTCTCGGGATGCTACGTCACGCCACCGCCCGGCTCCGTCTGCTGGTCCGTTATTTCTAACACGGCCTCTCCTGACTGCGAGGCGTCCTCGACCGCATGTTGGCTAGGTGAACCTTTGGGATGTTGAGAGGTGCCAGGTTTGTCATCACCTGAAAAACAACTTCACTAAAGCCATCCATACACACAGAAGTTGCTTATTTTGATAACAATTAACAGCACAATGTCACAGCCGTAAGCGTGCACACAAACGACCGGGAGCAAAGCATGAAAATTGTCATCCAAGAAAAACAAAAATGAATGCCGTGCACATGTCTCAAACTGCGCAATTCAAGGCACAAGCACGACACCTTTACAATGGTTAGCCCGTTCACAGAACGTCTAACAAAATGGCACACTGTGTTGCCCATGCTCACCGACACAATGAACATCAACAACACAACGCCTACACGGTATGAGAAGCAAAATCCGGCCGAATCCGCCTCAAATCATACCGCTAAGAGAGGGGCGTAAAGCATAAGGATGCCCACATCAACCGACAGCTAAAGCGGAAAGTAAAGCACAAAAAGTGCCCACTTCTACCGACAGCTAAAGCGGAAAGTAAAGCACAAAAAGTGCCCACTTCTACCGACAACTACATCAGGAAGTAAAGCACCATAGGTGCAAAGGCGTATGATGCTCAGCATGGTTGCGAGGGCGGCGACCCACACGGCTGTGCGAGCTGCAACACGCCCGGCCGCGCGAGCGGCGATTCGCCCGTCTGCGTGAGCGAGGACTCGTCCGGCTACGCAAGCAGCGACTCTCCCGGCTGCACAAGCGGCGATTTTCACGGGCGCATGAGCGGTTACCCGCCCGGCTGCGCGAGCGTAGACTCGCCCGGCTGCGTCATAATCGACCCGCTCGGCCGCGCAAGCGTCGACTCGCCCGGCTGCGCGAGCGGCAACTCGTCCGGCCGCGCGAGTGACATTAAAAAGCAAAGAATACAAAACATAGGTGGAACATTCCAAAATCTAAAGTCGAACCACCTACTTCAATGCCATCGCAAGCGATTTCACAAAAGCAAGTAGCGATAACTCCATCAACAAGTGAGTTAGACCTCAATTGTTAACGGGAACAACACGATAGCCATTGGTCGAGGCTATTTCATGGCCACAATGTCGGGGCCTTAAAAACAAAACGTAGCCACTGGTCGGGGCTATTGACCACGATGTCGGGGTCATTAAAACAAAACATAGCCACTGGTCGGGGCTAATGACCACAATGTCGGGGTCATAAAAACAAAATGTAGCCACTGGTCGGGGCTATAAACACACTACGTAGCCACTGGTCGGGGCTGTAGTGAAAACGCCTCGCACCCTTCCGGTTCACTCCACTGAACCATGTGTTCTGCGGCGGTCTGCGTCTTCTTTCCAAACGACCCAACAGCCAACAGCTCAAGTTCGTAGCCTTCGTAGAATTCTGTTCGGGCCACGCATCCCGGAGTCCAACTTCCAGGTGCTCTGAGAACTTTTCCTGCAAATATAAGACTTCCCACACCAAACATGTGTTTTTAATTCTTTTGTGTCCCGTCTGTATAAATACAGAAGACAAAACCTCGAAAAGGCATTTGCTAACACCAAGACGTACTTAACCCATTTACGTCGGAGATTTTAAGAAAGATTCCACCTTCCCGGGCCTCGGCCTTACCTGACCTTGGCTTATGAGACTCAGAATAGCTTTCGATTGATTTGTGAAATAAATTGCGGGTATTTTGAGAATCGGCCTTAGGTTTTGTAAAAACAAATAAAAATCTACAAAGTAATTCGTTATGTTACTCGGTCAACCTTTAAGCACCAAGCATCAATATCGTGCACGTTATGATCAAAATTCGAAATGTACTAATGGCTCGATTTCGTAAATAACGACGTTAGCGCGGTAACAATCTTATTGTTGCATCGCATGATAAGTCGGTTGAGTATCCGTAATTAGCAACGACAAGGTGTGGCATTCACGCGTTGGACGTGACCGTTCAGAGATAAATTTCGTAGTGGACAGTGTCCCTCAATACCGTTTGATTTAATCTAACAAGGATCGTATCTAGTGCCTGATTACGAGGGCTATTACGTTCGTTACGCGAGTCGTCGCGACACTGCTTGCGAGAAGCACGGCTGGAGCGACTGCGACCTTTACGCGACCTTTATAAGACCGCGAAGATCCTCCTGACATTATCAAAAGAAAATGTACTTACGGTTTGTTGAAACTTAACACAACGTTCCAAGAATTTAAAAATAACACGAAGTACTTAATGAGTAAAAATTATTTTTATAATTTACGTGAAAATATTGTCAGCGAGAGCTAGGCCTGCGTTTGAATTCGAATCGCACTTCTGATTTTAAAAACTAGAAGTGGAGATAATTATTTAAAAAGAAAAATAACGCGAAACAAGTCTCATACTTTAATGGAAAGTTCAAACAGAAATAGCAATTACAATATTCAGCTAGGAATCTAGAATACGTCCGTCTCGTCCGAATGCCACACCGAGAATGCCGTCTGTGTCGTCTCTCTGCCTCGAGCCCGCCGCAAGCGCTCGATCCCCCACTCCAACGGTCGCACGATGCTACGTCACGCCACCGGTCTCGGGATGCTACGTCACGCCACCGCCCGGCTCCGTCTGCTGGTCCGTTATTTCTAACAATAGACTATTAATTGGGTATTTATTTGGTTTCCATATTGGATTGGGTTATTAGAGTGGGTTAAATCTTTGTAGTTAATTTCTATAGATAGATTAATAATTTTATGTTTTTTTTTTATTTTGGTATCCATAAATTTAGACGAAAATCTATAGTGGAGTTATCCTTTAAATATTATTCGTAATATTTCGTTATCAAGATGATTTAAGATATAATAAAAGATCTTACCTACCTTCTAAATCTAAGAAAAAGCGGCCTACGTTTTGTCATTATGTTTAACTTCAGAATGTATGAGAATGAGACATACGACTGTAGTAACAAATCGATAATTTAAGTTACGTTGTTGCTAATAATGGACATTGGCTAAATCCAACGCTGCGATCAACAGTGTTGGTATCATTAATCAAAGCCCAACGCGGTAAAACTGGTTGTTTTGACAGATTAAAACACGAAATATCCCATTATAATATTTTACATATTATCTGTATCATGTCTTTGTCAATAATAGATAGATATTACATTACAAAAATAAACAATTCTGTGATTAATTTTAACCAAAAATATTCAATTTGATCTTCAAACTCAAATTAACACAACTTCATATTTAAACGATGAAAAGCGCGCTGAGAGCTGTCAAAGTCCTGCTAGTGATGGGGTCATATTGGCGTGGCCGTAGTGTTGCGCGTTAGCGTTCGTCCCGGGTTTCCGTCTGTAATATAATTTAAAAGTTTTAGCTGGCAGGTAAAAGAGATAGTGTATTCTTGCTTGCGATAGAATATAGAACAGCGAGAACTGCCATGGGGCAATCGGCAGCAATCGTTGTCAAAGGGAAAAATCACAAGAACCATTGTATTGTTGAACTGAATATATTACGTAAGTATGTCATGAGTAATTTGAGAAGAAGAGTATTTATTTTTCCACATAGTTGATTTCTGAGGCTATGCCCAATGCCCAATAACGCTAAGAATGTTATTTAATGTTTTCGTTTTGGGTGTAAAGTAACTGACAACATAACCCAAGAAACGACTGACCAGGAAGAGTTGGAGGTGCCCAACGTTGTGGTTGGAGCAAGTACGCCAAGACCAAGTACTCTCTCACTCAATTATGACGACCCATATGGCACAATGGTTAACACGCCGGATCGGCATCGCGTTCGATTCCCAGCGAGGCCGAAATTTGAAAGAAGAGTTTAAATTTCTGTTCTCGGTCTGGATGTGTTCTTGTATTGTGTGTTGTCCATGTATATGGCCTATACCCCTCACCCTGTGAGAGGAGATCCGTGCCCAGCAGTGGGACAGTTATGGGTTGTGATGATGATGAGCGACCTAGCCTACTGAGGGGGTGACGAGTTTGTCGCGGTCAGACATACTCGAGCGTGATGACGATACTTGAGCGAGTGGAAAGAGAAGCGAACATGCCGCGACACGTCACCGTGAACAGCGAACGTGTAGACTAGTAGAATAACCGATAAACGTGCAGACGAATCGCACTGGTGGTGCTGCGTTGCCAGCTTGCCGGCCAAGAAGGGAAGGAGGAATAATGTGCCGTTTCTCCAGCCGGAACTTACAGGTCGTTTGGTGGTTGACTCAAGCATTTTTATATAAAAAAATATAATCATCCGTGATCTAAACTGGGATCTAAAGGGGGGAGGTTTGGTGGTTTATCTGTGATAGATAATTTCATTGTTCACGCGGTTCCTATTTCTGTGTTATTTAACAACCTCACCTAATTGAACCTTATTCTTCTCTTGAACCTTATTATTTTGTATCCGTGTATTGATCAACTCCCTTAGGAATATCATCTATTCTCCGTTTTTATTGCGTACCTGCAGCGTGACCGCTAGACGCAACCACAGTCTGACGCAACTACGCAAGGGTCAGTATTAACGATGTCTCTTGTTCTTGTTGGGTTGTAATTGTAATATTTGTAATTAGTCGTTGATCTTTGTCGATTGTTATTTATTAATTGAAAACTCATTAGGTAATAATTTAAACGCGTAATAATTTGTCCGTGATTTTTTGCTTAATTGAGGATAATTTAGATATTTATGGACAAACGGTAAAAAATGTAGGTGAACGAATACTACGCAACCTGCGTTCAACTTCGACCCGGCCGTAAATTTGACCGTAATAACACGAAATATAGTTCGTATTTCAATGCTATTTAATCTGAGTCAAGTTGGAGTTTAATTGATGTAATGTGCATAAAGGCAGACCTTCACGCCCCGTTTAGACACTCGGCGAGAAAGGCCGAAAACGCGCGAATGTATGTTATGTGTGTTCGTAAACAGTGTATTCGGTCATCTTCGGCATTCGCTACGAGTACCAATCCGCACTGGAGTGTGGTGGAGTATGATCTACGCCTCCTCAGCTATGAGGAGAGACCCGTGTCCTGTAGTGGGCTATTAACCGTTTGAAGCCATTCGGTCGTTCCTGGTCCCGTGTCGGCATTTTCTCACAAATCAAAGGATTTTCAGTGTTGATTATTTTTAAATAAATAAATTTTTAAATTTGTCAGTGTTTCCACCTACATATGATGTGGGAGTCTTCAAGAGGAGAATGAATAGGCTTTATCTAAGTTAGTGCGTTCAACACCTCAAGGACTTCATCGCCACTTACCATCAGGTGGGATTGTTGTCAAGCACTACTTTATAAGAAGTAAAAAAGATTTCTCGTCTTTCTTTACTCGTGTGCGCGACATCCTTGTCACACACAAGATCTATAAGAGAGAGATGAAATGAATAGTCACGAATATGGAAACGTGTGTATTTGTGTTAGTTCTCGTGTACGAATATTCAGCCAAAAATTAACCGAATATTCGGTCGAGTATCTAAACTAGGCGGGTATTGAGGTGTTTTGTCATCGGTCTGTCAAAGTTGGAAAGAATGAGGCATTTGTTAATTCGCAATCCCAAAGGTCAATGAGCTTGTGGAAGTAAACGCATCATCAATCAATGTATAATGTATATTGGATGGGTACAGCAGGACGGACGAGCCCGTCGATTGTTATGATATAACGTAGGGCCGCCATACCTCTGGGTGTGATGGAGTCCACAGGTTTGAATAGTGCTATATCTGGACTAAAAAAACGGGATAAACTGAAACTTTTTATTTCTTTAATGGATTCTCTTGAAACTTTGTACATAGGTTCCTCAAGTGACGCAAGTGAGCATCAAGAAAGGAATTTTGGAAATTGGCGGGCGAAGCCGCGGGGGAAAGCTTGTAGTAAATAATATAATATTAAACACTGTTTATTTTGTTAGGTAAAACAAACAAAAATCCCACGTTCTGTATATCATTGACATGTGACAGCCCTACCCTAGCTACGATTCATCGTTACGGTTTGTCGCAATGACCCCGTCATGTAATCTCCAATCGACCCGTAGCCTAGGTGGAAACGGTGGTGGTAATCCCGGGTTGGATCCCAGCCGGGGCCGGTATTTACGTGACAGATACTTACGTGTTTGTTCTCGGGTCACGGATGGGTTAGTGAAGTATTATTTGTGATGTCCATGCCTCCCGCGACACAGGGAACCCTAGTGAAGTGGCGTGAGTGTTAACGTTTATTATTTATTTCTAAGTAAATTAACTTCGACATACATACATCCAGGAATTACACTGTTAAAAAGGTCAAAACAATTATAACCTATCGGTTGGAGCAGTCTCGCGAGGGACTCGGATTCCAATCAGGCACGCACCTCTCACTTTCCTAAGTTGTGTGTCTATGAATTTAATTATCACTAGTTTCGGATAAGGAAAATATCGTGAGATATCTCCAAACTTGAAAGTTCTCCATATTGTTCTCATTACGTTCGCTTGACACTTGACAGCTTAGTTACTGGGGCCCGCCTATCTATAGGTATATAGTTAACGTTTTCATATCGACCGTCAAAAGTTTGATAGGCTGCAATGTTGGAGAGGAAGATTATATTACTTATACAATAACTTTTTTGTACACTTAATAATTACACAACATAGAGTAACGACACACAAAAGGTGGTCTTATCGCTAATAGCGATCTCTTCCAGACAATCTTTAGGAGGAAGACAAGGACATTTACAGTAAGAAAGGGAGGCTATAGGTGTACGGGAAATATATAAAGTGTACATCCTAAACAAACTAACATATAAAAAATATAAAATTTAAATAACACCATATTGAAATCGTACAAAGTATATAAAATAATACGAGAGAGTAAGTTTTTATGGAATTAGTTTATTATATTTTATTATTATATTTTATTATTATATTATTTATTATATTTTATTATATTATATATTACAAGATTTGGCCGTATTGGGGCGACAGACGCTTGGTACTTGGTCGTGGAGCTGAAGGCTGGCCGGCCAGCTGCCCCACCACCCTGGGGCTTCAGTGCCAAACGACTTATCACATTAGTGAAAAGTTTTTTGACAGCGCGAGCTTTGCCGGAGCTTTTTGCCACTTTTTTCTAATTTACCTCATTATTGCGCGATTATTATATCTAACCAATCGTTAACCCGATCGTTTTCGAGTTACGAGACGAGGCGTTAAAGTCGTTGCTTATAATATTTTCTTATAGGATAACTTTTTAGCTCTAGTTACATGCAATATTGCTATTGCGTTGAAGCCAGGGGCGGCTTTACCTATAGTGCAGGGGATGTGGTGCACCCGGGCGCCGGGTGTCAGGGGGCGCCGAGAATTTTCGGCCGCGCGTTTTGATACAAAAGAGCGCCAGGGCATTAATTGCACCCGGGCACTACATGTGCAAGAGCCGCCCCTAGTTGAAGAATTGTGAAGTACTTGGACTGTTTGCGTTAAAATTAAAAATCATTATGCACTTATGCACGTAATTTTTAACTCTACTACCATTTGGCAAAGGTTCTCGCGGGAAAGGAAAACAATTAGTATGAAGATACTGTGACAAGGTAAGTGATTAACTTTATGACAGGTGTTTGAAGCGAGGGCGGGTTACTGGCACATACATAAATTAATGAATGGCCTTTGTGTGTTTTTGCAACTTAACATTACGTATGTCGTACGTCACGCGTCAAGCTCCGGCATTGAGTGCTGCAGGAAGTCTAAGGTTATCTAGACATAATAGAAGATTACTTAGAGACACCAGTGCGACCTCAAACCATTTGTCACTGTAGCTAGGGTTCTCAAATAATTTATTTCAGTACCACACGTGTTTTATTAGAGAGAAGACGGTGAAACAAACTCTTCAGCACATGACGCCAAACATTAACCACACTAAATTATAAAAATGTTCGCTAGCAACCCGCTCTGGCCTCGCTTCAGTAAAATGATGCTATTATCCACATTCGAAATTATATTTGAGACATTACATAAATATGATGTTTCTTAGCTTATCATACTTAAGGGTCAATTTTTGGTGTTCTAAAAATATTTAATTATGGCAAGATACATACATACAACAAAGAGTCTAGAACTCTACACTATTATTTAATAATCTCTTTACACAACCTCCATATGTTTGCACGCAAAATCTTTTGGCTGTCATGTTATACTTACATGCAAAAACAAATACTACCCTTACCTAACGACGTTAACAAAATTTGCTATATTAAAAAGCTGCCGGACATTGAAAATAACGTAAAGATTGCGATGAAACATTGCCACAGTACATGTGACGGTGGCGTGTGGCGACCCTGCCAGACTGTACCAGACACGAGTGGTCGAGTCGCCTCGCCCGCCATCTTCATTCAAATCGCTCTTCGACTCATTAGCTTTTTTAAGGCCATAGCAGAAAAAATTGGAGAGCTTACATTATTTCTGACATTTCATAATTTGTCTACTTGATGGCGCGTGTCATGAGAGACGAGCGGGCAGTTTTTTATAGTTATTTTCTTCTCAACGATCTTGTGATTCCCTGATGTGTCTAGGGTGGCATGGACAACACAAATAAGACAATTTTTAACTCCCACGACCTGAAAACATTAATCTGTCTCACAAATATCTGTCCCGGCCGGAAATCGAACTCAGGAAACTTAGGCACACAGGCTAACCAATAAAGCTACGGGATCAAGTTTAGATTCAAATTTTCACATAAATAAGTTACCTCATTGCTTTGAGCAGGATATAACACTAGCGGTTATGTTGGTTTGGCGGAGGTTGGCATTTGTCTGGGTCAGGTAGAGTTCTTTCAAACTGAGTTGTAAGATCTTGACGATCCTGTATTGTTAACAAAATAAATTGTGGTAAATAAAGCCTCGTACACAAACTCGCACTAGGAACCCCTGTTGCGGATGCCACGGGCAAACACTATAGGAGTCATACGAGACGTCACAAATACCCAATAGACAAATAATTACCTGTCACATTCTACCCCGCGCGGGAATCTAACTTGGCACCTTCGCTTCGCAAACAGGACACCGCTGTTTCTCTCAACTTGAACCAGCTGCAGAAAATGAAGACACGCTGTTATTTTACACTTCACGCTTGTGAAATATGAATTTGAATGGGGCTCGATTATTTCGGTGCAATTGCTTTTTTACCTGCATTAGGCTTTGCGACACATGTTTTATAACCTTTTGTACGAGTACGATAAATAATATTGGCAATTTGTTCGGCCGGTGCGCGGTGCTGATATCGTGTTTAATGTTATAATGTTCACGAATTTTATTAAAATGTTCGTTCTGTTTTTCATTTTTGAAAGTAGAATTTTTGTTATGCGAAATATGACAGGTGAAACGAAAGCTTTCTCTTTCATATTTATGGAAATTAATGCGAGTGAAGGAGAGAAATATACTTATTGGTTTTGGTTTTCGTGTTGGCCGTAATTACTTCATTTATGTAGGTATAATTATGACTTACAAGTTTCATATCAGTAAAATCAAGCTGAACTAATTGTTACTGCTAAGATTTGTTTGTCCACGTTTTATGTTAGATTTTATTATTATTTTTTTCTTATACAATGTTTAGCAGGTGTAACTAATTTATGAGAAATCTGAGAAACCGTAACATAATTATACTACGAACATAATTATGACAACATTTGCATTTTAAATAAAAAAATAAGTTTTATGACTATTTTTTATTGAGATTTCAAGTGCAAAACATTTTTATGTGCAAATAGCATACAAACGAACAGTCGGCCCACTTGATGGCAAGTGATCGCTGTCGACCGTGGACAACATGTTATAAGCAAATGCTGATATTTATCGATATCAGCATTTGCTTATATCAATATTTATCGATAAAGTAATGAGGTAACGTTCGGGGTAAAGTCAGCTTTTAAATTATGTTATCTTAATAACAATATTCATGTAGGTATGAGGCTAGGAAAAAATGATAGGACTGCGTAACACTAGATATTAGTAACGTTTGCAAATTAATTTAAATAATATATTTTACAACTTTATATGGACGTAATTTGATAATATTGTTGGCTAAACATATTTGTTGCGTAACCGACTCATTTGGTTATTCACATAAATATGCAGATGGCCATTGAAAAATACGTACAAAAATGTAAGCATTGCGCTCGAGGTGTATAAATTATTGATTTTTGTTTGGTGAAATGTATCAGTAATAATAGTGTTAGTAATGGTAAACCGCATTGATAGCCAAGTGGTTTGAACAATGATGTTAAATGTTCTTATAAAGTCATTGGGTTTGAATGTCGGATTCCCGATCAAGAGAGTCTGGTTTGAATCATTCGTGCAGTCCTAGAAGCTGTACAGAATAAGATTTGGATACAAACAAAAAAAATAATCGTAAAAACAACTAAAAAAAATCTGTAACTTTTACCCTTCAACCCCCGCTTGAGGTGATGCAGGTTTGTTTAAAACTAAATCTTCAGTTTACTTTCCGAAGTCCCAGCAAGATGTTTGGTATGCAGTGTAAGCCGCGCCTTTTATGTTAATATTCGATAAACCAGCAAGCGAGCCCCCTGATGACGAGTGGTGACCGTCAGTGTGGACATCAGTAGCATCGAAGGCAGCGTTCCCGGTCAAGAAAGAAGGAATTAAGGAAAAAATGCCTTCGTTTCGTTTGTATCTGTTATTCACGAGTGTTGATGTAACTTATCATCAAATTGTAATGGTCTGTTTGAGAAGAATATTCTCCTCTGGGCATTTATTTCCTCTGAATCATTTTTGCTGCGAATAGCTTTGCAAAGCTAGTCCAATTGACATGCTGCTGATAATATCTTTATTTAAAAATACTTTTCTAAAAATTCCTCTGCAGTAGGTATTCTGCAAGTATTACGCTGTAATTTGCATATTTAGAACTATAATTAAACAGCTGTTACGATATCATTTACAAATCTACGATTCACATTTGATGAGTTTTGACGAGTTAGGTACATGTTAGCACTAATTTGTAGCTATTAAATTAGGCTATCTTTCTATTAATCAGCAAAATGCTGAGTACCTATGAGTTTAATGTACAAACTGAGTTTCTTTCGTTTGTGTTTAAATATTAAAATTAAATATGACATACTCACGTCATTTTAGAATCCTGGGTCGGAGTTATGGGTCAGTAAGTATTTATAGCACAGCGCTCAGCTCATAGCCCGGCGGTTTGCGATGATCGACAAAATTAAGCAACAGCGGGCGCGACCTACTGTGGTAGGGGAACGAAGTCCTCCGTGAGGAAAGTATGGATGCGTGGAACATTTAACGCCACTGCGGAGATAACATTAGATATTGTCGCAGGTATAATCATAATACACGTTTATTTACTCTAAATATCAATTAAAATAGGCTCCGCTTTTGAATGCTGCTGCGATTAGGGACTCCATGCACAAGGCTTTTTATTTCTATTCTATTAAAAAATCTCAAAAGATGTTTGACAGATCCGACCTTGTTACTATTTCTAGGATCGCCATATTAGACTAGTGGCCTTGTGATGCTTATGGCATAGAACTAGCGTATTAGGCTTACAATAAGAGTACTAAAATACTGAATGCACTCTGTACCAGCCCCGAGCGCAACGGCATAGACCACAGCCTTCTAAGAGAAAATCTTGGTATTATATTATTAGAAATTTGGGAGCAAGAGAACATGCTTTGTTTGATATTTATCAAATAACAGTAGCGCATTACTTAAAAACAATATTGAGAGGAAACCGAACAGTTGCAAAGATCCAGCTCTCAGATATTGTCCAAAACACAAGTGACTCAACGTCCGGGTGACCTAAGAACCAAAGATCACAATCTTGCAAAACTGTTCATTGCATACGTTTTAAGAATATCTTTTAAAAATAACTGTTATTTTTTCAAGCACGCGTCTTGTGACTCTGCTGCATCCGAATGGTTCATCTGTTGAGACATTGTAACCTTGAGTGACAGGTGTTCACGGTCATCGACAGGGCTGTCACCAATTCTAAATCTAGGTCGGATTAATTCCGAATGTTTGTTGATTTATCCAATTCTTTGGTAGGTATATACTTGCTCTTGAGTGATTGTTATGTACCAGAGACCCACTCTGCACTCGAAATTTGACCGTAATTCACTATGTCAAAGGGTTACTTCACATTGACAGTATAAACGTTCACATTTCAAAGTCATGTCGTGACGTCGTGTCATTTTAAATTTTGCGTTATTTTTATTTCCCGTCTGTTGTAAAAAAAATTGCTGTTCGTTTGTTTGTCTTGTCTATTTGTATTTGTCTGCAACATCGGATTTAAGCACACCGGAATGTGTGAGTATTGGCAGCCCTAGCTACCGGTTAGTTGTAGGACTACGTATTCCGCACATGCGCTGCAACACGTTTTTGCAACGACGCAGTCTAATGAATTTCTAATGCACCTTTGGCCTGACAAAAGATAAAGTTTCGGTACCTACGTATATTTATACTTTTTCATGCAAAATGTCAAAGCCGTTAAGTAAGGAATAAGTTTAAACTGCGTAATGTATTCTAAGCTCAGGGAGACTACTGGTGGTTATCTTTCCGTCCGGCTGGCTAGTCACCACCCTCCTACAATCAGTATTCAAATAACGCGACAATGTGTCGTTGGGAGCTTTAGAGACAGAATTTTCATTCTTTCTATTCTTTCTTCTACTGGCTTTCTTTTTTACTGATGTCCATTGCGACGGTGACCACTTACCATCAGGTGGCTCGTCTGCTTCTGTGTCAGCTGTTTATATAAGCCTGAAATTCCGACGCGGGCTATGGCAGAAATGTTACTGGTTGTACTTTTTAGTCTTTATGCGATTAATGGTTATTCTTTGGCATGTTCGTTATATTAATATTGTTGTTTTTGGTGCAATTCAGCGTAAAACATTGTTTAGTAATCGTATTCGGAAATGTATATGGGTTTATTAGGAGGAGCTCTACTATCTCAGTCCTAAGGACTTTACCGCCACTATATTCTGACTGTAGTTTCTTTGATGTTTGTCCTTTTCTGCTCTTCTTGTGTCTTTACGGAACTCGCTGTAACTTTATTCCAGTTCTCCTTACCAACACTCCATCAAAATACAAGTTAACTATAATTTACTGTAACTTGCCTCTGATTCTCTTCTACCTCTTCTACTTTTACCCTAGCGATACCTCCATGAACCATATGCATACATATGGTACATATCACGTTTTTTTGCATCATTTTACTCATGCATTCACATTTTATGCACATCATTCCTCTGCCTTAGGTTGTCTGTAAAAATCGCTTTAAGCGATTAAACCGCCAACTTTTCTTAATGCTTATTTCTCTTGAAGTACAACAAAATAAATAACATTATTTAAAGTTAGCTACAGAAAACCGGATGGACGCGCAGAAAAATTAGGTACGTAAGTTACAAGGAACCCTAAAACGATCAACGTAAACACAAGGTGTCCAATACTTCAGTATATGTGTCATATTGCGATAGCGACCTTGGCTTGGGCTTATGATCGGCGCGATCAAGGCTGGACGTTTTTAGAAATACGCATTCCTACCACGCGCTACCACTTGAGCCGCGAGTGGTGCAACTGGCGTTTATGAATTCTTAATGCGTCGCTTACTATCTTCACCACAAAATAAAAATTATAGCGTGGTCAGACTTGCTATTCCGCGCAGGTTTAAAATCATCGAAGTGCGGTTTCCGCGGAGATAAGCGCCTTTCCCTGCAACTGCATAAATGTTTTCAAAATGAGTGTCTAAATGACAAATTATTTTGGGTTGGGAGGGAGATTAATGCAGAGCAATGTGTTTGCAAAGTCTCGTAAGAATAGCAAGTCTTTTTCAGCAGAAAAAGATTTGAAACAAATCCGTACGGGGTAAAGGTAAATAAAAGCGTTTCAATTCTTGCTGTGTAAAGTAGTAGGATGGTGAAAGTGGCATTCCTGGTTCGACCAGGATCTGAGGGCTCCTAGAGTGCGGCCGGGCAAGGGGATACCTACAAAGGTCCCGGATCGGATCCTTTGGGCATTGCGCATGAGTGACACTGGCGTATTCCTTGTAGTTCCCGCTGTATATGCCAGGTGGCTATCGAGGAAGTTTTAGTGGATTCCGACTTTCGGGTATCTTCCGAAGATTTCCCTCCGGAATTAAGTCAACTATGTCCTTAGTTGGTCCTTCTCCAACCACAAAGTAACAGCAGCTTCACCCGTAACCACTTAACAAAAGCTGGTGAATCTGCTTATTTGCTACATCAATTACACACCTAAACAAAAGGACAGGGTTCTCACGTAAATAGCAAATATTTGCTCAGTCAATTTACTGAGACGATACACAATGTTTACAAATATTTTGATGGGCTAACAGTAGCCGTTGGGAAATCATTTATGTCTTTGTCCTTTCTAACAGAGGAATCAATTCAGTGCACACTGTTTGCTTCAAATGGTTTGAATACGAGGTCAATTTCCAGCTGGTATTGCCTGCTACTTACCTGGTATTAGGATTGGTTTGGAGAATACGCTTTTGGTGTGTTTGTTGGCTTGTAGGAGCAAGCAAGCCAGGCGTTAGGAGGTCTAATCATCCATCCATCCATCCATCAGCCTTTTGTCGTCCACTGTTGGACATAGGCCTCCCCTAACTTAGGTGTAATAAATGTCACTAAACTTATTTATTTAAATTGTTAAGGTATCGTAAACGGTAAATTCTCTTTCATTCCTTTTCCTTCTTTTGTGGTCTTACAAATGACCATGGGCGAAGGTGACCTTATCATTTGAAATGAAAAATGGCAAGAGAAACCTAAAGATGTCTTTCTAAAGCCTATTCAATGATACCCCACTTAATATAGTTCATTGACTTATTTTTTCTCTTTTTCACAATCTCGTTATTAGCGTCTGTATTAAGTGATGCCTACCTGCAAAATTAAGACAAATCGATTTACGAAATCATCAAATTCTGGCCAGAGATAGAAACGTAGACGCACCCCTCTGCGCTTCCAAAAACTGTTCACGTTTAAACCCTGTGTGCGTACTAACGTGAGACATCATGCACACGATGCCTGAAGTTCGCCACAAAAGATCAAACATACATACTTTACGTACACTGTTAAACACAGTACCCTTCTTTACGTCGTAATTATTCAGCCAAGTCTTACTTAAGTTACGAGATCACTAAACACACCAACGATTATAATTATAATTACATTTAATGAGACGTAGATAGTTATAGACGTTACAAAAATAGCATAATTAAATCGTGGATTGGTAACCAAATCTTTAATTACCGCGAGCGGCGTTTACAACATTTTATGTTAAACAGTTTATGCCTTCTCGTTACAATAGTTTTCTCCTACTGAATATTCAACGATTTTTTAAGAATTCACATAAAAATTTATGAATGCGCTTACCTATCGGACTATTATAAACTTGCAATATTACATCATTAAAATTTTGATGTAAACGGGGCTGTCAGGGCTGACCATTTTAATTAAAAGTTGGTAAAACACAGTCATGATTTCCTGATACAAAATATGCTTTTAATTATCATAATTATGTAAATAGCCGACCGATAAACGAAAAGCTTGGGCAACTGATGGTGAATAGTCACCATACGTGAACTCTCGCGATATCAAAGACATCCCTGACGTGTTGGCGACGCGGAAGCGGAAAAGTCGTTTCTCAAGGCTGGGCGTATGCTGGAATGCAGGCGACGCAGTACAGCAAATCACAGTTCAGTACACCTCAGGGCAGTTGAAGCAGACATGTGCCCCCTCCGTATGCTGCGACGCAACTCATTCGCATCTTACTTAGTTATTACAAAGAATAGACGTTTGACAATGATTCTATTAAACGTTCTGTCATGACTGTCATTGCAACAAAACTACGCCGCGCGGCGCGCTGAAATCTGTGCCGGCTCTACAACGGGACGCAGAGCAGGACTGACACATGTCAACGTCTGACGTGCCTGCGTCGCAGCATACGTAGCTCAATGACGTTCCATACTTTACAAAATCTGCTCAGTTCTGCGCTGCGTGGAACTGCATCGCCTGCGTTCCAGCATACTCCCAGCCTAACTCTCTCCGACATTGCGGCTGAAACATTTCACTGCTCACCCTGCGCTTTATTTATTCAACTTGTTAAAATAGCACTATTATTCGCTTAGTTAGTCACTATGTATGTATTGAATATGAAAAAGTATTTAGTAGAGTACAAAATTAAACTATATCAAAATTATTTAAAATGTAAACTAATTAAAAACACTAACGCGACCAATATCCGGGAATCGAACGCTGGTTCTTCCACTCGACTGTTAAGACTGTATGTGTTATACAAATATGATTTTTAGTACGGCCGACGGTTCTAGGCCGCTCTGAAGTTAGGCTTTCGGATATAGTGCGCAACTATTGTACTTTAGAGAGAGATAGCGACACGAACACTGAGCGTGTGACTGAAACAAACAATGCTCAAACTCAAAGTGACACCCCGCGCGTCTTGCCACCATTTCGATCCTAAAATTGACTTTTGGGCAGCGATCCGAACAAAGTTCAGAGCGGCCTAGAACCGCCGGCCGTACTATACTTAGTAAGAAACAGACGGTAAATACTTCTCGTTTACAAACAAACAACGTTACTGTTTTAAAACTATTCATGACGCTCAGTAATTAGTTAGTACTTGACGGAGACTGTTCGCAGAATGAAATCTCATTTGCGTAACTTACAAGAAACGGTTCTGTTTGCATAATGTTAGAGGTCAATATTGTTTGCGATGTCGTTTAGACTGTATTTCGTATATTAATTTTATTTGAATGATGATACATTTAATAGCTTGTTATGATTATGTTTTCGTGTCTTGTAAGTTAGCGGTTAACTTTTATTACTTATTTATTAGGTTATAATTATATGTAATGCACAGAGAGGTTAAAAGACACGTTTAATTTTTTGTTATATTATGTTTATTATTATTCTGTTTTATAATGATACCTTCCTAGGTAAAATTCATTAAAACACGAGTACCTAGTGAGCTTTGCTCTTATTAATTTAACATATTATTGTGACTATTATTGAGAGTTTTTAAATATTAGTTGTCTTTCAAGTATTCAAAGCATGTCAAAATTCTTTCCACGATTATGGAAAAGGACAGACGAACAGATGATAGATTTACATTCTACATTACACACATACAAGTGTAGTCACTATTTTGTATTGCTATAAAATTATTGATTATAGCACCTACTTACAATAAAATTTCTGTTATAGCTTAATAATTGGTTGTAAGTACAAAAAAACTGCACGGTCACCCACAAGGTTAGGTCGTGACCTCTTTGTAATGGAAGATTTTAAACTGTTTACCTTTTTGTATCTCAATGTGTTGCTTTAAGTAAAATCATTTGACCCGTCCTCATTGAAAAGCGACTGAGATATTTAAAGACGACTTACGTTTTTGTTGCCTTAGAAGTAAGTAATTAATTCAGTTAATCGAGTAAAGTGAGAGGTTTGCTCTGATCAATAAGCTATTTTAATGAGGTCAGTGGTAATTTCAATCAAAATATTTATGGCTTCAAAGGCAATTTTGATAAGACCTTTTTGGAACGAAGTTCCTTACGGCAGGCTTGGAGGGGATAGGTTTTGCTGCGGCGACCGAACTGAAAAATATGTGATAGTAAAACCGTAAGAAAAAATGCGTGGAATAAAAGCGTTAAATGAGACGTGCGCAGGCGCGACGTATAATACCTTTCTCTTTCTCCCTCTTTCTTTTCGTTCGCCGTTGCCTTCATTAGCCGAAGGAACTTCGTTCCTACCTGGAGTCCCACGACACCACATCATTTTTTTAAAATTAATATCTGTCAAATTCTAGCTATCTACCAATAACAACAGGGGTAAGGACCGACCGCGAAATGCTCTCTGAAGTATTTGTGAAACTATCTGTAGCTGTTTGGTACTTATCCAACATCACGCCAAACATTGTTTCCATAGGCAGTATTTGACGCCCCGAAATAGCGCTCCTCCATCAGTTTATTGGAACATTTTATCACAACCCATAACTGTTCCACTGCTGGGTCTCCTCTCATAATGTGAGGGGTACAGGCCATAATCCACCACGCTGGCCAAGTGTGGGTTAGAAGACATTACACACCTTTCAGAATATTAAGGGGAACTCCCTGGTGTGCGGGTTTTCTCACGATATTTTCCTTTCCTGGAGCAATTGATAATTAAATTCTAATACGCATATATTTTTTGATAACTAGAGGTGCGTGCAGGATTCGAACCGGCCCCCTCGGTGCGAAGTCCAACGTTCAACCACTCAGCTATCACTGCTATATTGGAACCTTTAAACCCTCATTAATATTCTGACGTAGAATAGATGTGGTAGGTCAGGTTGCTCATCACCGTCGACCACGAGAGCGGTCTAAGAAATAATTATTTTACAACCAAACATACGAAATCAATGAATTTAACGCGCGGTGCGTCTGTGATGTTGCAAAACACGCGGCCTCTTTACAGTAGGCGGGACGGATCGGCAACGACACGACCACGACGTGTCGTAAGCAAAAATTAATACTCATATACACGTCAGCATTAGGATACCGTATGCTGTGGGTGGGGCATACACAAAAACATGAGATGTCACAAAAACGAACAAAGACTGTCACACTTAGAGAAACCAAGTCCGCGCGGCCATTTTGAAGCACCTTAATTGGAGTCAGAGATGACTCCAAACACCGGGCAGCTCCGTAGTGTTCAATGTCGACGCACGCCAAACGTGTCTCGCGAAAAAAAAGGAATTATGACGATTTGTCCAGTTAAATTGTGTCACAAAATATCTGAAAAGCTATTCATGTATTATTGCTAAAAAAATATGATTATCCGCAGCCGAAGTTCGGGAAAGTTTCGGTTTAGTGCTTCACTTTAGACAGAGCGCTTGTATGAAGACTGTCTTTCTATAGTGTTATTATTCTAAGCTGTCACATAATTTTAACTTACCTACTAATGCCCAGGGCAGAGGCGGAATCGAACTGGCAGCTATACACTATTTTTTTAAGTTTATTGTCATTTTTTAAAATGAAAGAGAAATGTATCAATAGACGAAGAAGATTTCACAGTAAAATGCAATGATATATTACACTAGATACGCCACCAAGGCTCCTAACGCGTGCAGTGGAAACGACCCTACGTGTGACCGTTTCAACTTTCAATCGGTCGAGCTGTCGGCTGTCATTGTGAGCGCACGATACTAAAAAAGGTAAAATGCCTGCTTGTGCATTTCGAAAGTGCAACAATTATGATAGAAAGGTGAAGAAAGAGGACGGTATATCATATCACAGGTAAATGTATAAAAATATTGAAATTTTAAATAGATTAATTTATAATTTGTAATTTTAATGAATCACAGCTTGTTTCCAAACGATAAAAGAGATAGAACATTGCTTCACTCACAGGTGTAACAAAGATAGCACATACGCTAAGATCATAGATTAGAGGCAACAATGCAGACAGTAGGTGCAATAGGTAGACAAGAAATTGTTAGTGTAACGATGAGATTTTTTTATAAATTTAGGCTGAATTCTTTTGTTTCTACGTTAAGTAAACCGTTATGTTTTTAATGTTCCGTAGATTTCCTACCAACAAGGTTAATCAACAAAATTGGATAACTGTTGTGCGGAGACAAAGATGTGAATATTATTTAATGCCTTCAAATTATAGTAGGATTTGTAGTAACCACTTTAAAAATGAAGGCAAATATACGTCAAGAAAAGGTTTGACATAAATGACGACTTAATTTAATTCATTAATTTAACTCATGATAACCATGATTTTACATCTAAATCACGTGCTGCATCAAAAACATATTTCACTTATACCATAATATTTTGTTTTAATTTTTTTATATAATATTTTCTTACTTATAAACCCCCTGTTCAAATTTTCAAAATGCTGATTCTAATACTTAGACGACGGTTAGATGTTAATATTATGTACTTCAAAGAGTCATAGCAGTTTTAGGCATAAATCATTCTAAGAATAAATGTCTCGTCTGTTACATTTATCTATGACACTTCTGGTTAACGTCAATAGACGTCAGTGCAATATTTCGGATCGTTTGTCAGGTTCAATTTTCATATAAGTAACATGTCTACCTCTTTTTACTTATAATGTCATTGGTAAAATGTATATTTATCAAAAATAATAAAAATAGGAGGCTCTAAACGGCTCTGTTTTAAATATTTTGCAATCGTGATCAAAATTATACAGTACGAAACACTACCATGTCATACAGAATCAATACAGAAAGTCTCTAATAAACAATTGTACGCATGTTGGCATAATGGAGAAGGCAAAAGGGTCAAAATATTACTATCAAATACACCTAAAATCCGAGCTTAGGTCATATACATTACACAACTTTTTATTTCACTTCAATACATGAAGTATTTCCGAAGTTATAAAGACGAGAAGTTCAAGCCCTTTTTTGAATTTCCGCGCTTACGCTATGACGTCACGATGTAGTTCGGCCGCGAGCACGATACGGCGCAAGTATAGAAAATATGGGTCTATGCAGTTCAAAAATCAATAACTTTCTTATTTCTATAGATACAGACTTGAAATTTTGCATAGATGTAGTAGATAGTATGCGAATTATATATGTTATTTTATTATTGATAACTAAGGTTTGCTCGCGGCTTTACTTGAGTTTAAATTAACATTTCGGTCAAAAATCCCTATCAACTACGCGCGACTACTGAGTGATGACGTCATCGAGTAGTGACCGCCCACCTGCGTTTTTAAAAAAACCAATGGCCGTAAATACGCACTTTGATCGTTAATATCTCAGCCATTTATTGAGATATGGAAAAAGTAAAAACACAGTTTTTCTTGTAATTTTTTATAGACTTATTTGACGTGTAAAAAAAATTCGTTTGCCTGGTCCATTCACGAAATAAGAAATAGTTGAAGTCGCGGTAGCGCCATTGTAACCAAGCATTTTGGTTGGAGAAAACATCGTCAATCACCATTGACATATTACTAATCACGCTCGAGAATGAGCGTGATTAGTATTAGTAGAGATTAGTTTTCTCCGTTGTGAAATAATTATCAAAAATATATTTATGTTAAGTCAATGTAACTTAGAATTTTACTGTGAGTTTACAGTAAAATTCTACTGTTACCTTGGCGTGGACCACAGATATTTTGAGCGTGGACGTTCTGATGTATTACACTTCTGTGGTACATGTGAGGGCAGTCGTGACCATTTTAAGTACTTGTAAATTATCTGTGATATATTAGAGCGAGCCACTGTGATCTGGGTCAGTCTTCGGTTTAGTACTGCCATTCAGAAGCTCACCAAGGATGCCCAGTAAATCGTCATTTAATTAGCCTGACGTTCTTAAGAATTAATTCATTCATATATGGCATTACACAACATTGCATTCTGGTGACACAGTGGTCGGTAGGTACTTCTAAATGTGTGCCACACAAGATATATAAGTATAATGAGCATAGGTTTAGAACTGAGGTGCAGTATGTAAGATGCATTTGCTTAGATTCCCAAAACCGACTACTTAGGTACGTTGAAGTCAAATATCTGGTAATTTAAATTAAGAAACAGAATTTCTGTTGGTATTAATTTGTATTTGCGTCATTTGATTTAGCTCCGACCAAAGACAACTATTATTATCTACACATTGGGTCTGACATAGTTCTGCTCACGATTATGGAAAAGTTTCGAATTCATTCCGTCATCAGCGCAGATGATACAGCTGGAAGAATGATGAATTAATTATGATGTTTTTGGGCCAGTGTGGCAGTGGCCGGTAGTGAGCGTCGGATTCGTATTTAGTTCAATAGTTTGCGTCCTAGAAATTGTGAAGCAGCGATGTATGTAAATTTTGAAACGGACTGTACAAGCGGAATCATTAAAAAACACGTGAAGTTAGCAGCAGAGTCCAGAAAACTGCTTGTCAGGAACTACTGATCAATTCAGATGATGCAATGAAAACCGCCTTCAAATAATGATTTTCGTTGCAAGATTACCTATTACAAACACTGATATCGTTTATTGAAGCGAAAAGACGAGGTTTGTTAATTTAGTTGTTCAAAATGAATCGGCTTTAACAAATTTTCTTCAACCTATTAATGGCCCACTGAGCATGGGGCCTCTTCTCATAATTGATGAGGCCTAGAGCATACTCCAACATGCTGCTCCAGTGTGGATTGGTGAAGGGTTAGTGGCAAACCCAAGAATTGGGAGTTTTCCGACATGGCCAATCGACTGCTACCGAATGATAACAACCAGGACTGACAGCTTTACGTGCTCTCCGAAGCACGGATACGCTCAAGAAATTTTTGCCACTAGCGATCGCCCATTCACTTACTGACCGCGCCCGCTGTTGCTTAACTCGGTCGATCCCTAGGACCGATACAAGCTGCCGGGCTATGAGCTTATTGATTGCTACTTACTTATTATACCGGACAGGCAGACAGTGACATTGCATAACCATAGGCCACGGACGGAGCCCGTCATACGAATTTTACCTTTCATTTTTTCTCAGGTAAAAGTGTTTTAAGTGTGGGCGTGGCACTTGAGATGACAGCAAACATCAAGCATTATCGACACGGCCTATGTTGGTTTTCTATTTTCTCCACCACTTACATTGTAATTACTAGTTAGTTGGTTAGACCCACACCGCTGTCATTTTTTATTTGTTTCTCCTTATCTTATCTTATCTTGAAGAAAAAGCTCTGTTAACTTAGCAAACGCCTCGTTTCATACAAGGCGTTTGCTAAGTTAGCAGAGCAGACCATATCGGAACGGCCTAGAATAATATAATAGCACGCCAGGGGGTCACACAGAAGCCGACTCCTTGTTTGGAGGTAGGGCCTGTCCTTGAATTATTATTTATTGGCCATCAATGCATTGTTTAAAGCAGTTGATGTTACTGATGTCGTAATCGTATGTCAGCTATTTAAATTAAAAATTAACGAATAAATGAAAGCTTACTACGGAACTCTATACTGCGCGGTCCGACACGCTCTTGGCTGGTTTTTATGTATACCTAATAACAGTGATGGTTTTTGTGCGCTGTGGTGAGGCTCAACAGGAATATTCTGCTTTGAACTTTTGAAGCACGGTACTGCCGTCAGAAGCATAAAGGGCACAACTAATTTCGAAAAAAAAAAATGTTAGTTCTGCCCTTTTTCCTTCGAGAAAAATGTTAGTTCTGCCCTTTTTCCTTCGAGAAAAATGTTAGTTCTGCCCTTTTTCCTTCGAGAAAAATGTTAGTTCTGCCCTTTTTCCTTCGAGAAAAATGTTAGTTGTGCCTTTTTTCCTTATGACGGCAGTGTAGCTCTTCTTCATAGCACCATACTTTGCTTAACATGCTCAATATTTTCGCAATACGGTTCAGTCACGGGTGAGTCACGGCTTAACACTGGCCGCAGACAAACAGACAAAGGTTCTAGAATCATTGTTTTGGGTTCTACTGCGTTGATAAAGTCCCACAACCCGGGTTCTACTGCGTTGATAAAGTCCCACAACTTGGGTTCTACTGCGTTGATAAAGTCCCACAACTTGGGTTTTATTGCGTTGATAAAGCCCCACAACTTGGGTTCTACTGCGTTGATAAAGTCCCACAACTTGGGTTCTACTGCGTTGATAAAGTCCCACAACTTGGGTTCTACTGCATTGATAAAGTCCCACAACTTGGGTTCTACTGCGTTGATAAAGTCCTACAACTTGGGTTCTACTGCGTTGATAAAGTCCCACAACTTGGGTTCTACTGCATTGATAAAGTCCCACAACTTGGGTTCTATTGCGTTGATAAAGTCCTACAACTTGGTTCTACTGCGTTCATAAAGAAACTTCTTCTCGTATATCTTTCATGTACAGACAGGGACCGGTTACATTTTTATTAAGTATACGTATAATTTTATCTAAATACTACATACAATATACAAAATTCACGTTGTAATATTTACCTATACTTCTAATTAAATGACCTTACGTGGAAAAGGTTAAGTGTTCCTTGTTAATTCAATTATCACATGGTCAAGATTCTCTCGCTATGTACCACTAAATAATAACAAAAACACTTATTGTGACATAGTCAAGGTAACAAAAATACGCTGTTGAGACTTGAGACATCAAACTAAATTGTTAATGGAGTCCAGCAAACGATAAATTAACTCGAAGGCCTATCGATTAGAAAACAACCATAAATGTTATTTGGTAAAATTTTACTAATTTAATTAAATTCTGGCTGATTAATAAAATATTTATGTGGTTAACGGTACTTATGGATGTTGAGTCATCCTCACTCGACCTGGTTCTGTCAGGGTTAAAAATAGGGTTGTCATTATCTATACATGTGAATAAAATAAAATATCTTTCTGTGATTTCGAAATAACTGTGTTTTCTTAGTTATAGTCGCGGCACGAAACGAAGGCCCCGTTGACGTTTATTTGACGTCTGTCCACTCAAGTTTCGTATGAATTAACTAGCTGTGACCGCGACTTCGTCTGCGTGGATTTTTAATTTTTATGGAGAAATTTCTAAAATAAAAGTAGTCTTAGTTACTCCTTATTACATCAACTAACTGCCAGTGAAAGTCCCGTTAAAATCGGACCAAAAGCTGTTCCAGAGATTAGCCAAAACAAACAGACAGGCAGACCGACAGATAAACAAAAATTGTTAAAAATGTTATATTGGTATATGTACCGTGTATACATCCATATGCATTTAGTATAAATCGGTTATTTTAATATTACAAACAGACAGATAAAGAAGGAAGAAGGACGACGAAACGATAGCGTCCCAATATGACATATATTTGAAAAATACCCTTATTTTTTAAGATCTTAAAAAACATAAGAAATATCTCTTTAAGTAGCCACAAAAAAAAGATTTTCATTTATTTTTGTTTGTGTAACTTTTCTTGGACTAACTTGTCTAGTTCAACTGCGTACAACGGAACGTCATCGTAGTGATTAAGTACTCTGTGAACGTCATTTGGCATCGACCCATCGGGCCATCGATGCGACCCAGTGTTGCCAGATACCACATAATTATGGTAGGTCTACCGGAAACGATGTTTAGTGTTTTTAGTACATTTTACCGTATTTTGACCCACACAAAAACTGATTGCAATAGGGAAAACCTCAAATCTCATACAATACACCGTATTTTGTAGAATTCACGGTATTTCTAGTTTTTGCATCTGGAAACACTGATGCGACCCGATTATTAGTTTTCTATTACTAGCATCATTGGGGCTTAAAACGCAGTTTTTGTGTCTAATCTATGTTTTATACTCTTTGGTCGTTTGGTGGCTTGATGGCATGATGGCTTTACTTCGACTTCTTCACTTCACCTTGTTGTTGAATGTTGACGTTGTTGACTTGTTGTGAATTGTGATACGAAGTGCGCTATTTGGATTTCCTTCTGTTGTTTTGACCTTGGCATTGTTTTACGGACTGATAACGATACTTGTGACGATTACCTGTGCTTTTGACTTCTGGACACCGATTTTGCTTTTTTGTTTTGGATTCGTGAGAGACCTGATATATCATGCAGACGCCACAACTAGCCCATTGCTGTGTGTTAATTGTAACATACGCATCGATACACTTCGCCGCCATCTCGTTTTTGAGCTTGATACGAGAGTAATTTCTAAGATCTGCGAGTGGAATTCTTCAATAGTAGTACGTATTTTAAAATACCTACTTATTTTAGTACTCAAACGTAACTAAACCATCACACACAATCATATATCATAATACAACTCTAATTCTTATTTTAGATTACTGAAGAAGATTACATAATTATGTGATCCCTGTAAACAATTGGCAATGCAGCAGGTCAACGCCGGATTAGCTAATGAACCTGGTGCCTCATCTTCCCGTGGCCACATGCATGTTTGCGTACCTTGTGGAAGTTCTCTGCGAAAGCGTAAACGTGATGATCTTATTGTGAGAGAGAATCCATCTCAGTTACAACCAGCGATACATATTGAAGTTGAAAATAGAATTGCCCCACGGCAGGTAATTATGATTTATATATTATGCACTTTTTTCTTTGTATTGTTATCAGTGTTATAGTGAATTCATCACTGCAACCTAATATTATTTTATATCAATGTCTTTATTTGCTTGGGTTCAATAATAATGAGCTGTAACATGTTAAGACAAGGCTGTATGTTGTTTCAGGCAACTCCATCAGACCATGTTTGTCATCCCTGTTGGCTGAGACTCAAGAGAGTTGCAATGCTTAATATGCAGCAAAATATTGAGCAGCAGGTCGAACCAGAGCCCGAGCCAGAGCGGGAACCGGAGCCAGTATGGGAACCGGAGCCAGAGCCAGAGCTTCAACCCCAAGAACCTACAAGCTCTACAAACACCAACGAGCATTCTGAAGAAGAATCCGATGTGATTACTTTATCGCAGTATAGACGAGCAGCTAATACTGCAGCACATTGTGTTTTTTCTGGTTGCCGGAACAGAGATTTACATAGGATTTCTGACCCATTAAGAGCAACAACTCTAAGCAGATACAAATATTACTTGCCTATAAATGCTCATATTTGTTTAGAATGCTCATAATACATTTCTGGATTTCTCAAGTATGGAAAGTGTTGGAAGAATTGATGAACATTTGTTTCATTATTGGCTTGGTATCCCGTGAACATTTGTTGCAACACAATTTAATAATTCCAAATGCTATTTATAATGAAAATGATAAAAATACCATAATTATATGTGATGGGACTTATATTTATATAAACAAAAGTTCCAATTATATGTTCCAAAAGGACACATATTCCCTTCATAAATATAAAAACTTGTTAAAACCATTTTTGCTGGTGACACCTGATGGCTACATTGTTGACTGCTTTGGCCCATACAAAGCTACCACATCTGATGCAGATATAATGAAGTCTCTTTTCACTGAACTCTCACTGAAAACTCTCCTCTCAGACAATACTTTCAAAATAATGATATTTTTATTCTGGACAGGGGATTTAGAGACTCAATTAGTTTGTTAGAGGCTTGCAGCTACAAAACATATATGCCAGAATCCCTGCTTGAGGGTCAACATCAGCTCACCACCGAGCAAGCTAACAGGAGTTGTTGCGTTACAATATGCCGTTGGGTGGTGGAAGTCGTTAATGGGTACTTCAAACGAGACTAAAATATTCAGGCAATTTTTTTTTAATAAAACCGTTCCACATATAATGCAAATGTTTACCATAGCTGCAAGCCTTTTAAATAAATTCCGTGTTCGGTTAAAAAATAGAAATGATGCTGAGCAAATCATAAATGTGATTAGGGAACGATTTCCATTAAATAATAATTTATCTCATTTTGTAAACGCAATGAATATGAATAGACGCACATCTGATTTCACTAGTATAACAGCTCATTCCAATACTAATATAATATTCCCCCATTTAGAATATAGTGAAGTTATATTATTTGCCCTAGGAACATATCAGATTCGACAGGCTAGGTCCTATTATAGTGAACATGTCAGGTTTCACGGAGGGTATCGCATTGAAATAAGCAGAGAAAACATTAATGTAAATGAGTATTGTTTGAGAGGAAGTGGAAATAATTCGCTAATAAGAGGCAAATTAAGTCCAGACACATTTCGAGAAAAGTATATTATGTTTATATATTAATTGAAAATAATGTGTCTGGAAGGGAAGCTATAGTAGAATATTGTTGTAATTGCCTTGTTGGTAGAAGAACTGTTGGGTGCTGTGCACACGTTATGACACTTGTGTGGTACCTTGGGTGGGCCAGGCATCAGCCCACAATATCAGAACCAGCAGCATTCCTCGATGCTGTAGTTGTAAGAGAGGATGATGAATAAAAAGTATTTTTGTCAAGCCTATTTCTTTCATTTTAAGTACTCTTAAATCCTACCTTTACTACCTACCGATCTACCTACATTTATTCCTGTAAGCTACTACATTACTCGATTTGTCAATGTAAGTCCAACTTGAGCATTGAATACCGAAAGACGGTATGTATCTAGCGACTAACTCTCCTCAGGCAGAATTGATGGTGTCAAACCACAATAAAGCCTTGAAGTCTTTCAAGATAGGCTTCATGTGTGATGTTATGCCATCCTTATTTTCTAAACTACATGTTGTGCAAGTTAAAGCAATATAGAATTTCATTGAATTTATTGAGTCATATAGACAGACACGGGGTTAGTGTTCTTTGATAGATATTCTATTTTTTTGGTAATTCTCTGAGAAATCGAAACAAATAGAAACAAGATCAATAATTACCCTTCTCGCTTATCGCTAACTACACTTTTAGGCTACGCCACAGTCGGATAAAAGATACTTGTGAATTCTAACCTCAAAAGTATTGTTGACTTTCAGACGTTATTATAAAAAATCGTGGCTATTTAGGAATGATTTTCAAACAGGATGGTGTTTAGAACATAAAAACAAACCGATCTAACTGTAGCTTATTTTGGGACATCAAAAATAAAAGTCGAGTCCAGCTCCTATAGAAATTTGGCCATTGTTCTTTGAAGGACCAAATTCCTGTTCTTTATTGTCAATACTGATGTGCAATGAGTCATAAATATTGAATGTATAACTTAGGACCCAAAGTTATTTTATACAATATTAACAATATACAGGGTGTTAGGGGTCCAAACAGGAACCTTGTAACCACGCTTTCGGACCGTGATTCTAAGTAATACTACTTACATCGAAAAAAATATTCGGTGCATTTTTTGGACCATATAATTTTTTTTAACTATTTTTTTTTCTGAAATTTTGAAATAATAATAAATAGCCAACTCTCTTCGTGTGCAATTTTATTATTGGAACATAGATGACGATCTATTCAGTAACAGTAGGTACAATAATTAGGGTGCAGACCTTGAGGTCTATGTGTAGGACTGTATGGAATAGTAAAATTCAATCACTGTAGCCAGGATAGGCCGGAATAATTATGACAATTATATTTATTATTATGACTATAAAATAATAATAGTATCATTGCAGCCGAGCCATTCAGCCAAAGGGCTTCTAGACATACAAACGGATAAATTTGATATTGCAACATAATGTGTCACAATCACAACCTTTGATTCTCACTTTCCAATGACCCGCACATATCTATGTACAGGTGAATAGTGATGTCCGTTTATCGATGGTTTCGATCGATGTAATTTAAATATGCGCCATAATTTATCAATTGAAAATTGAATATTACGATTATTAAAACTATCTTTAATCGTGCTTGTACTGTGTACAATAATAATACGGTTTTAAAAAAATGTCGATGAGAAAATTCTGTATTCTAACTAGGGGCTAAGTATATATGTAAATAATATGTAGGTTTAATTGTGGTATTGGTCATTGTTCGGATAATGATTTCCATTGATTGATTGATGAATTGACATTCACATGACGCTTGTAGCGTTAAAAAGCATCTAGCGGAGCCTTTCTTAGCTAAGCCATACACTTACAAACACAATACATACATATGCCGGTTAGGTATATTTATTTTTACGTACTTAATTATACTGATGTTCGTTTTATCGATAACTACCTGACCTGTGTTGCCCCTCACTTACAGGTAATTATTATGTCACTTTACGTAAAATGTAAAAGCGAAAATAATTATGAGCTGATAATATGTCTGCAGTCACCTGTGTAAGTTATCCGGAAGTTAGAAATACCATGAATTTGAGGTCTTACTTACTTACCTATTCCCGGTATGTTTGGAAATCGATTATCTTGATATTGTTTGGAAACAAGGTTATTTCAAAAATTATGTCTATAAATGACTTACAATGAAATATGCTCTACACATAAGCGGTCCCGGGTTCGATGATCGGCCGGGTGACAGATAAATATTTGCTCACGGGTCATTTGTGACGTGTTATTTGAGTTTTCCATGCCACTTGCAACACAGGGAATCCTGGTGTGGAAGTATGAGTGTATAAGCGTTTTGGTATTTTATTAGGTCATATTATTTTATGATTAAATTTTTATAAGGATCAACATCTGTGAGTTCACGTACAAATACAAACAGCTGTTCGCGGCGCTTTGACGTCCACTGGCATGGGCATCACGCGGCCAGTCATTGTTGTTTGCGTAACAAATAAATGTAGTGTGTGCGTTAGAAATTATTAGATATGCAAGAGGCGTTGCGTTCGAGGAAAACACGCTTTCCCGTTTCACCGCAGAATCCTTTTAGCGTTTTGTCAGCTGTTTGGCCGGCGCAAGACGCGGGAGAGAGCGGTTCGTTTGAAAATTGGTGATATTATAAGCCAGGGTCAACTGGCAGGAAAAGCCATTAGGCAATAAGTTGTTACCCCTACTTTAAGGAGTTTAAAAAAAATGTGAATTGTGAAAGTAAAGTAATTGTAGCGACATTGCACTATACCTCACTCGGTGACGCCACGTCAAACCTAAATCACGTTATCGAAGTTTTCTAGAACGTTTGCATATAAGTTCTTGACATAAACCATTGGATGCGGCCGCTTCCCAGACATGATAATGGCTTTGCTAGAGATCTGTTTTTGCCAAATAATTAAAGAGAAATGGGAGATCTGTCTTGGCTGAATAATAAAAGAGCATTGATTGCATTGAAAAGCAGTAGTAGTTTGGACATTGCAATAGGTAAATCAACAATTAACTTGGGACTTTTCGCTTGGAATGTTCGCTTGCTTAGACGTTAAGAATACAATACCAAATAATGCGTGATCCATACAGATCAAAGTAAAAGGAATGTCTTCAGTGCCTGAAGCGGTTACTAATGTTCGTGGACTATCGATAGTGACCACTTACCCTCGGGTGGCTCAGATGAGCCAGACCTGACATGACCTACCTGAGTCTAGGATTCAAGCTTTCAAACTCTCAGGCTCTCAGTGCTTGACCACTTCGAAATATAAAATCTCCCATGACTCGCACCAGACACGCCACATTTGCGTAATTCACACGGAAGCGAGATGAGTGTGACTGACATAATGATTTGCGCATTACGAACAAATATACGGACAGATGCGTCCTTAGTGGCGGTAGTGTATAAACGACACGTCTTGCGTCACGAGGATCAAGACTGTTGCGTTTAACACACACCCGTAGTAACAGTGACTACAATTTATTCTGCGCTAACTGACACGAGGTGTGCGGGGTAGAACACAGAGTATCTACCTTTTTAGAACTTCAAATTCCAAGCGTATCTATACTTCGCACCAGGTTATCTTAGTATAATACTATTCAAATTCAAAATAGTTTAACGATGTCACTATTTCACTATACACTTATGAACGTCATTTCTTTTGCTTCTACCACCATTTCATAAAGGTGCTTTATTATTCCTATATGATTGAGGTGAAGAAACGTTATAAGAAATTCTTCGGAACATCTCTTAACTCAAACACATATTTTGTACAATAGTCTGAAACTTTGAACATCACTATTAACACTATAATGTAAGCAGGATGTAGATGTTCGGCCTCCTCAAAATTGTATTATATTGTGTAGGTACATGTCAATATCATCCTTGCAACCCATAACTTTCTGGTCCCTTCTTAAATGTGAGAGCGCCTTATAAGTTTTTATCAAACTTAAGCCTATATTTGCCTTTCAGTTTAACATTGCTATTCTGCGTTACTAACCGACTCAATCAAAACGCCTGTTGCTCGTGTCATTGACGTTTCTCTTTTAGAAGCGTTGTGGTATCTTTTCTTACCGTGGGCCTGTATTATATTTCGTGTCGAAGGGTAATTGCCAACAGCTACGCGTAAGGCGTTGCTGTTCAGTCTTCATTATACCGATGCAGTAATGGAACTGTCAGACTCTGCATTGGATTATGATGTTATTATGATTGGGGTGCAGTATTTGCAATAATCTCTGTATGTGGTTTCTCTAATCTCTAACTGTCATTCGTAACGATATCTTCAAATCTTCAATGCTATATAAACGCTAACACACTCATATCATACTTACTACCAAACTAAGTAGGATTCCCTGTATCGCGGGTGGCATGGACAACACAAATAACATATTGCTTACCCCTATATCCCGAACAAACATTTATCTATACCAGATATTACCGTACCCATGGACCATGGTGGTTATCGTAGCCCATGGACATCAGTAACTCACCATCACCGATGCGTTGCTGGGCAATGAGAAAGAGAACAGAAAGAAAAAAAAATATCCAATATTAGTCAGAAGGTACGTCAGTTCAGTTTCAATAACCGAAATCCTTTACCTTTAATCAGATTAATCATTTATTCAACGTTGAGAAAAAACAAACGCTAAGTTTTTAGAAGATTCTGCGAGTGGTCGATGACTTAGAGAAGCAGACAAACAAAAAGAAAAATTATAATTGCATTGAGTTAAATTGAGTTAGTTGTCTACTATAATTAAGTTTTAATTAATGGTTTTATGGATTAAATTGTACGCCTGATCAAAATAAATAGCTTACATTCACATTTCTAACTTCTTATGTTTTCAAATTTCACCACTTTCACAACACGATTCGCATTCACTGAAACTATAAAGAATTAGTCTCCCAATCTTCCTCCGGAGATATTCCGACAGCACGTTTAGAAGCTTCCCAAAGGTCTCTAGTCAATTCCTGGTCACTTGCTAACCAATGATTGATCCACTTACGGCAGAACTTATAATGAATTCCGCTAACATTCTGTAACATCGGATCTGATGCTAAATATGCCAGCTGTTGACCTACATCTTCCTTGGGCTGACCTATCATGTTAATAAAAAGCTGGGTTATATTCCCCGCTAATCCAGGCACGTTGGTTAAAATATCAGTATCTTTAACAACGAAGGGATCGAAACTGTTCGCAGTAACGCCTGCACCTTTTAATCTCCGATCTAGTTCAGCAGTGAACAACGTAGCTGCTAGCTTCGAGTTCGCGAGACCCGCTACCGTGCCGTACCGTCCAATGTCATTCCAGTGATCAAATTCAATATGTCCGATGTACATTGACGCAGCTGATCCGTTTATAATGCGGCTCGGTGCCGACCACTTCAACAGGGGCAACAGTAGATACGTCAATAGAAAAGCACCGAAGTAATTCACTTGCATAGTAAGGTTCAGTCCATCTTCAGTGAGTCGGTCCGGAAGTCCTACTGCCCCAGCGTTGTTGATGAGCACATCTATTTTTGGTTCCCATTTCACTATGTCACTAGCGAAGTTCCTCACCGATTTCAGAGACGCCAGGTCTATTACTCGGTAACCAACGTACGGGTTTCCAGTTTTTTGTATGATTGTGTTTCGGGCTTTGATCAATTTTGTTTCGTTTCGGCTCGCTAACACCACTCTGGCGCCTCGGTACGCCAGGTTCTTGGCCGTCTCGTAACCCACGCCGGAACTTCCTCCCGTCACTATGGCCACCTTGCCTTCCATCCTCGTGTTGGACTCGCACATTTTGCTCCTGTTCAGGTCGGTGGCGGCCGAGACACTGTTCAATGAGGAAAATTAATATTTCAAAGGACGACAACATTCAGTTTGTTATAACTTTTATCATGCTGTAAAAACTCATTATAGAGGTACTACCGGTTTGCTCGCAATCCTTTCGCCTTTACTCGATTCTATTTCGACACTATTGTTAAGGATTGAACCACTTCTGTTAAATCAGTTGTAATTAATAGGTATTCAATGCGACTGCCATTGTATATTTATTTACATTGTTTTGGTACTAATATAATAATTGAAATGTTCGTCCAAAAGAAAAAGAACCCCTTAGATTTAAAAAACTTAAGCCAGTCAAACTCAGTGCCAACTATGAAATGTTAGCGATGACATTGGGATTTTATAAACTTTTTATCGATTTTCATAGTTTTGGATTGGTTTGTTATACTTTAAGAGCTACGAAAAGTCTGGAACCGGCATGTTGTAGTCAAAACAGATCAATGATTTGGGTAACGTAAGTCGCGGATTAGATAGATGATCGCTATGTGGCTTGGAGTAGTACTCGTAATCCAATATTTAAGCATTCTTTCATGCAGGCGAGTCGTTGCTATGGTTACTGTTAAAGTAAAAGCATTAGAGGAGTTTGTTTGTTGAGTGTTTTACTCAGACATTCAGTATTGTAATGAATCCTACCTCAAATGCACAGCAACAGAACACAGCGAAATAATTTTATATTTTTAACATTAGATTTGTCACTTAAATCTTCAGTAGATACTTATAATTATTTGCATCCATTCTGTTTGTATCTTAGTAAATAACGATTTAGATACGGTTTTTGTAACCATGATTGCTTTTTCCTGTTGATTGGTGGGTATTTCCCAACAACTGCTCAGAAAATATAAATTGACGTAGTTTTCTGTGGTTACGTACAAGGTTACTTTTTTATTGTTATAATATTTAATTTTATGATTTTTTATCGTGTTGATTTAGTCTGTTAATTTAGATGGCGATTGCATGATGAGAACCTGCGTGCTACAGTGTAGTAAGTGATACATACTTAAATGTGACTGCATTAATATTGGACTTTAGTTTTTTGACAAAAAAGACAAATTTGTCTTTTTTTCTTAATATCAAACGAATGATCATACGTAATCACTTATCATTCTTAGATCGAATTACAATACAAACGCCATAAGTCGACCTCTACTCGAACATAAATCTAATACCGATGGTAAGACAGGAAGTTCAGTTGATGACAGCGCCTTGAGACAGCGTAGGCTCATGATATGAATATGTATCGTTAATTCAACGCATGTCGTTCTGTGCCTCCACTGGGCCTAGGGAAGACAACTGGTCCGGGTGATTAAATATGTCAACCTTGGAACAGAAAGTTGTTTGTAGGTTGCCAAATAATTGATGTCTTATCAGAATTAAGGGACGGTAAACAGTTGAAGGTTTTCGTGTTGCGAGGAGACTCGAAATTGTAGTAGTAGTGGACATGTTCATCTATAAAGACCGCCGTGGATCTGTTCCACGATAATCCAATCTATTTATATTTTTATATAAGTAGTAATATACAATGTATAGTGCGAAGGGATTTTTGCAGTTGATCGCATCGAATTCTTACGAACGAAGTCGAATGGTGAACTCTAGTCGCCAATATTGAATAACTAATGACCACAGTGCGCATTGTTTGTGAAATGCACAGGTAATGTAGGTACTCCAGCCGTGAGCAAAATCATGTGGTTACTATAGGTACGTAAAGAATAAATCACAAATAGGTTGACATTATGTTAATTTTGATATATTTAACATTATTTTCTTCAAAACTTTCAAAACAGTCAGTATTATCGATTAGATACTGTTTTCTACATCAGTAATTAATTTTAAGGAAATTTATTTTAATTTATGTACTTCTATGTAGGTATAAAGTGATTATACCGACACTCTCTGCACTAAAAGGGATGCTTTATTCTTAGAGAACCATTCGGTATACATTTTGGAGAAGATGTGTGCAGTGTGATAGGTGCTGCATGCTCGTTTGCTATCTAATTTCTATAAACAAAGTTTAGGTCATAAGATCCACTTCTTATAATTGTCGAGAAGAAAACCGTAACTTTAATGAAAATTATATTTATGTTTTAGTTATAAAGAAGCCACTTTCATGAAGGCGTGAAATACCAGTTGCATGTTCCGAGTGAGATAGGTATACATGTGCAGCGTTCCTTCTCCTTTCGGCACGGGCAGGGGAAAGTTCTTGGGCGGTACCTCCAGGTTGTACACTTGGTACCTACCCTGCAAATTGAATTGTTTCAAAATAAAAATTTATTTCCAGTAATAAAAACAGGGAGTAAAAAGGTGATCAACAGTTAGGAGTGTAAGGGGAGACTCTTACGTAAGAGCTTCTATGTACCATGTATGACCAGTACTTCCCTGTTTCGCTTCGTCACAAATAACATCCGACACTTAGGTTGGCCACTAACCCATACATACACCTTTGCTCCAGGCCCATGCCCTGTAGTGGGCCATTAAAGGGTAGAAGCAATAGTACTCGGTTTTGTATAAGAGACTGCTTTGTGACGGTGAATAAGTTTAGATGAAGTTCACGATAGGATGAAAGTGGCAGTATGTCTACAGCAGCACTTACCGCTGGGATTGGACAGTCAGTAAAATTTGAGTAGGTACGTGACATCTGTCTAATCCAAGATATTTTTAATCCATCACAAACTTTCATCTCGTGAAACACGATGGTGCCGATAGATTTGAGGTTTGCTACGACTTTTACCTGAAAATGAGGCATTGATTTGCATGAACGGCATTCTAATTATATTGTTTTTATTTAATCATATGTTTTATAGGCTAGTTATAAATTAAAAACAATAATACAAACATTAAACATTAAACTATACATTATATATTGATTTTAGAATTGATCAACACAAGTAAACATCAAATCGTCTAAAAATAAGTTATTTGCAATGTCTATTTTCACAATTTCTTGCCTTTCATCTCACAGAGGTTTTAAGGAGTGCGCACATTACACCAACTCGACGTCAACTCCACTCCGACTCCACTCCGTTTCAACTCCGACATTCCGTTCCGCGATCAACGCTTCATCGACGTCAACTCGACTCCGTCTCCACTCCGTTTCAACTCCGACGCTAGTTACATTACGTCATTGTGTCGGTCGACGCGTGGACTACTCGTCTACGGTGAGTCGTCAACGCAACGTCGACGCGTTGGTCTCGAAACGGAACGGCTATGGGTGTAGGGCGAGCCGTACAGGGCTTTTAAGTATAAGTTCGAAATTCAATCTTACCTTCAAAGATTTATGGCTCATAATTGAATGTTAGCTTTGTCAAGGTTTTAGTCGCGTTGGCGTCGGTCGGTCGTGGAGTCGTTGTAATGTGCGCACTCCTTTATTCTGGTTAGAGATAAAGACCCAGTCTCCATTTTTGGCTTGAACTGGATTGGGTAATGAAACTACGAATATTTAGCTCACAGTGATATTGTTGTCCATCCCTACTTGAGTCACGATGGTAATGTTGGTGAGATACGCGTCACCTCGCTTGCGACGGCCGGTGAAGGCCCGGGCTTCGCTAATGTACCGCTTGTCGTAGTATGCGATGTCCGCATGCTGCTGAGTGACGCTGGCCTAATGAGAGAAAAAGGTACTAAAGTATCTTACCCGACGTCCTACGTGAGCGACACAACGCGATCGCGATTGCGAAGCGAATGCGGTGCGGATGTCAACATCTGTCATGGACAGCGCGCAATGCACCTTTACGTCATTTGGTCACGTAGGCCACTTCAATAGCTATCGACTGTTTGTTGTTTCCGCGCCGCACCGCGCCGCTTCGCGTTCGCATCCAGATCGCCCACGGAGTACGCTGCCTTATCTATAGTATTTGTTTCGTGCGCGGCGGATTCTGCATGCGGGATGCGGCTCAGAACTCAGCCTTATACTTACCATCTTACAGTGTACTAATAGTTATTAATATCAACAGGATAATCCAGAAACATTAAATAGAAATAAATAAACGCCAACACACTTATTCCCCGCACTAGGATTCCCTGTGTCACTGGTGTCATGGACATTGTGGACAACACAAATAACGTATCACGAACACCCATGATACGAGAATTTGTCTTTATCTGTCGCATAAATATCTGCCTCGGCAGTGAATCGAACCCGGGACCCCTCGCTTCGCAGACAGAGCCACTAATTAGGCTACGGGGTCGTCGTGTAAATGAATTGGTTAAATTATTACTTACAATGCAAAAATAAATCCAGCAAGTAACGAGGGTAAAGCCGACACTTAACCGAATGTCCATTGTTAACAAAATTTGCGTTCGGATGCTATCGCTACATCCATGTTTATCATAACCTCGTATTTAGTTTGTATGTCATTATACTGAGTACCTATAATTTTAGCTAGTTGGTTAAGCATGACCATATTAAAATTCAGTCTATTCGTGTAACGTTTTCCTATAATAAATAATATTTGATACTAGCGACCCGCCCTCGCTTCGCTTCGGGAAACTTATTCCTTCGATTTGCAAAGATTTAGTTATATATTTTGGATAATTCGCACTATATCTTCATAATTTATAGCCTATGTGTTATTCTGATGTGTAAGCTATATTATTGTAAGGTTTCAGCAAAATCCATCCAGTAGTTTTTGCGTGAAAGAGTAACAAACATTCATACGAACTTTCGCATTTATAATATTAATAGGAAATAATAGGATAGGAAGGAACCCAGTACTTATATCTAAAAGTGTGGTCTCGGAAAAAGGATCATAGGACGACCCCCAGAAACGTAGACTGACTACCTGAAGAAGAAAGCGGGCATCCCCTGGATTCAGAAGGCTCACTACCAGTCAGAGTGACACAAGTTAGGCGAGACCTATGTCCACCAGTGGACGCACGCAGACTCGATATCTTAATGATCTGACATGGCAGAATTAGAGGTAACTGCACTGCTTTGACTGGATAGACCTTATTTTCTTGAAAGGGTGAAAAATCCTAAGATATGGATTGACTAAGATATGTAGGAAAGGTTAAGTTAGGAGAAAACCTTTCAGTGTAAATGATGGAAACTGTAAGTCATGCGTAAAGCGTAAGTTTAAAAGGGTTTCTACTTCGGTGAATCTCCAATAGGAATCCCTTGCTGTAAAGGTATCGTTAGGAATTAGGAATTTCAGTAAAAATCCGTTTTTGTCGTCTAATCATGAATTCTCGGATACATAGACCGGAAATAAAAAATTGGACGATTTTGTTTACCAAAACCATTTGCCAAAGGAACCTAATAATCTATTAATGTAATTTTGTTCAATTTAAACAATGTTCAATAAACCATAATGCTACATATACACATAAACGAGTAGTATGTATGTATTTTTTATGCATTACTTTTAAAAATATTAGCATTTTGCACTCCTTAATGAATAAAACTATAATATGTATGAAAGCGTTTAATGAGATCTAATATATCGTGTTCTTAATGAGATCAGCGGCCTTTTCCGCCATGGCGATGAGCACCGAGTTAGGGTACAGCGACACCGGGGCTGGCAGGACGCTGGCGTCGACCACTCGGAGCCTTCTTACGTCCTTCACCCTGAGAACACCAATTTGAATATGATGAGCCGTTAACGTTCAGGTGGATGAAAGATACTACATCAAAAACCCCCGACTACGAAAATCTGTAATGAGCTGATATTGAGCGTCAAACGCTTGAACAGATCTTCATAAATTATAGCTAGGAACCAAGTCGATCCCGTCAGCTTTTAAACATTATACTAATTTGTAATTAATATTAATTATTATTAATTAATACTAATTACTATTAATTTGTAATTCCTGTATTGCACAATAAAGAATATTTCTATTCTATTCTATTCTGGAAGGTGTGAAGCACTAAATCGAGTGATCATACCCTAAAATGTCTTTTTTCTTACTTATAATAACTTTTTTTGTTAAATTCCACGCGTACGAAGACGCGGACACAGCTAGTGAGAAATAAAGTTCTTACCTTAAAAAATGTAAGAAAAATTGTGGCAAAACATGATATCGGTACCTCAGTTGATCGTCGACGACCGCCCCGCCCGCACACGTCCCGGCGGCGTGGTGACCCGTCACGGCTATTTCACGGATCACGCACTCTATGTACTCGTCGGGTGGGCTGAGCTGCTTCGATGGCTTCGTCTTAACTGGCTTCGGTGGAGATGCCTCCGATTGTTTGGATTTAGTTCTGGAATGCGTCAAGATTTTAAAGAAAATAGAAGTGTTATTACAATATAGAGGCTAAGACACTCATACCAGTCCTAGGATTACCTGTGACGCGGGTGGCATGGACAATACAAATTACACTACCACCCATGACTCGTGAACATTAATTATCTGTCACATAAATGTCTGCCACGACCGGGAATCGTATCCAGGACCCGCTTCGCAGGGCCACTACCAACTTGGCAATAGGATCGTCTATTCGTCGTTTAGTCGCAGAGTCGTCGTTAAAAGGTGTTAAGTGAATTATAATTAAGTAACAGAATAAAAACGTGATAAAGAAGATACTAACTTTTTTTTTCTTTTCTGAACAACTTTTCCTAAGTGATCGTCTCTGGAGTATCTCCAGAAAGAAAGGCATCTTTCAGGTCTGGGCCAGTGGATTCTCGCTCCAATATCTTGAAATGGTTGGCTTCCGGTTAATCGTTCTGCCCGCCTGATCGCTGCAGACAATGAATTAACCAAGGTGAACTGACCATATTGGGTGGCCTAAGGAATATTAATCAAAGTTTACGTGTTACTGACCTTTTACCATGCACTTAATATCCCAGTGTTGATGCAAGTAGTTGGGGTCTACCACAGGAGGCACCGACGTGGAAGATTCTTTGAGAGTGACACTGCCTCGGCTCCTCGGTTGCACGCAACTTGCCAGGAATATGAAGCCTTCCTTGGAGAAATCGTTTGGATAGGGAAATATGTCGTTGAAGACCTGGTAAGAATGTTTAAGCAAACAGTAGAAACGAACGCAGATAGGTAAGTGTATTGAAATTGTTGATATGAGATAATGATACTGAAAAGCACCGTATTGTATAAGACTTTTATTTACTAATGCGATGTTTTGAACTGAAGTTACCTCAGATCTGTAGTTTGACAAATCTCGCAAAAGCCTCTCACTAGTGGATCCCATCGAAAACAGCATCAGAGCTGACGTATTCTGAAATTCTAAAGCTGCCATTGGTGGAAACGCAAGTAGGCCTAGAAATGATTACGACATAGTGTTGAATGCTGTTTCAAACTGAATCATATTTTGAGAATTTGCAAATTAAACAAGATTCCAAACGACTTATTTCCTTACCACTTCCACTCCATAAGTATTCCCATGCAGTTTTGACACTAAATACTTTAGCCAGAGTGATGCTGATGGGTTTCTGGATGCTGACATACAGCGGCATATTCATGTGATCATGGAAATTTGTACCAACGTGATCGTTTTCTGCAATGACATTTATGCGGAGCCTGATGAGGAAAAATTAAATTCTTTTAAACCATTAATATTAACCCGGTACTGAACTATACATACCTACCTATACATATAGCTGTAGTATTTAAAAGCTGATGAAATATTATAAGAATGCCCAGTAAGCTGATCAATAAATTAGCGTAATTGTAACTTTTTATTAGACTTTCTTTATCTTTACTCTGGAAAGGTCTGCGCACATTACATCAACTGAACACCAACTCGCCTCCGATTCCAATATTATGAAAGCATTAAAACATGAGCCCTATTTACAAGAAGACACAAACCTAATCTTCAGCATGTTCACCATTTACACTGTTCTGTTCAGTATCCTATTCATTATTTTTTATACGTGACTTACTACAGTTTCTCATGGTGCAAAAAGAAGACATAGAGTATGGCGGTCAAAGGTAATTATGTATAATATATTTATTTAGGAGTCCATTAACTCTTGCTCTGAAGCTCACTTTGCAATCGGTACATGTTCAGTACAAACCTTCGTAGCACATCCCTTTGTCCAATACCAGATAAAAGTAATAACTGAGGAGATTTGATAGCACCAGCCGACACTATGATTTCCTTGTTCGCAAAAATGTTATCGAGTTCCACATGATCTTTCAGGATGTATAGTGACGAAGCTGTGTTGTTGTCGAAACGAACCTGGAAGTTAAATAAATAAATAATATATGATTCTAAACTTTTATCATCACGGGCAATGAACATTTACAACTGTAACGGGTGCCATTTTTTTATTATTTATATTAGTAAATATAACCAAAATCGTGAGTACCCGTTACAGTTAAAAATAGTAAATAATAAACGCTACACCCTCGTTGCCACCACACTCCCACACATCATTCATAGTGTCGTGGTAAGTGCAACAAAAAGACATTAATTCACAGTCTGGATGGACTGTGAACAGAACGCTAAACTCACCATTTAAATTCCGACTCGCTTGGAATCGAACCCAAGGCCCTTCGAAAGCCGCAAAGGCAGACGGGTCGTTGTACGAATACATTATTTATATCACTTGTCAATTTCAGAATGGCGCACTTTTTTTGGGCAAATTACATACTGAACGAGTTGTCAGTAGGTAACTAGTAATTGGTAATCATGTCATTATTAAATTAGACTTACAGATACAGCCTGGGTTTGTAGCAAGACATGAAGGTTATTTCTACTCAGGGCCGGCTTCAGATAGGCGTCAAGAGCTTGGAATCTCACACCATTCTGAACCGTAGCTGTGGCCTTCCTGAATATTGTATATCTATCACTGTATCGTCTGGAGGCTTCTCTGAATATCTTCATTAGTTCCTTATCTTCACCGATTACCTTCAGTTTCATTGGAGCCTGCAACAGATTTCTCCCTTTTTATGTATTTTTGGAAAGCAGTGTTCTATATTACGGACCCTGATTGGAACTAATAATTTGAATAAAATTTTGGAATATACCTTTGCACCCGGACAATAGACTTTCCCAGCACAATCAACGGAGTCAAATTCACTTGTGACTGTCCCAAACGCTTTGCTGAAATAAGGCTTTAAATCGTTGTAGGACCAGCCCTTGAAGCCAAGCTGCGACCACCGCTCGTAGTCTTCCGGGAGCCCAAAGCCGTGGAGAAGAAAGTTGATTTGACTGGATCCGCCTAATCCCTTACCTCTTGGTATAAAATGTGTCTGAAAGTCATGATCAAGATTAAGCGACGTACTTATAAGGCCAGTAAGGTAATACACTTATACAACATTAATTTGGCATCAGTGATGTATCTAGTTTTTCTTTTTTTACTTGCGTAGGGTAAAACATATTATCTACATTATTACTACTGAAACCTTACTTGAGCCCAAGTACCAAACGACGAGTATTTTTGCGGGATCGTTTGCACCGCCCAATCATATTGACTCTGTTGTGCAGCGGTGGGCGTGAGGGGTATTTTAGTGAAGTATCCCATGTGTCCGCCTGCTTCTACCAGCAGCACCTTCGTGTTGGGGTCTTCCGTGAGACGTGAGGCCAGGACACAGCCGGCAGTTCCAGCACCCACTGGCGACAAAGTCAATTTGACTCATGATCCTGCGATGCTCATTGATTTCTTTTTGTACATAAAATAAGTTCATGCTTGACAACAATTCCACCTACTTGTGTGTGAGTGCACTTACTCAGTAGGTAAACACCTTTTTATTCTCTTCTTGAAGACCTTATCTCGCCTACCGAAAGCGTAGTTCTGTTTCACTTTTCTTGATACGTTAAGGTTAAAATAGTCAACATTCTGGCTTTATTTTCACTGAAGTAACGTGAGAAAGAATATTGCGTGACCTACTTAGATGTAAAGTAGCCATACCTACCTGTGTAAGTACCTTACACATTCGTAATAAACAGTTTACAACTAGGAATTTCTACTTAAACTTAATCTAAATATTGCTTACCAATAATGTAATCATATCTCTTTTGTGGTTTAGCCACTATACTGGTATACGCATTGAAATATTTTTGGTACACCAAATACGCGACACATGCCATTAATATAACAAAAATATGCGAGAGCAAGCCCATTATCCATAATATGTACACTTTCCGAAAATCAAACGCGGACTGTTATTGTACGGTGAACTGTTCACGTGGTATTTCTGCTAATTGAATTAGACAGGCGTTGGGAACATTTTAATATTACTCTATTTTTAGGTATCGTGACTGAAAATGTTTACTTAAATTACCTATTCCACCGATGTTTAATTACAGTATAATGCTTAAGGTTTTCATCAAAGATTTCAAAGAGTCACAACGTTAGAAATGTTATTGAAAAAGTGTTTCCAGCGGCGCTATGGCTTCATACCAGTAGATGTAGAATATGGGTCTTGCATCAATATCAAGACCCATTTATGTGATATAAGTACGAGGCAATCCTCGTAATTGAATGGTCTAGAACGCATTCCACATGCTGCTCCTGTATAAACACTACAGACAGACTTAGTACGGAATGTAGGAAAGAATATTGGAAACGATAATTGCGTTTACGGTTATACCTAAAGATCTTAAACCTTAAACCTTATACTTATTAGTATTATTAATACTCTCAGTAGTTGTTAGGGTTTCTTACCCAAAGGATGACAAACGGAAGGCTATAAATATGCCTTCGCTGTATTTCTTACACAAGACTCGGGTCTCTTGAACGGAAATAGGTAGCCACCACAAAATTCCGTCCGCGGTCACAACTAATAAAAAAGTTAGATAAAATAACCCTTAAAATTTAATTTTACAACAAGCCATCTTGTTATTGACCAAATACGAAACCGTACGTGGGAGAGTCCGACTTACACTTGACCGTTTTTTCTGAAATAGGTTCTACAGACAGACATCGATCAGAAAAAACTTATAGGTATGATGATGAAAAAATTGTTAAATTCTACTGGCTAAGAACATTATTGGATTAGACTAGTTTGCGAGGTAATCGATATTTCCCTGATAATACGAAGTGATGCTCTAATTCCTAATATTGTGAAATGGGAAATTCCTGTTAAGAAAATACTTCGATATTCGTAACTAAAAATGTATCGTGCAATTATTTGTGTATAAAAAAATAAACGCTAACTCATACCAATGACCTGAGATATGCTGCATCGCGGTTAGTAACACATCATTACACCTACAATCTGCCACGTAAATGTTTGCCCCGGCCAGGAATCGAACCCGGGACCAATCGCTTTGCAGACAGGGTCACTCACTACCAACTAGACTACTTGATGTATTAATGTTTTGTCTAATAGGTTTTTATGTGGATAAAAAAGTCCTATAAATACGAGAAAACCCACACATCCCTAACACCCATAATCATTTAATAGTGTCACATCAATGTTCGCCCGGGCCGGGAATCGTACCCAAGACCCCTTGCTTCACAGGTATAGTCACTAGTGTCACTACCAACTTGGCTATGGAGTCGTCAACAAAGGTCCAGATTTATATATTACTTTGTATGAGGTCCAGATAATCGAGTTACTACTACTACAAATACTGCATTACACAAATAAAAAGGACATATTTTATGTTTGTGGCATAATATTAACAAAAAAAGAAACTATGTTACACTTTATGATGTAATCTTTTACAACTTATGAATTCATAGTTCAATATCTCCGCAATCCTCGATCATTTCCCCAGTGGCGGGCACCATGACAGGAGCTTCGATGACTTGCTTCCGGCCTTTAGCGTCAACTACCTCAATAGTTTCCGGTTCCACCTCCATTTCCTCCTCAGCTTGTCTTTGTTTCAATCCCGCTGCAGGTGATCTGTTGGATAATAGAAATTGTATTCTTAATATCTTCATTACATGCCTAAAAGAAATGTCTTAACCATGTTATTAAGCTAAATTATTGTTATAAGTATATTATACTGCCCTTACTTAGCATTGTAAAAATATTTAGAGTGGAAATTTAAATACACATATTATTATCTTTTATAACATATTTTATGAACCAGTAAAACTAAACAAATATGAAATATTATTCTGAGTTTACAACAATACAACAGTGAAAACTGCATTACGATTGGCTAAGCAGTTTCTGTGACTAACAGCAACAACTAACATACACAGACAAAAAATCTAAAAATCATTATTAAAGGACCAAAGGGCAAAGGACATTAATTGTTTTTCCCAAATATCTTCTATGGAAAGACCAATTTAAGTATCTGTATATTAGTAAGATAACTTTTGCATGGCTCAGGAACCTGTACACCTGGAAGTTTATCATAATGTTTTCAAAGGTGTGTGAAGTCTTCCAATCTGCACTAAGCTAGTGTTGGACTAGGGCCTGTACCGCTTACGTTGTGTGAGGACACCCGACAGGTTGGACAGTTATGGGTTGCGATAATAAACATTATTAGCTTACCTTATAAGAGATATGTCTCTCTGCACTTCTCGCACGTCTCTCTGCCATTCCACTTCACGGCCCTTCCTCAGGCGCTGCATAATATGGTTGTTGGACCTCCGCTGTCTTATTTCCTCGACTTTCTTCATGGCTTCTATTGTCTTCGTCCACAATTCTCTGCTATACTTCACAGGAGCATGACGGCGCTTCTCGAATTCGAATGACGGGTCAATAGCCAACTCCTTGCCCGCAGTCTTCCGGTATGCTTTAGTCCATTTAGTCTTACGTGGGTTCTTCTTCTTTTTGAACGCAGCATGGCATTTTGAACGACAAAATCTGAATATCTGAAACCAATTTCATCACTGAAGTAGGTATTGTGAAAGGATGCTCAGAAAGATTTTGAAGTATGTGAAAATATGACCTACTTTGCAGTCGTTTCTGACGAATTGGATCCCATGTCCAGGATATATCCTGGATGAGCAGAAATAGCAAGTTTCGATACGCATTTTTGCACGTGCTGTTTATGTTGTTTGACAGCACTCAGAAAAGAAAACTTGTTGTCTTGTCAGTTTGTCATAGGGATGTTAAAAAATAATCGATTTTTATTTAAATCGATTATTTTTTTATTATAATCGATTTTATTTCGATTTTTATTATAGTAATATAAATCGATTTTTAAAAAATCGATTATGTAAATTACGTGTTTTAATCGATGTTCAAAAACCGATCGTATCTATGCCACGGATGAAAAAATCTTGCAGTAAGTTTCAATTTTATAAACAGCGCCATCTATGCGTTGGATGAAAAATCGCCAATTAAGTTCATACGTATAAGTTGATTGACTAGCATTTGCCCGCTGCTTCGCCCGCGTGGAATTTGATCGGTTACATAATGTTCAATTTTATCGTCAGAACTTTTGAACTATTCGTCCGGTTTTGGAGTGTTATAGAGAAAGTTTATTTACATTCAATACTGAATGCGACAAATGTATCAATTTTGATAAGAATTTGATAAATTTTGTAAAATTTGCATTGTAAAAAGAACCCAATTTGATTGTATTTATACTTCACTATTTTTTACTTTAGTGGCTTCCTCGTAAAATGTACTCTTAGATATATTATGTTGTCACGGAGTATTTAGGACTATTTTCCTTTTCCCGTGGGAATTTAATGTTATTCAACTGTAAAAAGTAGCCTATGATCTTCTTCGAACTTCCAACTAAGTCTATTCAAAAATTCATATCAATCCATGGATGCTTTACGAAGTTAAAGAAGGACAAAACAAATTGTTACTGGTGTTATTACTGTTATTGTTGTAGTTCAAATAGACATCATAATGGATCTTCCCGTGGGAATAATATGTTTTGTCAGGATTAATAAATTATAATTAAAATAGTATAGTATGGATAGTATGGATTAAATAAAAACGGCGCCATCTGTAGGCATATGATTATATATGCATGTAAAGCAACGAGCTATAAAGTATAGAGGACGCACTTGACAAGTTGACACTTCCATACAAATATTACAAGTTCTGAAGTTCCATACAATAAAAAATGGTACCAAATCAGCCACGTGATTTAAACCGCTAAAAGTTCACAATTGGTTCTTATTTTATGTCGACTAACACAAGACCAGCCGTGATTGGCTAATTTCAGTATCAGTAAAAAACAAAAAACGGATCGACGAATGGACTGACGTTGCCTAAATGCCTACTAGGCTACTTAGGTGCTTAATTATCCCGCCCACCCCAGTCTATGAGCCTAGTCGGTCGGTGCAAAGTACTCTACTCTGTGGTAGTTATAGTTAATTAGTTACAGTTACATTCTTACATTACATTACTTAGTACATTACATACACTACACTTCTATTCTAGGCTAGGAAATCTAGGAATCTAAGTATTATTTTTCGCTGGTGTAAAGTTACTAAAGTAGTTGTGTTGTGGGTGTGCAGTGTTGCCATATATATGCACCGTAATAACGGTAGATTTGCCGTATTTTTGATATTTGTTTTTAGATCTGCCACCTACAGTAGTCATAAATTACGGTGTATGTAAGTTACCGTATTTTTTCGAACTATAACGAAACGAAGTATCCAAGCAACAAAGTGGCCGGCAGTTCCGCCAGTCAAGTGTAAAATTGTACATGTCTTCTTCTTCTTCTTCCTGGTCCTCCTCTCGGATTCGCTTCCGAAACTGAACTGTCCCTGCGATTGTTTGAGATCGCCTTATATAGGTACCCCTAATTTCGAACACAGCTTTCCAAATTTAAACGTTTATTTAAATTTATTATCGAGAAGTCGAGAACATTCCAGAAATTCTATTTTTAAATTAGGTACTTCTATCCCGCTCGCACGTGTCAATGCTCATGTCAACAGATGATCATTCTATTTTTAAATAAGATACTTCCATCCCGCTCGCACGTGTCTACAGATTAATCTACGCGACAATATGAAAAACAAATTGTCTTAAATAATACAGAAACATTTCGATTATTAATCGATTTTTTTAAAATCGATTATTTATTACAAAATAAGCGATTTTTGACAAATCGATTAATTTTGAACAAAGAAAAATCGATTATTATTTAATCGATTCTTTTCCACCAATGTCACATCCTTAGTTTGTCACTGTCAGAAGTGTCAGATACTAACATTGCCAATGCTATGAGTATTATTACTATTGCCATTCGATTTATTGTGTATATTATATAATGTAAAATTATCACTAGTAAATAAATAATTAAAATCAAGTAATTATTCAAATTAAAAACGTATCAATTAAATACTTGATTTAATAAAATGGAGTTCAAATATATTACCATCTATCGGCACAATATGAAAAGTTTTAGATCCTGCTATTCGACACTAGATGGCATTACACGTTTCAAATTCATTGAGAATTATGTTTATTTGTAAGTTTGAATTAGTTTGTAACCCGTAAACCGGAATACCACAAAGCGGATAAGCAATTTAACTTTTCAGTTGACTGCCCGATTTATCGCTTTCCTAAAATACCAGCGTGTTTACTCCCTTCGCTGAATGCTAAGCGTCTAATTACTCCGAATCCAAACTACTCCGTAGCAAATTCACACTTAACAGTTCGAACTATTACGGGAGCATTAAATTTTCTCGCCTTAAATATCCATAGTAGCACATGCTCAAATTATGGAAGGATATTGGTAAGTGTATTTCAAAGAATGTAGGTACCTACAATGATAAATCGGTCTGAATATTTTATCGGTCAATTAGAATTTGAAGCTGGTAGTAGCTATGGGTTTACAACGTCAATAATATTATAATAGTAGGTCTTATCATATTTTTATTAATTCAAACATCGTCACCGATGTGTTCATGGCCGATGAGAGTAGATGTTGGTAGTTTCGTTATGCCTATATTTTTTTCAAAATTTGCAATGAGGACACGGACACGGTCAATAAATAATTAAAGTGCATAGTGGAATGTTGCCACAACAGGAAAAATCAAAATGTTCATATCAAAATTATGCATGTCTGACTTTCTGTTTAATTTAATTTTTGTCATATTTTAATAAATAGTGTAAATAGTGGGTGATATATTAATATATTATACCACACAACTAATAGCTTGGTATTTTTTGGGTCGTAAATCCTTTTTCTTTATATAACTTATATTACCTACTATTAACTAAACCTCCCTCGCTTTGCTTCGGGTGACGTAATGCTTTTATTACCCAAAACCTCGAAATACTGTTTAATACTAAATAAGCAGACACATCAAATAAACAGACCATCACAAAAAATCTAAAAAATATTCTCTCTCATTACATCATTACATCAATCAGATATACAATTAGGAATAGGAATAAAATATGACAAAAAAATTATTTAATATTCTTTGTCGTGTGTACTTAAAATTGTAAAAGTAACGATGTTCCTCAAAATGAAGCGAAGGCGAGCACCTACAAGAAAGCGATGTACCGAAGTGCTAGTGCCTCACTTAGCATGCCCAGCAGTGGGCCAGATATAACATTAGCATTGTAACGAGTGTCGCCGGTGGTCTGCGGCCGCGCGCGGTAATGAGGACGTGATTAGATTTATCATTACCGTATTATCATCGCCGTGCGCGATCGTTTAATAGCGAATTATTTGTTCTGGATATGTGGAGGGAATTTTCATTGCTTTTGAGTTTTTGCCATGCTTTAGGAAATAGTTTTTATTTTTCTCATGGTATGTATGTACATAGGGAAGGTCAACTCAAAGTAGCCGTAATTAAGCCGTAGTTGTCGTAATTTGAAGCGTATTTGAAGCGCTCATATTGGCAGCTTGCGTCGATCTCAAGGTACGTCTCTCCGATCTCATCCGATACGTGGGATGACCACCAACCCCCGTACTGGAGCAGCGTGGTGTAGTATGCTCTATGCCTCTTCAGGTATGAGGAGAGACCCGTGCTCAGTAGTGGGCTATGAATGGGTTGAAGTCAATAATATTCTTATTTTTAAATTTGCAATTAGGTACCTACTAAAAATATTGTCTTTAATTTATCGTGTGATAGATTTTTAAATTCAATGTTAAGGTGACCTATTGCGGTCTATGCGGACCATGGATATTATCACGGTGGTCTCATAGTTATATACTATCAAGTAACCCTTACAACGGTCAAATTTCGTAAGTACTTTTTAATTCTCCCAATGTAGCATTGCAATTCCGAACGCATTGCTATGCAAATGGCGGGCCCTGCATTTTTGCTCCTGCATTAAAAAACGCACGTCGCCCTGTCACTATTGACATACGAGGTGACATGCCGCGAACAGGTTTTGAATAATAATTTAAACTTATTGAAATAAAGATCTACTGACCAAGTGACGTTTGTATTGAGTTACCGCTGTTATTTACATAACGTTTGGGGTGAGTTTTGCGTGCACAAGTGGGAGTAAGTGCTGTAATGTTTGGTGAGGGGTGTACATTGAAGAATGTGTCGTTTTCGGTGCATCGTATGATTGTGTGAGGGCGATAGCCGAGTGGTTTTATGAAAACAATGTGACGACAATATGAGTAAGTACCTAAGTAAGTACCCATATATAATACTAGCGACCCGCCCTCGCTTCGCTTCGGGAAACTTATTTCTTCGGTTTGCAAAGATTTAGTTATATATTTTGGATAATTCGCACTATATCTTTGTAAATTATATGCCTACGTGTTATTCTGATGTGTAAGCTTATTATTGTAAAGTGGCATCAAAATCCATTCGGTAGTTTTTGCGTGAAAGAGTAACAAACATTCATACAAACTTTCGCATTTATAATATTATAATATTAATAGAATATAGTTAGTTGCATAACCCATAATTAACTATCCAATTGGTGGACGCAGGTTTCCTCTCACAATGCGAGGGGACACGCCTGTTAATAAGGTGAGATAAGTAATCATAAATAATGTATTAGTAACATGCCTGATTAAAATAAATAGCAATTGTTTCGGGTGCGGGTAATGTAAAGGATTCCCAAACTAAGTAAAGTTAACTAGTACTAAAATATTTAGTTAACATTAATAAGATGGTAATCACGTACAAAATGTCTAGACGCAGTATCTCCGAGGCTGCCCGTAAACCTGTCCCGAGGTAAGCCGTGCCCTTAAAATGTCGAATTATAATTGGAATATCATTTATCAGGTGGGTCCGATTGACTACTAAATCGCTGCTACTGATTCTGGCGTAGCAGTACATGTAACAGTACAGGATTATTACAATTAAACACGAATCACTCCCATGTCGCGAGAACAAATATTTATCTGACATAAATAAATATCCGGTCGGGATCCAACCCGGAACCCCTCACTTTGCATGCAGGGCTACTACCATTTTGCAGACTTGGGCCCGCCAAGTCTATTAATTTATAAATGCTTCAATTGCATCGTGTTTGAATGTTTTGACATGTTTTTGACATGTGACAAGAAATGTGTCAAACTATTCTAAACACGACGCAATAAAGCATGGATAAATTAGCAGATTTGGGCGCCTGGTCTCTTGGATTGAGCATACATAACAATAGAGAATGATTTATCAAATTCTAATGCTGTTGGCAGTAAAATTTATCAGATAAATACACTGGTAGTACGCAGATATTATCACTCAAAATTATATTTGTTCAAATATCGTTTATACCCAACTGCTGTCAATAAGACATCAAAGAGAAGTCGGGCGCCGGCGCCGCGCCGTAGGTTAGGCTAGGACTGGACCGGCTTTATTCTAATTTTATACTAAATTTAAATCCAAAATAATCTGTTCCTAAAGGTATTACTGGCTGACCTAGCATACGTTGTTCTGCAACATCCTACTAATATTATAAATGCGAAAGTTTGTATGAATGTATGTTACTCTTTCACGCAAAAATTACTCAATGGATTTTAATGAAACTTTGCAATAATATAGCTTACACATCAGAATAACATATAGGCTATAATTTATAAAGGTATAGTGTGAATTATCCAAAATATTTAACTAAATCTTTGCAAACGGAAGGAATAAGTTTCCCGAAGCGAAGCGAGGGCGGGTCACTCGTATTTTAGACTTGTTTTCCTTGTGGCGTCGTCAACGTGGAAGTCGGAAAACGACAAAATAATTAATATTAAAAAAAATAAACCAAATCGTTACAGCCGTTTAAGAGTTCAATTACATTCACACGCACAGAAGAAATATATAAATAAAGTTATGCAAGGTACGTTTGTAAGCTCTGTATGCGTGGTAGCAGATCACCGTCTCCGACCGCGGCCGCACTTTCTACCGCCGACGTTTCAATAGAAATGCGCGTATCATTTGTAATTACATACAAATTGAATAAGGTGCGGTTGTACGAACTGGTTTATGGTACACTAGTAGCCGCCCGATCTTCGCTTGGGGGAACCTTGGGGTACTTCCCTCCAGAAATCCGCACCGGAGCTAGATTTTTTAAATTGACTTACTTTTACGACATAAACGCTAAAAAACCCCTAAGTGCACACTAGGATTCCCTGTGGTGGGGGTGAGTAATAATAATATAATAATAATAATAAATAACGCTAGGTACACACTCATAGCCCCACACTAGGATTCCCTGTGTCGTGGGTGCCATGGACAACACACAAGACAAGAATACACACACCCAGACCAATGGAAATTTAAATTGATCATTCAAATTTCCGCCTCGCTGGGAATCGAACCCAGGACCCTCGGAACGGCGATCCGGCGTGTTAACCATTGCGCCATCCGGGTCGTCACTCTTCGTCAATCTTCTATTACTGCACCCATTGAAATTAAATATTGAAAAATTTCTGCCAGTTTACTGCAATATTCTGAATGAAAACCGCATCCAAATCCATCTGATTGATTTTATATTATGTAGGCTAGTAGGTAGGTAGATACTAACATATTGGAAAAGAATGTGGAATTATCACACAACAAGACGACACAATACAACTGCGTAATCCTTCAAAGGATATCACATTCGCTATTTTGAGCGCACGTTTGTAACTCCGCGTAAGTTAGTGCGCGTAAAGTTCGCAACGTGACGGTGCGTAATTTACGATTGTTTACGCATCATTACGCGAGCTGCTTGCGGTATGGTCTGATCTGGTTAGCGTTATTAGTGTGGTTAGTTGGTTAGGCGAGCTACTAGCGCGATTAGAGGGCGCGGCGAGTTACAGGTATGGGAGGTTCGAATTAAGTACTTCCATGTTATAGAGGGTACCTACCATAAGGGCTGTCACCATTGATGATGACGAATAAATCGAAACATTCGTAAATTTCGCAATGACAGTTTTATCTTCTTCTTCTTATAGTGCCGTCTCCTGCCGGAGGTTGGTTATCATTAAGGCTATCTTTATTTTAGATATTGCTGCGCGGAACAGGGATCTTGTGCTCATCCTGAACAATTCGTCAGGTTTCTTAACCATGAGGTGCTTCTGCCACGTTTTCGGCCGCCTTGGATCTTTCCTTGGACGATTAACTGAAGCAGATGGTATTTGCCGTTTCTCATAACGTGTCCGAAGTACTGCAGTTTTCGTTTTACAGTTTTATTTACTTGAATAGAAAACGAGAAAACGTGCACACAAAATGATTGATTTCTTGTTACGAGTAATAGCCTACAAACGAGGATACGACCCACCCAGTGGTGGGGTCACCGTTGCCCACCGATACCAGCAACATCTCCGATGCGTTGTCGCCAATAAAGAAGGAAGAGGAAAGAAACGAAAAAAACAAAAATGTGTGCAATTCCCACGTGCTAGAAGTGAAACTTAAAAAAATACTGTCAGTCCAAATCCTAATATTGATGTTTTGCTTTGCTTACGTAAAGCGCCATTTTGCCGATGCTTCCTTTCTAATTTTCTCTTACGTTAAAATGTGTCTGTCTCTTTTTCGTTTCCGTTTCATTTCATGATGCTATAGAAGTTTTCACTTCAAAATAAAATATTCTTACCTAAGCATTAGTACAAGTCGTCAGTGTTTGGTAATTTGTGGAAGTTTTTGCGATCGATCCATGCCATCCAGATCCAGGCATTATTCTGAATCAGCGTTTAGTTATTTCGAATTCTTATCAGAATATTCGCTCGATTAGCGATCACGTTTATAAAATAGCTTTGTTCACGTGTGAAACCTCTCCAAGATCATAGTAGAATCCTTCCACGCCTGATAAAAACAGTAAACAACACGCAAGCAATCTCTTTCCGAATTTCACCTCATTACAAACTTATCTTCACCAGTCGCCGGAAGGCATATCGCACCGTCCGCTCTGAAGCTGTTATTGTTCACGAACTTATCCAATGTTAATACAGACTAAAATATAATCTATTTACTTACATTTAGGGGTGTTAAGAACCGCAAAGTTAAGTTTGGTGTTAACTTACGGGTGAGATTTATATGCAAAAATTACGAATGAGTATAGGGCGAGAGTAATTTATTTTGGTAAGAATAACAAGAGGATCTATACAAATAAGGAATTTGAATATTTTATTATTTATAAGCGTCTATGGGAAATGCTTTAGTAGTTTTTTCATGTAATAATAACGTTGTTTTAGCTCATAAAAATATACATAAAGTCAATGTTAAGTTTGACAAAAACCCAAACTAATCTGTCTACTCTTTCTCACTCTCAGAGGCTTGGGTTCGGCATGCCAGACTGAGGATCTATATCAATCTCACAGTAAGAGTCAAGTGGTATGAACTGCGGATTGCCGTTAGGGCGGAGCGGGGGTGGGGCGGTTGGCTGGGCTCGAATCCTGAAGGTAACAATATCCTAAAGGTAACTTATGTGCGCATTAGAAATTAATTACCATTTTCTTCGGTACAGTAAAACATCGTGAGGACTCCTGCACGTGAGAGTTCTCGGTAATGTTCTCAAAAGTGTGAAGTCTTCCAATCCGTACTTCACCAACATGATGGATACTGGCTTGTACTTATTACATTGTGAGAGGAGATCCGAGCCTAGGAGCGGGACAGTTATGGGTTGAGATGACGATGAATAACACATCTAGGCTGCGTATCCGCTAATGCTCATGATAAAAACATGTCATTGAAGCATTAAAAACCAATCCATATGCAATGTTTTTCCTGAGCCCCATGACGCAATTATCAGGATCATGTCTTGAATTAAATTTTATACTAGAAATACCAGTTAAGTAAATAGGTACCATTAAATACCCGCACGAGTTCCTGTAACATTAAAATATTCACTTTTTGTTGCAATCAAAGCTGATGTTAGTATAAATTATTTTTTCTGCGATCACATGGATGACGGAATTCAACGCCTGTTCAATGATTCTTATGAAAAACTATGGACATACACAATAGCTACTTGGAACTCAATGAAGCTTTTAAAATGCAATGGGGTTGTCTACACACAGCAGTCGTCAACGCTTTATGATTCGCGGCGTTGATTAAAGAAGTGAACAGTTATGGAATCCTGCAGTCCTTCCTAAAACATCGGCTGCTGCAGTTTAAAACATCGGTAACTAAAATTAAAAACAACTTCGATAGTCTTACTAGAGAGTGGTCTTCGTAACAATTACAATTTTATTATGGTATTAATTTTGTCTGTAGTAGGAAATAAAGTAAGGTAAATTGCTTTGTGTTGCATGCAGAGATCTATTTCGTATATCGTCGACCTTTTGTCTATTGAAATATTTGTCATGCGAGTTCAAACCATTGTTTCGAAGACCTTCAAAAGGAAACTTTATGTGTGAAAATAATACCAATTGCTAAAAATTAAATGCCGAAAAATTGCACTGTGTAAAAATGCAGCGCTTTCATCTGATTATATTGTTAAAATGCTTGCTGAATTCAGGTAGTTTAACAAAATCGTATCAATTTGTGGAAATACGGACATGAACATGATCGACACTGTTCATAGCTGACAAGTGTAGAGCCACCCATGACATATAACTGTATTTAGTTTTTCTTTATCGCAATGTTGTTTTTGCAGAAATACATTACTAAGTTGGGCGAAGTTACAAGCTGATAAGGGCTGAGTACCTGTTACGAGACAGTTCTCGGTTGAAGCACCTGTGAGTAATGTACTCCAGCTAGGCGTTGATTTAATATCTCCGTGTTTGCAAGCAGCCAATAAAAGAGTACACTTAGTTCCAGAAGTTACACACTTACATCTAGCTTATAGTTACGTACGGTACATCTTGGTAAGCTGCAACATAACCCCTGTACCAGAAAAAAGAAAAGTCCCAGAATCAGCTTGTCGGTGCCGGTGCCGGTGCTGGCTAGCCCGATCGGCCACATATTGTAATTGATTAACCGTTAGCTACGTGTATTTGTAATGTTTTGCTTGAACCTTAGAATAATAACACTATAGAAAGACAGTCTTCATACAAGTGCTCTGTCTAAAGTGAAGCACTAAACCGAAACTTTCCCGAAAGCGGGGAATGATTCGGCTGCGGATAATCATAATTATCTTTTTAGCAATAATTCATAAATAGCTTTTCAGATATTTTGTGACACAATTTAACTGGACAAATCGTCATAATTCTTCTTTTCCGCGAGACACGTTTAGCGTGCGTTGACATGAGCCGCCCGGTGTTTGGAGTCATTTCTGACTCCAATTAAGGTGCTTCAAAACGGCCGCGCGGACTTCGTTTCTATATTGTAATTATTCTAAGGCTTGAACACTATTTTTCAACTTAATTTCATTCTCTGTAATGTTCGCGTCTTTGGCCGTAATTGAAGTCTACTTGCGATTAGCGGATTAAAAGTGTTGAACTTTCATAAACTATCCAAAAGTCACTTTAAAATTACTGTATTTATCATTTTATAAATGATAAAATCAGCTGATAGAATAGAAATCAGCTGGTTGAATCGTCTTCCTAACTAACTAAGTACTAGCCGTAAGATCGTTAGCAAATGTTCTATTATGAATTTATGAATAACTACATATGATATTAAAGAGTTAATATTTATGAATTATTAAATGAATAATTTAAATATTTTGATATCACTCGAGAATACCCCATAATTTCAACGTCTAAACGGATAGATATTGTGAATAATTAGTTGTAATTGTTTTTATCTTGTCAAGTTGCGTCGATAAATCAGTTTTAATAAACAATTAATAATCAATATTAATGAGGTATTTAGTTATTGGCAAGATTCCGCTCACTACCTCCGGGCGTCTGGCGACCCGGTAACTCACCGGTCATATTGCCTACGAATTATGTTGTAGCACGAATATTATACGTAACAATATTTACTACAATATCGACTAAGACTAACTGATATTCATTTTTATTATATAAAGTCCCTTGAGTGGGTTGTGTTAATAAGAATGTTAGTTGGTTAGTTCGTTAGTAGGTATGAGGGCTGGGGCAGGGACTGTTAGTCTTAGTTAGTCTTATCAGTTGTTGGTAATAGTTCAGTTAACAATAGTTAGGAAGAGTCTCATTCTAATTCGGTCATAGATAATGTTTTACTTTATGAGTGTTTCACTACGTGCATATTTTACCATATGCATTTTTGAACTTTGGCGCATAATCCTACATTATCCCTTATATGTGAAGTAAAATAGCCGTTCGTCACTCGCATGCAGTGAGACACGGCGGGTCTAACATCGATATCGTCTAGTTAGTCGCATATCGAGCGGACAATAATATTATTAAAACTAACTGGTACCTCTACGCCAGGGATTATGCATTCCGAGCTTGACGGCGAGCTGCGAATTTGAAGACCGCTGTCTCGTATTACCTACGAATGAAATGAGCGGTCAACGTTATCAGCGGAAATGGTTTGAATTGCTGCTTACTGATATTTTGAAACGGCAAAATAATAAAATATTGACTTTTATACCCAACAAACGAGTCAGCTGACTTAAAAATATCTTCTTCCTTCGTTCTGGGCTGGCAACGCATAAGTGATGTCTTTGATGATTCTGTGGTCTATAGGCAACGGCAACGGCGACCACTTATGTGATGTCTGTTGGCATTAAACCCTTATAAAAATAGGTTATCAATCATTATTCTAACTTCATGGTGTTAACTTGTGAAAATTCATTTCATACTAAATATTATTTATTGTTCAATTTCCGCATTGCTAATTTAGTAAAGTTATTAAAAGTTTGTCTATCATTATTGCCGATCAGCGAAACTTCTGAAGTTTTTTAAGCTGTTTAAGCCCAAAATCCGTATATTTATTTCACTTCTCGCATTTTGGTCTTACCTCTCTTGATGTAAGAGCTTTACGCCCTAGCGATCTTGCGGAACTTGTTCAAATCAGGTCAGCAGTAATAATAAATATGGCAAATACTTTTAAAAACATTATGGACAACCCTAATGTACACGGGGTTGTTCATGTTCTGAGCATTCACCAAGGCAACTCAGAATACAATAAGTATCAGACGAAGTTGACTTTAAACACTGTAGATTCGATCCCGCTCGTGGGAAATCCGCATGCTCAAATCATTACGCTAAGTATAAAATGTTTTTGCGTGATAATAAATTAAATTAAAAGGTTAGCTTCACATGCGAGCCTAATACAAAAGACTCGGCCGAAAATTTGTTCGCAATACCGGAGTGCGGATTATCGTGTCAAAACTGACGCGCGCGCAAATTAAGAGCACGGTGGTCGCACCTTCGCGAGACCGGGCGAAGCGTCAATCTCACTTTGCCGATTTTTCGTTCAGTTTCAAAATAAATGAAAAAAACCGCATTCGAGTTATACTCGCGCTGGTAGCCCAGTGCTAGGTTCGAACGCCGAGCGTGCGCCCGCGCATTGCCCATCCCTAGACAGTGCGAGACGCGTTCGAATTTCGAAAAATTGAAAAGCTTTTTTCTTTTTCGTGTAGTGCCAGTGACTCTGTGTAGTGTAGTGGAAATATAAGTAAATAGTTTATGAAATCCTGTTAATTAAGTGCTTCTGATGTTAAGTTTTATGGAAACTTCGCCGGCGGTTCGCGCGAGTAAGTAGTTATTAATTAATTAAATTGTTAATTAGTTTCATGATCGGCCGTTATTTATTACATCATTTAGTCGATTTTGTGCAAAAATGGTGTTGATATTATCAGACGCGAAAATAGAATTAGAGGTTTGGATTTTTAAATAACGTATTTCCGGTTTTAACATCAATTATCCAAGCTATTTGAAATTCCTAATTTTACTTTTAAATATTTTTTTATCACAACTTCGTTCAGTGACTCTTCTTCAATTAATTAATTATTAATTTATTACTAGTTGTCTGTGGTTGTACTAATATTTTTTGTTTGACGAGCTACAAGTTACAGTGAATTATTGTAACAGTCAGTAGCGATCCTTCCTGTCGAGTGATGTCTTCGATTCATGTCTTGATAGACATCTATGTGACAGATGAATGTATGTATGTCCACTGGTATTTTTTGTATATTATATCTTTGTTTAAAGCTTAAGTGTTCGAAGAACTTTCAGTTTGAAATATAAACGACATTTGGATTCTTCCTATTTCATCGTGAGATTATCGTATAGAGTTAGAGTGAAGCTTAATAAAAAAATAATCGCCAACACACTCCATACCCTCGCGGTAGGATTCCCTGAGCATGTGGCATGGACGACGCAAATAAGACATCACAAATTCTCACGACCCTATACCTAAAATCTGTTTCTTATAATATGTTTGTCCAGGCTGGGAATCAACCCTCGCCTCGGAGGCAGGGTAGCGACCAATCTATTACCATCTCAGTCCGTTAGTCAGATTGATTAAGTTTTAAATTATCCACATTTCTCCCCACCCATTAAACCATTTATGGCCCACGATACGGCACGAGTCCCTTCTCATTACTTAGTAGGTCTAAATCATTCTCCACCACGCTGCTCCAGTGCAAATTGGTAGAGGATCTGTTTTTCCAAGTGATAGTTGCTGTTGGAGTTAGAGGCCACACAGCTTCACGCGGACAGAGGGGCGAGCCTGGAGGGGCTCAGCCAGATCTAGAGGATCCATCCATATTTAAATCCATGTTAATGTCCCCTAATGATCGTACGCTGTTTTGGCCATAGGATGGGGCAATAATGCCAGATTCTTATTATTAGACCCCAGCAATATTTAAGAATATTGCTGGGGACTGCAACATCCTCTCTAACCCAACTATATCTAAGAGTTATAGTAGAATTATTGGTCATTAAGGTTTTACTGACAATATACTTTCCGTGAAGCCTGCCCCGCTCACTTCACGATTGAGGCAGCCGCCAAACGACTCGTCATGTTCCGCCTGGGTTTGAGGAGTTTTCTTACTCCCTTCTTTCTTTTCCGGCAACGCATCGCTGATGCCTTTAGAGCCTTTAGATGCCTTAAGGCCATTAGTACTGATGTCCAATGGGTTAGCTAGTCGGCTTACATACAGAACAGAGCTAGTTAAAACAATCCTTGTTCACTGGCAATGCGTGGATGACGGCTTGGTGTTCCGCCATTCGTGGACGGCGGTGACCAGTTGCCATAAGGTGGTCCGCCCGCTTACTTGTCGGCCATTACCATAAAATACATAGCGGCAAATGAACTGGCCGGCCAGCGGCAAACGGCGGTAGAGAAAATTTTGCATACATTAATGTAACTCTTCAAATTACAATTCACTGAACTCGATGATTAGTTGTGTGGTTCAAACGTATGCAGAATGAAATTGTTCAAATGAAGTAGTGTCTGTCTAAAGTAGTCATGATTACACACACTCACACTGACAAAGTAACCACCATCAACCCTGCTTGGCTTGGCTTCGACCCATTAATGGCCCACTACTGAGCACGGGTCTCTCCTCATACCTTAGGAGGCATAGAACATACTTCACAACCCTGCTTACCTACTTATAATTTAATAACCGTCCCTAATTCTAGTAAGCCATAACACAAATCGAGGCTGATCCGGACAGATTCCGTCAACGGTATTATGATCGGTTTAAACGATCATCGTTTAACACCTACTTGTGTATTCAAATCTGTCGCTATCGCGCGCGATCGTGTTCTCGGTATCGGTGTCTTCGGATCGCCGTAACTAAACATTCACCTGTATTGCAACTTAAACAGACGTTGGAGATAGATCCGGCAATGATTTGTATTTAACCGACTTCAAAAAAGGAGGACGTTCTTTTTTTGAATTTCTATGTTCAACGCCTTTATTTTTCAAGTAGGTATGTCTAGCGATTCCGATTTTTTTTGTATTCGAAAGCTGGTACTTGTCATGTAGTCGGATTTTTTGAGCGAGATCTGGCGAGTAGTTTTTTTTGACTTCGACTACGATGATGACGTTCTCTTGATAGTGATCTCTCTTGAAAAAAATAAAAAAATAGGCCATTAAAAAGATCTTTCCTATATTAAAATAATGCTGATGTAGAAAGTATGAATCAGGTGGTGGAAAGAGGAAATTAGAAGAAGCTGCTCTACTCAGTCACAAGGAGCACTTATTGCAATAGTAAATTGTAGTAAAAAGAAAAGAAAAATTGACAATGTATCAGTCAGGTGTGTCATGTCAGAGGGATATGTTTATGGCTGCGGTCCCTCTGTTGGTTAACGTTCTTAAAACAACCAATGGAAGCATCAGCGACGGTAACATTGGTTACAATTCCATGTATGATCTGGAAGACGTTGTCAGCCCAGCGTGGTGAGCTGGCTCCGCGCCAGGCCTGGCCCCGCTTTGATGCTGCTAGTTCTATCTCCGTCGACTCACCTCTCACCTCTCACCTGGATAACTTCAGGATCTTAGGAATTTGAGTCTTGTGCCGCTTTAATGAAACTTAAATATATTCTAATTAAATCAAATTGGTCTTCATTGTGGACAATGGTATACATAACTGTTTGTACAATACATAAAAATTAATGCTATGTCCTGCGGTGGGTATGATTAATTAAAGATAAACATAATTGTATATAAACATACATAAATATGTACTAACGTGATTTTCTTAGGAAAGTTTTTGAAAGTCAATGTTTCAAATGATAATTTTTCAATTTTATGACATTTTAGATAAAAGTAACAGTTAAGTAGTATTTTTAGCATAAACAATAAACTGCATACTAATAGACATATGAACAATGCTGACTTACAACTCCACACTAAGGTTTTCTAAGCTAGAGGTGACATACATCCCGTCGTCCCAGCACACAATTCGATTTTTTTTCTCAGAACGAAACATATTCATATTAATGAGAATATGCATAAAAAAAAACAGTAGCAAAACAACTATTTATCAAATACATTTAGACGTGAAGCTTATATAGATAAAACAAATGGGCCCCATGACAAATATATTTCATGTCAATTACATATACAAGTCGTTAAGTGGCCGTCAGAGTTACTTAGGGATAGTACCGGTACTAGAAGAATAATTGCTGTCGCGACATCGCTCCCACCCTATTTATCACCCGAATAATACTTTTCAGTTTTCGTTAAAACACAAGTCCTTTCTAATCAGTGAGTAATTGAAACAATTATTGAAACGTATGTTTTATTTAATTAGGACCAACGCGTGTTGTAACGACGTTTAACACGTTACAAAATTTTAATGATAAATTTGAATTGGAAACTTGTTAGCTGAGTTGAAAAATGTGCTGTGAGCGGAAGCTGTATTTGAGGCCCGTAACCACTTGACTAATTAGCGTGAATGGTCACCTTATTGAAACACAAGCTCCTTGATTCACGTGTAATACGACATTAGTTCTCATAAGTAAGATTGAAATTGAAAAGCTGTTTCGTAACAAATTAAATTTGTGATGATTGTTCAACAAACACAAAAGACAAATCTGATGGTCCTGCAGTTAATCTTTCGTCGATCTTAAGCGATCGACAAAGTTAAGCAACAGCGGGCGCGGTCGGTAGTTGGATGGGTGACCGCTAGTAGCAAAATTACTTGGGCGCTTCCGTGCTTCAGGGGGACGTAAAGACTTCGGTCCCGGTTGTTACCATTTGGTACCAGTCGTTAAGCGTTGGCGGACTTCACATACCCTTGAAACATTGTAAAGAACTTCAGATGAGTTGGTTTTTTCACGTTGTTTTCCTTCATCAACCAAGTGATAAATAAATTATAATTCATATTTTTTTAGGACTACATAGATATGCGTGCATGATTTGAACCTGGGCCCGGGTCGGGAGTCCAACATTCAACATAATACACCTGATTCCTAATCAACTAACACACGACTCGGGAACGACGACGTCAAACGGTAGTTTACTGCGATTTCACAGATACTTTATGTTACTGTATCTACAAAATATGGAGAAAGTACTACGCAGTTACTGTCAAAATTGTGGGCCGTCTGTTAGATTTTACATGAAATATTCTAGTTGTTAATAATATTTTAATGGTACAAAAGTGATTGATCCGCGTGTAAATTTTATATTCTGATTAAATTCTAAGTATGATAAATAGAAAATTGGTAATTACCTCGAGCGATGTAATCATCCTTACGACCTACAGTACTTCAATTATTTGGTCACGTAATCATACGTATAAACGTTAATAATAAACTTTAGTATTTCAGTTCCTCTTAAGTAAGTGATGCGTAAGGTTTATGAGATAAATAATGCTTGTGTGACCAAATGATCTTTGTCATGGGTCAGCCAGAAACCCTGCTGCTAGTCTGTGGAAAGATGAGAGAAATTATCAGGGGATAAGAGCTCAGGATAGCTTCAGTTGCGAAGACCATAGTATGGACCATAGCTGATCTCGCATTAATAATTTATTATAAAATAAATAACATTGTTGTTTGGTACTTTAAATCACCTACTACATGTACAACCGATGACACAAATAAATATAACGGGTTACGGGTGGTTACATCATGTTGTAACCACCAAGATTATTTTCTCACATAAGGATGCCATTTAAATAACAGTAAAACCCATTTTAAATCCCTAGGGATATCCTTACAATGTGGGAGTCTAGTCTACAAAGACAGCTTTGCTGTGAACAATCCTCTTAAGACACGGACATAAGGTTCGTTTTACTTTGTTCCCGTCCTGGATGGGATTGTCTAAGAGTTGAGTTTTTATGGGATGTGTCGTTGACATTGTAATTTGTTCACATTTTGTTACAAATCGTAATTTAACGCACTTTACTCTGATGGGAGAAGAAAACAGTTGTAAAGTGTAGATCGTGAAAGCGACTTCCAATCTAAGACCACCTAACCCAAATCACAGTCTCAAAATGCCCCATAATTTTGAAGAAACTGTCGAAGTGCTATGTCAATTGAAGCAAAGGTACCTACGTAAATAGATTGACATATTCGAACAGGTTTACCTAGTCATTTTATTACTTTGTGTTTAATGATTTTTAGCAGTGGACTGTTTTAAAGTGATATGCATCTTTTGATACAAATCTTCTTATTGTTTTGGATAGGCCATAGTCATTTTTTCTTTACATAATTTTAATCACAATAATTAATAAGCTTCAGAATTCTTATTATCTTATTTTTTTAAAGTTCTGTTCAGTGTGTGCGCAGATGAACAAAGTGTGTGTTGTTTTAAATTTTTAGTTACATGACAGAGACAACAGATAATACAACTTTTAAATCTGTATCATAAAGAGGCGGTGATACATTTTAATGTATTGAACATTAATATAATGTATAGATTAGGAAAATACCAAAGTGATTGTGTTTAAATGTTTGCCAAGCTAACTGGTGCTAAGTATATTAGCCATTGTAAGGAGTTCATACAGCATGACTTAATCATGAGACTATTTATAGAGGCCCTAATGAAGATGGAAAGTGAGTGACACGTTGGAAATAGACCGCGGACATTGATAGAACTCATGACTATTGATCGGATAAGAGAAAAAGATAATCCGATGTTTCAAAGAGAAGTCCAAAGCAATAGAACGTTCGAACAAAGGTGCAATGTATGTAGATAAGTTATTAATTTTAGAAGTGCTTTATTGAAAATTTTGCATAGAGATTTTTCGGTTTAGAGTCTTTATTTCTCATAAGAACTTTATATGAAAAGGATAAATTTTGTGTGATAAATGTTGTGTTAAGTGTTCGTTACAGCATGCGTATGTGGGTGAATGGATTCGAGTACATATTCAAAGAAGCAAAAAGCAAACAAGAAAAAAAATAGACATTAACACCTTGAAAAGAGGTCAAAACTCTTCACGCAATATGTCTGTGCATGTAATAATTTAAAACTTTGTAGACGAGAGAAAAGCAGTACAACACCTTTGGTAAAGGACTAATTTAATGCATTAAAAACGTTATCATCAACATAATTTTCCAGTAATAGTAAAATTATTTTAAAATAATTTATTCGTCTTTTTATATACCTACTTTTTGTATCGGTATAAAGTAGGTACATTAAGTCTACACATACATACATTAACCCATAACTTAACGAAGATAGTACCTACTTAAGAAGTATATTTAACTTTAATAATACACACACAACCTAAAATTGAAAAGTTTAAAAAAATAAAAATTTTGTATTGATTTATCTAGATCAAATTAAAAAAAGATCTATTTTCGTTCATGCTATTAAAATTTACTGTAATTTTATTATAAAACAATTTTGTATACTTAGAATACAGGAACAATTAAACTTCAACCTACATTTTGATCACTTGGTGATTTGCTAGAGTTTTCTTGTTATTCTGTTGTTCGTATTTATATTCTGTTTAAATTGGCGAGCTTTGTATTGTACTGAGACTACAAGTGCCGTTTTGCATTTTCCTCCGATCAGGTATCAAATTCATAGTACGCATTGTTTCCCAGTGCCGTCTCGTCGCTCTACAGCACTGCACTGTCATTAACCGATTGGCACTATTCCACCTCGTCTGCTCCCAGCCAAACAGCTATGCGATTTAAATCGACAAGTTAACAAGGGTTCTTCTTTGCCTTTTTATCCATAATACAATCAATGAGTCAATGTTGATTCAACTGGCTATTTTTTGCATGAGCTCTGTGCAGCAGTATTAGATTTTTCTTTTTCGCATCTGATCAATTTACTTCAATTGCATGTAAAATATTCTTAAATATGTCTCGAAGTGTAACCGTTGAAATACATGTTTTTTTTTCTTCTTACTTTCAAGTTAAAAACAGGCTTATTAACAGTCAAATTTTAATGTAGGTGTGACGTTCTATGGAATTAATTTGACTTTAAGTGTTCTTTCCTCTTATTGAGAAAAATCTTGAGCCTGGGCTCAGGATTTTTCTCAGAAAGAGGAAAATTACGGTCATAGTCCGTCTCTGCCGCGGCTGCTGAGTACCTAAATGCAGGTTGGCAGACTTTATACAACTTTTTATTATGTAGGCAGTACACGTAAATATGCAAGCTTCTTCTCATTGTTTTTTCTAATGAAACGTTTGCCTAGTCTGAGAACATTGTTTTTAGAAAATTACGTGTAAGTTAAATGCGATTACTGATTACCGTAGTTCGCACCTAATTTTATACTACTGGGCTATTTCTGATATAAGTCAGGAATTTAAATATTTATAGTTGCAGTAGTACACTATTAAAGTTATTAATGAATGCACCAGTTGGATAAAGACGTCATACTCTTTTGATGAAAACCGTTAACTAAATAAATCTTCACTTTTTGCAACAGGTTAAAGTAGATTTTACGTAATTTATACATCCGAGTATGTTTGTAAGTAACAGATAGTCTGACGCCGGAAGCAATATAAATAGTTTAGTTTCCATTGATGTAAAGCTTGCTGACGTACGGTTTTCAATACCGAGGAATTTGGTGAATTAGAAAACAGGAATGAGTTAAATTAGGTTGCAAATAAAAATAAATGTTTACTCTAGAACTACCAGCGATTGGTATGTTGTAAAGTATTAAGCATTAAGTCAATTTAACGTGAGATGGAACTTCGCTTGCTGTTCACGTGAATACGGACAATTATGGTACTTGAGAAGCTACTTTTAGATCTTACTGTTTCAAATTGGATATAACTGTTCTCGACGAACGACTATTATCTTGAGTGAAATAAGTTATCTGAGAGTGATAAAATTAATTACGTTTGCTACAAAAGTATAAGAAACCGCTCTCTCTCTCTGTCTACGATCTTTATAATAAACCGCTACTGAGGTTAGAATGTTTGGCTGCCGAAGCACGTGCATTTCACGACGGGCGCATTTTTCCCTAGTCACTGAAAACGTAACAGCATCGTTACAGTTTATTTTTATTTTGGTGTACAATAAAATACCGTAGTACGACCACATTTCTGGGATTAAGTGGTCAGTGTCGTTGTGGTCGCGGATATTGAACGCATGCCAATTATCTGTATGGATCTAGTCGTCGTTTCGCGTCATTATTCGGCTCGTGGAATAATGTTACGATTTGATTATTATTGGACCAATATTAGTGTTTAAACTGTACCTTGTGTTTATTTACGTGTATTATTGAGTAGCATCTTGTTTTGCTATTAGTCATTGTCAAGGACACCGGTGTATTTTAGAAGTTGATTTTAGTCTTGGATTATATTTTATGATTCATGATGGTATTCAGGTATTTGGGATTCAAATACTATAATTTAGTTATTATGTGTTTAGAAAAAATCGCAGTATCCTCTTATGTTACATGAGTATCTAGTGCTTACCTACTAGTATTTCTATTGTAATGTACTAGTATGTTATCGTGACTAAATTATTCAATTTCATAAACATTTTAAAGTAAAATCGAGAAACAATGTAATAGTACGCAAATGGAATGAAATGATAAATAAATTCATAGCATTAATATCGTCTAGACTCTAGATGTTAATAATAGTGTTTTCATTAGGATCAGATTTTCACTGATGACACATTATTTAGTTCTCGCAGTTTATTAAGTTTATATTGATATCATAGTAGACCTCAGTATCTACGAGTATATAGGATGCGCATTAAGTCAGGGGAATGTACACGAATTTCCACTTGCCCAGTAAGCGCCCAGGTAACTGAACCAGTTCGATGTAGCTGTAATCTCAATGCATATTAATTTATTGCCTATTTTAATTACAGTCGCGCTTAAGGTAACACTATTTGTGACCAACCTGTCTCACTGTCGACGAGTTAAATATTTTGTGGATGTGTATTAGCCACCTGGCATCCGTCTCTGATATAACACCATTATTACAATCCTTTGGTATCTGACAACATTGGTATGTCTAATCTCCGGAAATTGTTTTCATGTAAAAAATACATCAATCGCATGCAAAGAAAAAGGTTTTTTTATGTAATATCAAATATAGTATAAGCACGAACGTCACTAGAATCAAATTTAACAAGTTAGGACCAGAAGTTATGTTTGTGAAATTCAAGTCAAATATTATTAAGTGATTAATTTTAATAGAAGCATGTACTCGTATATATTAGATATCCTTGGTAGCCAAGAAGAAACCCGAAGATAAAGTGAAGTCGAGCTGTTAAACAAGAAACCATCAAATAGTAAAATTAAGCACAACTACAATCATGCAAATTAATTTTCGCCGAAGATAAAACAAGTCCCTTACACTCGTTAGTTCGGATGTTATAAATAATAACTTACCTACAAACGTCGATGCAAAAGGTGCTAATGCAGGTCAGGTTATAAATAATTATGAAAAGTCAACATCTCGTTAATAATTTCGAAATGCGTTATTTACTTATTAACTTTCTTAGTTTATAGCAGGCGCAGGTAGTAGATAATATTTGTGGATAAATTGTTTATAGGAATGTTAAGGCGCTAAAATTATTGGGTACAGAGATCTAAATCATTAACTATATAATATTGGTTTTACTCGTATTGAAACGATTGAAATATTTGTAATCGGTAATAATGTTGCCAATATAGCTGATAATGTGAATTTTACAACTACATGTCTGGCGTTGATAGCTCTCTAAGTGGTTTAAACGTCGGATTCCCGAGCAGGGTAGCCTAAGTTCGAAACCACATGCATTACTAATTTTCAAAAATTATGTGATTATTAGATTATATTAAATGCGTCCAATACGTTATCCAATACAAAAACTCGCTGTTCACTGTTCGCTGTTCACAAAAATCAAAGGATATTAAATGTTATTAAAATTATATTTTAATTTCTTTTTTGCAAATATCAAGTCGTATGTCACTAATACAATAGTTCAGCTCTTATGCTAGGTTGCTCACATAATTGTAGCTGCCTGCAGTATTTAACAGAAACAATCGTTGAAATAATATTTTTGTTGCTTCCAAATTATAGGCCGAATTACTGCCCTGAATTCCAGCGATTTACGACTACCTTTCTCCAATTGTAGTTAAACACAACGCACAATGCATTTAAGATTTGCACGGCTACGTTCATCCTTAAGTAGAGCCATCCTCTACTCGTGGTAGTGCCATTTATCGGACAACTTGAAACTAGTTCCGTAATTCTAAAAGGTGTTCTTTGTTTTAAACACTTATCATCAGATGACCTGTAAGCTTGTTTGTCTGCTAACAACTTGAAATTGAAGAGTAACGTTTTAAAAACAACCAAGTTTTCATTCTATAAAATGACGGTAAAGGTGTTAATTTAAGAACGAATACTTCACAGCAACAAGTTCAAGCTCTAACTGAAACTAGTTTGAGACGTGTCAAGCGAAAATAGACCTAAAGGATATTGGATATTACGTACATTTTATTGTAAATTCCAACACTACAACACTATAGGATTGGTCGGCACGCGAGCTCTTGCTGCGGACAAAATGTTTAGTTCGTAACTTAGTATCGGTATTTAGGCTTTAAAACTAGATCAATAGTATTGCTTAAATTTCTGTTTCCTTATAAAGCTTTTGTAATGACCTTAATTTGTTTTGTAGCAAAATTACGTTGAAACTGATTGACTAGGCCAGTTAACACGGGTTTTGGATCATCTCATTCTAGTATTGGTGTAATAAAAGCAACTGAAGGAATGGGTATACTTTTGACATGATGCAGTCGTATTGTATTATTTACATGTTCTAGTTAATTGATCGTATGCATCTTTACAGCCTATAGTAGTCCCACTGCACAAGTCGGGTCTTCATAATGAGAGAAGTTATCATAGACCACCAAGTCAATGAAGAAATCGAAAGATGTGCAAATTTTCTCATTGTTATTTCTTTTTCTAAAGCAAACGATATATATATTTATTACAAAATGAAGTTTGAATACGCTACACTCTTTTGTATGCTTGAAATTTTATTTTGATTTTAGGCAAATGTACAGGAGGTGATTTGTGTAAATAATCTTTCTTGTCTTTTCTTGCGCTTGCGTTTATATAGCGAAGTATCGTCCATTTCAATAGCAGCTGTGGCTTTATCTCAAACGATTTCTATTTATTTATTTTATTCCTTAAATAAGTTGACAACGTAAAGTATAAAATCTTGTAAGTCGTTCCGCAAAAAACCCACAACGACAAACAATTTACCACCGTAATTCAAGGTTGGAACGTCGCTTACGCTGCAGCCATCGACACTATCATTTGCAAAGTCGATAAACCAACAGAATGGGGAGATTGACGCGTTTTTAACAAGACAGCGCTTCATGCAATATTCATGAAGTGGTCCTCGATCGATGTTCATAATCATGCATCGTCGCGAATCGCTAGGGCTGGTGGTGTTTGTGATGATAACTTAACCTTAATTCCCATACAAGGAATATGAGGTTAACGAATTTTAACTGGTCTAGAATGTGGTTACGTCAACGTATATTTTCAAAGTAAAATAATTAAATATTATTATTTAGATATAAATTGTAATTCTTCCAATAGATCAAACTTCGAAATTATGAAAAGAATAAGAAGAATAAATAGTTACAATTACGTCCCCATACTAAGTTTTTGTATATCGCGGACGGAATGGATACAACAAATACGTCGAAAAAAATTACTCGAGAAAAAGCATTTACTTATATACCTAATAACTTAATTTTCACATTATGTTCTGTTTGAATTGAACCACAAAACCCATACTTGGTAGACTGGCTCAATTAAGCTGGTTTACTAGATTTATGCCAATTTCAGGACAGAAGTTAATCAATTACCAGAAAAAAATATTGATTAAAACTTTATTATCATTATCTAAAACAATATCAATTGATCCTTCAAGAAAGCTCGTTTTCTCTCGCTATCACGAACAAGTTCATTTTATAACCAACGTTTTATTTAGAAGTTCATACTTTCATTTATAACTTTATCCAGTTTTTTATGGCTCATTTTCAACCCTTTATGGAAGTTTCTCAGGATCCCAATGCAATATTGACTCGTAAGGGCTCACTCAAAAGCGATATTGAAGTCAGTGACCAGATTTTAAACATGATTTTGTACTGTGGCTCCATAAAGGACTTTAACATCCGACGGTTCAAAATAAAAAGAGATATCGACCACCATGATAGCGATAAAGAAGGGGGATATTAGAATTGATTTGTAATTTTGAAATCAATGGATTTGTTCTAAGGATCATAAACTTTTTAAAATAATTAAATACTTTTGGTTACTGAGTAATGCGTTTATCAAGTAATAATCAATTTATATTATTATATACTTAAAACTCTTCCGTTACTGGGTGTCTAACAGACAACGCACAGCCGAAACTACTGAACGCAAAATGCTGAAATTTGGCATATTTTGGCTGAAACTTTTTACTTCTTCAATGGATTCACTTGAAACTTTGTAGTACTCAAGTGACGCAAGTGAGAACTAAGAAAGGATTTTTGGAAGTCAAGAATTTCACACGGGCGAATCTGCGAGTGGAAAACTAGTATATTAATAATATAATAACAGTATACTAATGTCATGATTTTTACCATGCTGCTTCAGTAGATGATCTGGATCCATGGTGAGAAAATTAAAAACTTATATTTAGTTTGAATCGGTTGATTACTCGACTGTGTCAGAAGTAGCGCTATGTTTTTCGAGTGTAACACCAGTAGTAACAAAACACTATCGTAAAATTTTAATTTAGTATGTGTTGATAAACATAATAAACATAATCCAACGTTTTAAAAAAATCATTGTTATAACTTAAATAAAAATAGACTACTTACTAACATTCTTTAATCATTGTCTAGTAAGTCGGCAATAAATTTTAACATTAAATCTCTATTTGAGAAGGCACTTAATCTGATCGTAGTATTTTTCATTTGAAGCTACATTCTGCTAAATTATGAATAATATTTCTTACGCTAGCGAAACACATGAAAATCCCAATTTGATTAAATTTACGACTGTAATAATATGACAAACAATCCATGAATAGTTAACCATATTACAAAATTTCCCAGAAATCACTGAGAGACTGTTACGATCAAATGTATCCAAACATATTTCTTCAGACGCAAATCCGTGTTGTGAGCTTCCAGACAAATAAGTTTTGTGTTTTGACATGCGAGAATAGCGGCGTCCCTTTTTATCTTTAGATGATGATATTTGTGTGAGACAATTATTAAAGCTAGCCCGCACAAGTTATACAGGTTGATGTTTTGAATCTTTGCTAAAATATACTTTGATGTTTAGAAGACTTACGGTTTTGTTGTCGTGTTGAATAACAAAAATGCTAACACAATTTAATAATGTTGGTTTCTTCATTATCTAAATAACTTTAAGTAAAGCTGGGTTGTGGTCTATCAGAATGAAGGATAATAGCATGAAGTAAATGACAAGCAAGCTTATCATTGTTTTAAAAAATTCTACATAACCCCTTCTCCCGTTCGTTTCAGTTGTTACAAATGATTCAGTTACAAAAATAAATCGAAGCAAAAATAGCTTCATAGCATACCATTAATTCACTTTATTACCCGAAACGACATTAATGTGGTTAACCACTAACATGAGAAATATTAATGACCACTTAATATTTTTCTCCTACAATTTTTCCCTTTTAATTATACTAAAGGAATCTAAATGACAATTCGTGTTAGAATTATATGAAGCTATTCTTTAATGGTTGTTATTTAAAATTTTGTAGCAGCTATAACCCTTTGTTTCCTACGCAAATTTATAATCGGTTGTTGGTTATATTTTCTGCAACACAAGTTTTGTATTTCTTTCACAGCCATTAAAAACTATAAGAATTAGTTCTTTATAAAATATGCAAGACTCAGAATCTAAATACTATTCTAACAGATTAACGATATGGTCTCTCTACTGAAGTGGCAGTCGGAGACTAGTTAGTCAATAATATCTTACGGCGCGTTCACATAGAACGTCCGTTTTACTGGATCCGTTTTAACAGGTCAGTATTTCCGTTGTGTGTGGGATTTTTTACTGGATCCGATATACTGGATTCTGTGTGAAATCCCTCATACAACTACATACGCTACTAGCATCCAGTATTCCGGATCCAGTAAAACGGACGTCCTATGTGAACGCGCCCTTAGTTTGCATAACAAAGTCGGCTCAGCCGTTGTGTGGTGTGACTGTGTGAGTCGATAATATTAATGTATCATTTAAATAATTAATGGCGGACTACACGCGAGTTTATGTTTTTGTCGGCGGTCGCATGAATAGATCTATAGAATATATATGATATAGATCTCTAGATAGAATCTTTATGTGAGCTCCTGGAGTATTTAATTTATGCTGGAACGTTGTTGCGCCAATGTCTTCTACTGATTTGTTATTTCTAGATTCGACTCCTTAACATGATTTAGGAATGCCATTTTAATGTTTTGGTTTCATTTTGTTAGACTATGCTTTATCTTCGAAGTTCTCAGGATTAATTTTTATATTGTGATATTTAATACTGTCTACTTAAAAGTATTTATAAATTTTAATACAAAGTGTAAAGCGGCAGTGGAAGGGTAGTGCTGCATACTTGTTTGCTACCTTAATTCCATAAAAAACTTGTATTTTTAAAAATTCACTTTATACTGGTTAATGTAGTCATTATTTAATAGCCCATATGTATGTATATACGTCATCGCTACGGCAAAACCAAAAGTGATTAGAAAAAATTTACAGAGAGCAATTATCGTCAAAATATCAGCATGACTGACATCTACCAAGAGGACAAGCATTACGTTTTGGCTGCGGTATTTGTCTGCATTAGTGTACTGTACAGAGTGTACAACCCTACTCACATTAAACGCCTCGTTAAACATTATCGTGTAATTACGGTGTGGCGCTGCGCCCGCGCCGAATTGTACACTCGCGGCCGTGCAGTTTGTTTAGCATTCCTCGGTATACCATCAGAATTTACCACAGTTACGTAAAAACGATTATCAGTGTTAATATAACAGAACTATAACACAATGCCATTCTGTGAAATGATTTCTTTATTGAATAGCTTTAAAATGCAGATGACAACAATACTAGTGATACATATGAAGAAACGCTGAACACGCTAAACTTAGTGAGAATAGGTGGTTATAAGTTTGTGATATAAAACTTGGCTAAATTCTTATTGGATTTGCAGAAGTTAAACACCAACATGATAATACATTGTAATGAAAACAAATGCCCTAACATAAGCTAAGCCCAAGATGATAAAACAAATGACTAACACGAATAAGATCCCCTACAAAGAAACGTTCATAAAGCTTTATAAGGAATTATTTAAGACGAATAATCTTCTGGATAAGTGACGACCCAGCGGTATCTACAATAGTACTGGCGTCGGGCCAAATGAGCCCAAGACAACCACATCGCTACAAAAAAATCAGACGACGTACTTACTGCAAATAAACTCGATTAATGACAGGTTCGGCCGCGCACGGACAACCGAGATGCGATGAACGCTGTAGCAATTATATCATGCAAACATGTAGACGGCAAAACGTGCATATTACCTACTGTGATTGAAAAAGGATTACATTGAAATAGAATTAATAAAATTGAAATATAAACATTTAACCGAGTAAATACAGACGTGGAATGTATGTTTACACTAAATGTATTGTGTTACAAACAAAGTTTTGATACTGTAGCCGTGCAGCGGTGTAGAATTTTGCTTTTCATTCGGTGGAAATAGTCTTCTCACGAAAATCTAGTTTTTGGGATTGATGCACATTGGAAATGAAGTAACTTCTTTGATAATATTTTCTTTCAAGATTACGGCGTTTACCAATATAGAACGAATAGATCCATGTTCGATTAGTTTCCCATCAACGCTCAAACAAGACCCTTACATGTCAATAAACTATGAAACACCCATTTTCATGGATAATTTCTAGGAAACAGTTGATAGTAATAGCTCTTGAAGGAGATTAGATATTTTAAATTTTAAAATACATAACAAAAATAACGTAGGGAATTAGAATTAAATTGTCTCGTGACATCTTAATTGTTCGTAATGTTATTGATGTCTGGTTTCTGTATCAAGGTGACGTTACAGAAACCAGACTTATATACCTAGAATAACTACCTCGGTAATTATAACAATACAACTGTAGAAGATTTCGTGTGATACAGAGCTTAGCTTCAAAAATTGATCATTTTATATCGATAATTAATAAAATGAGAACATTATCAAAGTAGTCGAAGTCAAATAAATATTAAGGATAAATCAAAAACCACTCGTCAGATCTCGCTTAATCTTAAATGGCCAACCAAATGACTAGTTTTCTGCTGTGTTTGGGCATTTAAATAGCCAGCTCTCGAATATAAAAAGAATAATCAAAGTCGGTACATCTAGAAAAGGTTATGAGTAACACACATTCGAATTGAGAACGTCTCTTTTTTAAGTCAGTTAAAAAAGTACTAGCTAAACCCAGAAATCGCTTCGCTGTGGCAACGATCCCATTAGCAGCTGAAGAAGCCCCTGTGGCAAATTTTAAGTTTACCCGTAAACAAAAGGTTGACAATCAAAAAACAGACCTGTTTTTTCTTTCATTTTTTGGATCAACGTTTATTTTGCCCATTGGTATAAGTAATTCTAAAACTAAAAGCATCGCCGATGTTTTGCCGGCAAAAAAATAATTTATACCAGAGTTACAACATATTACTTACAAAGCTTTTTTTAGAATATTGTGTAACTTACTACTATAGGTATTCTCCAAAGTAAAGTCTTATTTTCTTAAATGCTAAAAGAATAAAGTTAAGATTATTATAATAGACGCTAATTGGTGGTGTAAAACTATTTAAACATGCGCTTAATAGTCTTAATTGGCCATAAGAATTCTGTTCTTGGAACGAAGTATTTAAAAATATTGATATTGTTAATCATTTCAAATATTCGTTCTTCTCTTGAGAGACAATATCAGTTGGTTTAATAGTATTCCTCAGTCTTGTTTTGTTGAGGCTTTGTTGAGAACCAATTAGTTGGAATTTATGTTGTAGAATTTACATGTTAAGCAACGTCTCATTAGAATCAATTTTTTGGATTTTTTGATATTTTTTATCATCCGCTGCTTATTTATTTTTAACACGTGTTTGTCGGCTTTTTTGTTCTGTGTTATTTAAACACGAATTTGAATCTATTTCATGATTTGTTTCGCGTCTTGATATTTAGATGTATTAAAAAATCTTGTCTATGCTCTTAGTGAAGTCGTTGAGACATTCTCTTTTGATAAACTGTAACGATTCATGGCAAAATGCAATCGGAGTTACTTGCAGATATTATATAGTCATCTTATTGGGTACGTCGAAAATGAAGGTAGGGGAAAATGTGGTATGATACCAAACAGGTCATAAATTAAATACATATCGTATTTACTTAATTTATGCGTTTCTCAGTTCCCGTTAATAAAACCATTAAGTGGAAAGTGTTTATGTGGGAGTAGTCAGATAAAATAAGAAATAACATTCGAATCATCATATCAATTACGTAAAAACTGATTTATGGAGTACCTTTGTCATATTTCAAGTCAATTTAATGGATTGCCGTATAGAATATCGTGTAAAATAACATATAATCCCTATTTATTCAATGAGCCGAAATGTCACTAATGTAACCTAGAAAGAAAATCTTATTTATTGTGAGATTAAGTCATAAATTCAGATTGTGGGTGCCACTGTCGGATAAAAGTTTTCTTGTTTCGCAGAAAATGGTTAAAATCCAGTAAATTAAATGTCGGCTTTTGGGATTGTTCAGCGATTAGTGATCTGGGCTTTTGTACACTTCAGTACTATTAATAATAGTCTACTTAGATATTTGGACAGTTTATTATATTGTAACTATATAGAAATAGTGTGGCGTCGTTCCCGTGAGAGTAAAACCTTTTTAAAAGCAAAAAATCAAATATAATTACTAACTTCTAATAAATTGGTACATCATTATTGTTTTGCTTTGATCAATTTTGAGTTTTACAATTTAAAGCTTTTGATTGTTTAATGCAATTTTCTGTGGCGGCGTTGTCACTTACATTTTCGGGTCATCATTTTAATATCATAACAATAATCAGGAATTATTTATAAAAAGAGCGGCTTCCGAGCTTTTCAGCATCGGATAATCTTGTTCCGTCTCTTCTATTCGTATTAAGTCTAATAATATTCCCAATTCATTTAACAGTAGAGTAGCGACAACTCGGGCAATAAAGAGTGTGCTTTATGAAGTATAGTAGGCGTGTTAATTATGTTTCGGTGAAAGTTCGATTGAATGTATCTCGTTCATGTTGCCCGGTAATGTGTCCATCGGCCCCTAAAGATTAAATCCGGGGAATTTAGGAACGAGGTGAGGTGACTGCCCTTCCTGTCGCTAGAGATTCTCGCCTTCGCCGTTTATTTGTACAAGGATCAATTCGTGAAGCTATACTTTCCGAGCGGCTACGGAGCTGTCAATCTCGGCGCGCGGACACAGTATATTTTCGAAATCGACGCACATTTATATCTCGGTTGTTGTTTGAGGTCGGGTTAAAGATAGCCAAGCCAAGACAGCACTCGTGACCGCTCAACCTTACAGATCTCGGGTCACGAGTGCTGGCTTGGCTTGGCGAAGAACCGTTAAAGGCCCACTGGAAATGTCTTCACGTGCCCTTCGAAGCACGGAAATGGTCAATATTTTATTTGCCATTTGCGCCCACTGTTGCTAACTCGCTCGATCATTTAGGATCTTCATCTTTTTTCTCCTAAGTTATGTAAATATTCACAACATGTTCGAATTGTACGATTCACAAGCGTTTAATCGAGACAATAGTAGGAATTCATGCAAGTGTCCCGGAAACGTTTCGCTGTTGTGAAACACGGACGCGTTAACTCCGATGTCGTGTTTCAAAACACCGCCGCTTCAACTTAAATATGCCAACTTGAATGGAACTGCTCAGCGTCTCGGTAAACACGCGTCGTGCAATCCAATAAACTCCAGGTTTAACTACCATTTGAGTCAATCGAACGTAAAGTATGTGAAGTTTGGTTAACTAATGGTTAATACATCTCGGAAGTATTCAAGACGTTCTCCATTCAGACGCTAGGCTGTAAGTGTTTAACTGGAAACTGGTAATCACTGGAAGTAGATGTTCATCATCATCATGAGGCATCATCATGGACCTATTAATCCCATCATACCCTCCCGCATTTGATTTTATCGAGGATATGACTGCAAATTTCGTCCGCAGGTACAGGACACAATGAAAAACTATCAATGACAGGACAGGCCATGGAAGTAATATTTGAAATTGTCGATAATTTCACAGAAATATCAAGGGAAGGTGAATGGATAGAAGAATTGCTATTAGAACAATTATTACACCGTAGAAATGGTACTTGGTACCGTGGCGGGCGGTGGTAGCACCCCGGGTGAACTCTAGGCTCTACCTATATAATTGCAATTCAATTAGCTCAAACCCCATGAGATCTCAGACAGCTTTAGGCTCTGAGTGTAAGTAATATGGACGGATTTTATCTCGCAATCGTGTCAATCTAGTAATATACTCGTATGATGCAATATATGTAGATGTTAATCCTGTGATATAGGCGTCAACTTTCTATATCTGAGACTAAGCTTTAGTTATTAGACGACTACCGCTAGATTTAGCGTTATGTCTCCATTAGGGATTCAGGTTGAAATAATTGCATTAAATATTCGAGTTCTTTAGTCTGTTGTTGGTATTTGAATCCAGAGATTACAATAAATACATTTCATAATTCAACTGTCATAAATGATTCCTTTATTAATTGCCACAATTTGAAAACTAATGGTATTACCTACTCACTATTACCTACTCAATAATTTATAGGTATCTTCGGCCGGCTAGTGTAAACCTTCTAACGGCATATAAGGTAATTTAGCAGACCACAAACAAAAAAAAAGGAAGAGGTAGCTACTTATTACAACACTTCTTTATTAAAATATATAAAAATTCATAAATGTTAAAAAATGGATCTAGCAGGTTTGCACTCAAAGCCGAAGATATGCCCAATCTATACCAATGTTATAAATGTGAAAGTAATTCTGTCTGTCTGTTACCTTTTCACGCTTAATCCGCTGAACCGATTCAGATCAAATTTAGTATAGAGGTAGTTTGACACACAAGAAAGGTCAAAGGTGACCGACACAGAAGGCTCAAATTGGGACAAGGATGGTTAGTGCAGTTAGTAGAGTGTGTTGGTGTGCGTAACACATCAGAAATAAAACTAAAGTAAACACACACAAGAGTAATTCTGCCGCTTAATAAACAAGCAAATTATCTCCTCTATTAAGTAAATTGCGTACTGACATTGTAATCTTCTTAAATTTCAATCGAATAACAAGCTCGTACAATGTGTAACTTCAATTAATTGGCTATTGCTCATTTGCATGTGTTTCTCGTAAAGCTAATTCTTTATTGGACTACAGATATGAGTTTAGTGTGCAATTATGCGTGTTGCCTAAACAGGTAGGTAATGAATGTTATTTGCATGGATACAACTCATTAGTGACCTATGCGGGAATCGGCTGCTGTTTGTAATTATGGATGCCTGTAGTACTCAGCTTTGCTCGAACGCGACTGATAATAGTTTGTTATATACGGTTGGTTCTCGCCTATCTATCCCTTAAAACCTATCCTCCAATCCTACCCTATCACATTTATCCCTGGTTTATAGATAAAGCTTAACATAGCTGTAACAAGAAGTTTACATTTCAATTCATAAATATAGATACACTTTTCAGCAGCGATGTCTGATATATCTCCCCGCAGGTCTTACTACAATAAAAAACACACTGCCTTAACTGGATAATCCGAGACATGCACTCACATATAGTTAACGATATGATGATAGTTTTGCTTAATTTATGCATAAATTAATTGTTGATATTATTAAATATTTGTATTTTATTAATTATTGAAAAGTGTAGAGCTACTGTGCTATAATGAAACCTGTATACTAGTTAGTAGTATAGTTAGTGTAGTTATATAACTACACGTATACAAGAATTATTCTGAATTTGAATTTCCTTGACTTTGATACTGAAGTCTATAATGGTGATCGCACTAGCTGACGTAATAAAGCCTTTTCACATTCTTCATTCAGGGCTCCTCGGCCAGTCTGCAGTAAACAACTGGGTTAAAATTGCAACTTCAATAGCAAGTGTAGTACTACTCGAAAGACATTTTATTTAAGTTTTGGATTAGATAGGCGTGGTGTTACCACCTGCCCAACTCCACAACTAGGCAATAAACAGCCACCGCTGAAGTGTACATTTCGCAGTGCACGTCACAGCTGGTTATGTACCGCAGGCGGCAGTACCAATTGATTTACAACGTGAACAGGATATGGGTACAGATAAAATTGTACCTTACGCAACGACCTTGTACTGACATGTGATCCAGTTATAGCCATGTCAAGTAATAGAGCCGTGGATTGGATGGGTGTATTATTTCTAAATATAAACCCTGAGATACCGGGGTAAAGGGCGTAGTCAGTTAACAGGCGATGTGATCTTATGTTAATGTAATGGTCAACGTCACGTCATTTCCTGCCGCGGACATGTAAGCTGTGGAACGAATTTCCTACGTCAGTGTTACCACAGTGCAATGATACGGGGTCCTTCAAGAGGCAGGTCCATCGCTTCATTCGTGTCCGGCAACGCGATGGTGACCCCCCTGGTGTTGCCAATGTCCATGGGCGACGGTGATTACTTACCATCAGGTTACCCGTCTGCTCGTTTGCCTGCTTAGGCTGTAAAAAAACGACGGGTCAACGACGACCCCGTAGTTTTGTTGGTAGTGACCCTGCCTGCGAAGCGAGGGGTCCTGAGTTCGAGCACCGGCCGGGGCAGATATTTATGTGACAGGTTAATGTTTGTTCTCGGGTCCTGGGTGTTAGCAATGTTATTTTGTCCATGCCACCCGCGACAGCGGGTTGTTCAGAGTGTTTTTAAATTAGAGGAAGGGCGGTTAGATGTGACTAAACAAATGAAGTCCAAGTTAAATTAGATCAACTACTGCGGTGTGTGTATTTTAAAAACATGCGCTCGAGCAATTGAATGGAGTCACCGCTCTTTGAATGTAACTGTGTTGTTAATTTAAACCAAGTCTCTTGACGAGACCTGCGAAGAGCGAGGTGGTAAGTGTTGTGAAGTTGAGCATTGCTTTCCGGTTATCTCAGTTAAGGTATCTGATCTTTCGTTTCTGCAAGTTTCTACTAGTAACGAAAGAAAGACAGAAGACGACGTGTCGTTTGGTCGCGACAAGCAAGAAGTTGGTAGCTAGTCAGGTAGGTTTCTCGGAAAGATAATAATAGTTATCAACATCAAAGTGTCTCAAAGGGGCCTCTACGTGTTGGACCTGTGTCCCCTAGCAAGCCTTCTAAATGACCGGGTCCACTTACATCTAGGACCCGTGAAACTTAGGTTAAAGTTTAGAGATACATAATAGTTAATAGTAATCATAATAATTCTTAACATCAAGTCAATCATACATTCTGTTCGATTACAATGTGGGTGTCTTGAAATAGGTTTTTCTAAGCAAGCGCGTATCCATGTAAGGGCTTCATAGTGGGAACACAGTCAAACGCTAACTTATACAAAGTATAAAGAGTGCGATTATTGACTTAATATTGGTTTTAATTACTATTTAAATAGTCAAATGTAACAATATCGTATTTTCAAAGAAAATGATTATTACCTAAAACATCATAGAAATCGTATATCTACCAATTCAATAAAACATTCTAGATTCCGTTCAACATTTCGCAGTGTTGCGTGTCAAAGACGGTTGTCGCCGATTGCTGCTAAATATAAACCGAGATTTGAACGTGGAATTAGATTTGTATCGTAATCAGGAGATCGATTCGAGATAAAATTTAGAGCGGTTGTGCATTGACCGGCTTGAGCGTACAAGCTTATAAATAACACGGTAAGAAATCCTTAGGACCGCTGCTTTATGACTTACTGACTGCTTGGTTTACTTCCCGTGTTGATTTGCTTATAAATGCAGTCGTGAAAGAGTGGAAAATATTTGCAAGATTCAAAAAATGTTTGCACAAACTGTCGCAACAAAATAGGATTCTTTGAAAATTACCATCCGTGAATCTTACAATTTCGTCTAATGTACATTTTGATTCTTTTTTATTATATTAATCTTCCTATTTTATTTATAGTTAAATCGTAAAAACACAGTCAAAGAAAATGTGGCTTGTCTTTAAAACTATGAAGAATTAGATTTTGCTACATTTAGATTATAATAGTAAATAAATTTAATAGTCCGGCCATTCTTAAGTTCTAACCAATGGTAATAGTCTACAAGCCTACATCATTAGTAATACTGATTCATTTCCAATGCGGTGAAATTAAGTACGAAGCGGGGAATCCCCTGATCTAAGTAAGACCGAATTTAAAGCGGAAAAGCAATAACAATATTCCCGGATAATTTTTATAAGGAAGGTGGTAGCAAAGGCGAACCACATGGGAAATAAACCTACTGTTAGGCACGGGTACCATCTTGATTAAATTGAATGGTACCGAGTCCAAAACAGACCTGGTAACCTTGGTTTTGTTTAGGACCAGACAACCAGCTAGAAAGGTTATCTAATGATAAACTTATACGCTAAAAGCCTTGATGGCTCTCGCTGCTACCTGAAACTAAAAACTTATTTGAAGCAATTATAACATGGCAGACAGACTCCGAAATCTTTACTGTGCTTTAGGTATTTAAATCCGATTGGGAACAAGAACTGTCATGCTTATAAGAGTAGGTATAAAACCTCCAACTGCCATTGGATCAGCGTGAAGCATTAAAACTATTCCAATTCCTTTGGCTATAACATTAAAAATCTCAACATGGCCCAACACTACCTTACATGGTAGGCTGTCATTACTGCAGGCTTTAATGGATTCGTTGTACGAGGTGGGAGGTCTTCAACACTGACGCCATTCGTCCCTCCTTCTACCCATTGGTTGATATTGTTGTCAACATCAACTAGTCCCTATCGATTTACATTTTACGAAGGCGCGTTACGAGGACTTTGTTTATGATGTTTTAAAGTTGAAAATCGCGTAATTCATGTCATTAACATAAGTAGGACCATGCTATGTCATTTTAAGATGGTATAAGGACGTAATGTCAACTTTATAGCTTGATGAGTAAGATTAAGAATTCTGTGGTGATTGTGTTTAAAGTTTTAATGGTTATAAAGGTCCTTATAACTGACTGACGAATCACATGACGCTACGTCAAATTCTTCTGCAACATTGTGAACCTTTACCTTCAACGTTTAAGCCCCAATTCATTCCATAATTACGTCTCGTGAATAAGTGTTCCGTTTCTTTAATTTGGGACCGGCATCCTGCAAGTTTAACTATTCGAAGCAATCGATTATATCAGTAATATTTACGTAATTATTTGTGCTATTTACGAATAATTTATTCTTCATTTATTACGTTGAACGGCGCGTTACTAAATTCCCCTTCTTTACCAAACTGAATGACACAATAATATGTATAAATTGCCATATTAGGGCGCCTTAGAATACTGAGCCGGAGCCGGTTATACTTTCTAGAGGCGACCATCTCAGTCCTCAGGGGTAGCAACACATCTGTGACCGATCCGGTGTGTCTTCATACTTACAATAGATTAACTAATGTTATAATATCGTCTGCTTACAGGATTAACCACCCTAGTCCCCATTTGAGTCTCGTTCTAGGTCGGTCACAGTTGTCATAGGCGGTAGCGGAAGGTGGTGCTGCATGCTCGTTTGCTACCTTATTAGCATAAAAAGACTGACCACAATGCCATGTCGGCAGAAAAGGTGTCATAAGAGGCGACACAATTCGCCAGACAGAATCGCGTAAGGATTAGTTATATTTAATCAATATTAATATCAAGTCTTTAATATTACTACAGATATTCCATTATCTTTCCGTGACGCCTGCTTGGCCAGCTGTCATTCTCTTGGTTTGAGAGCTAGTGCTTCCTCTCTTTCTTCGCCATTCTTTCATGGTCGACAACGCATAAAATTCCTTTGGTGTTACTGGTGACCATCTGTGACGGTGACCACCAACCATCCGGGGTCTCGTCTGCTCGTTGGTCGGCTATGTACATAAAACTAGATCCTGTCCCAAGCCAGCAAAATCTTGCCTGGTTTTATTGTTACCACCCGGTTGAATATTTTAATTTATCGCGTTGCATCGATTGGAATGCATTTGCATAATTGAGAAACATTAGTTTGATAACGGCAGAAGAGAAAGTGCGTTAATATATGGTTCACGGCGCGGTGTATACGTTATTGGATGTTGTCACGGAAGTCACAAGGCTCGCCACTTAGAATAATTACTATAGATACAAGTCTGCGTGGCCATTTTGAAGCACCTTAATTGGAGTCAGAAATGACTCCAAACACCGGGCAGCTCCGTAATGTTCAATGTCAACGCACGCCAAACGTGTCTCGCGAAAAAAAAGAATTATGACGATTTGTCATTGATGTAATTGATTGGTGATTTGTAAATTGTGTCACAAAATATCTGAAAAGCTAAATAGCTTTGTGACACAATTTATGTATTATTACATATGTCTTATGTATTATTGCTAAAAACATATGATTATCCGTAGCCGATGTTCGGGAAAGTTTCGGTTTAGTGCTTCACTTTAGACAGAGCGCTTGTATGAAGACTGTCTTTCTATAGTGTAATTATTCTAAGGCTCGCCATTACTCAGTGGTCCCATGGTTTAGGAGACAACGACCTAAGTCCTTAACCTTCTGACTTCGAGTTACGAGTAAAAGTCATCGCATGGAATCGAGTCGTACATACTTAGGTACGCATAGCCTTATGAGATACTTAACGATTATATATTTTTTTAAGATTGTAACAATCGCAAAAAAAAACGTAATTGTCAAATGGGAGTCAAGATCAATGTTAAGAATACGCGTGGATGTCGACTTCGCCGACGAAAGAATTGAGATCTAAATGGGTGCCAAGTTCTGCCGATACATAATTCTTAATAATATAACTCAAGCACAAGATTTCACTTAGCTGATTTTCACACAAAGGTTGTCTTTTTGGCTCATTAACTTATTTTCTTAAAGCGCTTAAAGTCCGGCCGCTTGGGTCCATCCTATCGACCGAGGCGCGCTCAGTAGTTGGATGAGTGACCACTAGTGGCAAAACTTATCGAGAGCATCCGTATTTCGAAAGGTGCGCAAAGTCGTCGGTCCCACTTGTCATTAGACAGCAATCGTTAAGCCATATTGAAGGCCTTCGGGTGCCATAAAAATGTTAGAAACTTGGGTTGGCCACTAACACCTCCACCAATCCGTAGAGAAGCAGCGTGGTCTTGGAGTATGCTCTATGCTTCCTCAGTTAAGAAGAGGGTCTCATGATCAGTATCGGCCATTAACGAAGACAAGTTATCTTCTTTATTTCATACGGCATTCGCTCGTTAAGTTGACTCATCTAAACTTGATTTGTGGATAAAACGCTTAACTTTTGAACGCCCACAGAGTAATCCACGAAAATAATTTACTATATTCTCAAAGCTATCAATTAATTAATCATTTAAAATTTTGTATAATTCGATACTCTTGCATTAATCATCGACAAACATCTGCCGACGCGTATAATATATCCATCAACGAATCAAATGATGTTGGACCAATATTTACAATCATAAATCGATACCAGTTAACTGATGTTCAGCGAAGTGAGAAAAAATCGATTCGTCGATTCGATTGAGTCGTAACTCGTATCATATCGTTTTACAAGCCGTGTTTAGTGTTCAGCCGTTCTGTTTGCATAACGTGTGCCATGTTGTGGGAATGTCATCTTGAAGGGGAGAGATTTGATTTATTTCAACATGTCATTGTATTACATCAGTTTGATATCGATGTTTTATGTAGATATGATAAACGATACATTGTTTGTTAAACAGGGTGGAACAAAGGATCGATAGTTTAAATAGTGCAAAAAATTGGTAACTAAGCTCTTACTTGTGTTGCGTTACGAAACGTACCTATAACTAATCCAAATCGTGTATTCGTTTTTTTATACTACTGGTATTACCAATATGGTTACATCTATTGTACTATGATTGTATGCGTGATATGATGATGATATTATGTTTAACTCACGATGGATTGAATTTAAAATTACAGGTTACACGTAGTTTTTCTTATTCCGTTAATATTTTTCATTAGCATATTAGTATTTTATTTCTCTTGACACCAGCTTGACTATTAAATGTTTGAATAGTCATCGTCAGGGCAGAAGTTCAAAATTTAAATGTCGCCATGTTGAAAGTTCTTCCGTTCTTCGCATATTCTAAGTAGGTACGAATAAGAGGTCTCATAAATTTTTTTGTCAAATATCTCCTACGTACAGACATAAAACAGTTACAGTTCTGTTATAGGTATTGATTTCCTTTGCAGTAAAAAATATTTTTATTTGATTAATGTAATAATAAAACTCACGGTAATCGAGGCCAATGTTTAACCTGTACAAAATAACTTTAAATAAATAACCCGCAGTTTCAGTTTTACTAAATCCATTAGTTTACAGATTAATGAATCAAATAATTGCACAATCCATTCCGTTTCACATAACTACTAATCTTGGGTTAAATTTTAATTGCATTTAAAGTTATTCCATTAGGCACCGATCACATGAAGTCGTTAAATATGATACTTGGCCATAAATTTACGATCGATATAAATTTTCCATATCATCTCATTGAATTTGGCGTCAAATTAATGGAAAATTTAGTTGTGAACGTTTGATTAATACTCGCGGTACGTTTTAACTAATGAACGTTGTAGTTTCTGTTAATTTAATTATGCAGAAATAATATGTGTCTATGTACAAAACTTAAGTGTATAATACATAGTATAGTATATCTTAATATATATAATTCGAGTGTGAGTGTGTATGTCACTGAACTCCTCCTAAACGGCTTGACCGATTTAGTTGAAATTTTTTGTGTGTCTTCAGGTGGATCCGAGAATTATTTAGATTCACAATTGAACCCGGTAGGTGGCGTTGCTATCGATATATCACCAAAACATTTTTTAACGACTGGACCGATTTGGATGAAATTTTTTGTGTGTGTTCAAGGGGATCTGGGAATGGTTTAGATTCACAATTGGACCCGATAGGTGGCGTTGCTGTCGATATATCACCAAAACATTTTTTAATTATAAAGCGGTACGAAGTACGCCGGGACAACTTGTATTATATAGAATCGATAAAGATAAGACATGCAGTCAGACTTGCAGAAAATGAATACTTATAACTTTTCTTTCCTCTTTTATTGCTTCCACTTTTGGCTTGATTTAAATGTTTTATTCAGGTATAATCACGTTATATTCGCAATCAAACACCATCATTCATCATCGTCATCATTGTCAGTTCGTATTTGACGTACCAACACAAGCTTGTCGCGAGATCATTCGAAATTATTTGTCTAAGTTGTACGCAGTTTACCAATACGCACTTAGCTCACACTGCGAGAGTAGACGGCCCCAGCAGTGGGATAGTAATGGCTTAAAAGAACATTGATGAAGTGCAGATCAGCAGAAAAATGTTTCCCAGGGCAACATAAAATACAGGGTGAAATAGCTAGTGATTAGTCCGTAATACGAATAATCTCTAAAGCTTTTAAGTTTAAAAGCTCGTCATGCCATTCGCCGTCGACACAGTCCGCTTACAACAATGGGTTATTTGCTAAACGCGAAACAATGAGGGCATTACGGTAGCCGGTGCGAGTACAAATCACATCGGATTTATTAGATTCTAGAGATGCGCCACAAAGCAAGCTAGTATCGAGTATCGAGTCATCGTATTACTCGGTTATAAGAATCGAATCGAACACTAGGCGGAATTGAGTATTCGGTTCAGTTTTGGGAAAATATTTTAAAAGTTTGTATAGGTAGGTAAGTATTGTTTTCAGTAGCTGACAATATTTACCAGGGAAAAGGTTACCAAAGGCTATTTTGTACCAGAAATTACACATTTTTTAGTAAAATAAATTTATAAATATCTATATTCCTACTCAAGGCAAATCATAAAACGTTGACATCATTAATATTAATATCATATTATTGATGATATCATATTTCATTAGTTATGAGGGTGTATAAGTATAATTAAAATTAAAATAGTCTAATTATTATTATATTATTTATAGCTTTGTTTATATGGACTTTATTATCCGTACTAGATAATAAAGCCATTCATTATTAAAAAACACGTTTCAAACGAGTTGTATATCCGAGAAGCGAGTATGCAGACCGTACTAACTAGTATATCGAGTACCGAGTACGATTGGCGCATCTCTATTTGATTCAGACCTTACGTGCTAGTATGTTGGTAAATGTCTTTTTTCATGTATCAGGTTCTTTAGTACAGGTGCAGGTCAAGGATACAGCTCATCTACGTATATTATGTTTATTGTTTATTTTTAAACTAGTAAACCCACCCTCGATGCGTTTCGGGAAACGTGTCCATTAGTACCCTCATACGAATGTTTGGCATGTTTAATTAAACTGACATAACTTTTTATTTATGAACCAATGCTTTTTTTTTAGTATAAATCACATCAGTATAAGCGAATTTCCATTTTATTTATGGTAGTTGAGGAATCAGTTTCTTTCACGAGTTCTGTGACATGGGTCTCTTGATACTGATGCTATGACATGGAAGTCGGCGATGCAAGAAGACTTCTCTTGACGTGCTCCGGCTAGGGGCGTGAGAGCTACTATTTTCTCTGCCTTCCTTCTTGGCCGGCAAGGCATCGGCGATGCCTTTTGTATTACGGATGAATTAGGGGCAACGGTGACCACTTACCATTTGGTGCCTCGTCTGCTTATTTGTCGGCTGTAGTGTTTGGGTATCTACATATATATACATAGATATACTCGGTTTCGGGCGCACGCCGCACAGAGTGTCATGGCAGTTACACGAGAGCCGTGGGTGAGAGTGGTCGTGTCATTGATGTGTGCGTGTGTGAGCGAGCCCGTGTGTTCATTACTGACGGGAGGTCCTACATCGGCTATTAACACTAAAAAGCCACCATTCCCGACTATTACTCCGACGGTAATTCCCTCGTCCGTTATTGAGTCGAATGTCCCTTACACTTGAAGATCAAGGATGAATGGAGCTAAAGTGCTCCATTCATCCTTGATCTTCAACTTGACTCCAAAAGCATGTTTAAATCTTTTTTAAAGGCATCTCGTCTCGTATATAAGAGCTTTATTGTAGAATCCGTTTCACAGCTATTATAGGTATCACTACGGCAGACGCCAGACGCAACAACGACATTACCGTCGCAGACCACCGGCGTGGAGCGCTGCCAATATTGCCAACGCCGTCGACTGACCGCTGCCAACACAGTGCAGCCAACCTAGCTACAATGCAACGTTTATTTTTTATACCTCTCGCCGATCAACGCGCTCGTCAATTTGATTTGTGTGGGGATTCGATTCTACTACTGATTTCTTTTTTCAATTTAGTGCGGAGTTGTATTATGTTGGTAACAGAGTAGAGTAAATAACAACAGAGATTTTGGGAGAGAATCAAAAAGTTTGAACCGATTTTTACTACATTCTGAAGTTGGGTGATGTTTGTTTAAAGTAATAATTGCAGTGTCATTGGAATTTGACCTCTGTGCAAATTTTCAATTTAATCAGACTTCTTGAAATCGGTGAAAATTATGCTGAAACATTCCGTTACATACCATTGACATATGATATTACTATGGACGCACGGTCCGCGCTAAAAAATGTCCGAGCCAACTCAACAACAAAATGCAAGAAGAACAACAATGCCGCGTTAGTCACTTTTTGACCGTGCTGTCAACAACACATCAACGATGCCGTATTGTATTTTGAAATCGTGCAAAAACTACGCAAGTAAAGTGAAATAAGCCGATGGTATATCATATTTTCGGTAAGTAAAACATTGTTTTATCTTTTAAAGTATTGGTTTGCTACGAATACACACCATTTTATTTTAAATCGAATTAATTTCGTAAATAAATCTCAGAATCACTCAAAAGAATCAAAAATATATCTTTGTCTTTGTCTTCTCGTTATACAGACTGTAGTCAGAAAGAGATAAGTATATCCGTTACTTTTGTTTAAATTATTTTGCTTGTCATTATGGCGTGTAGTGTAATCGTTGTGTCATAAGGTGCCATTGACGTATGTGTTTGTTGCAATCGAAATAAAACCGTGATGTAATGAATTTAGTGTTTAAATTACCTTGTAAACATTTTTATATTCTTGTAATGTCAAACTGGGACATTATTTTCGCGATTTTAGTAGGAGACCCTATGTCTATAGTATTTATGTCAATGGTTACATACACACATTAAAGGTTACGCTAATATGAGCGTGTTAGGTTAGTAATGGGACCGAGCCCTTTGCTCGGTCCCATTGCTAATTATTTTCAGGCTTATAGGTCTCCTTACAATAATTTTCGTAGTAATACATCATGAAGAGTGAAACAGATATATCACTCGCGTACAGATTACATGAAATTAACAGGAAGTACGTAATGAATGATGAAGTACAACGGTATGTGTCACGCATGATTTACTTTGGGCAATATAACATTCGCAAAATATTGTTCAGCGAATTATGTTTGGTACGCTTTTCTTGCTAACAGGATTCCGTTCATATATCTTCTGTGATTGGATATTAAAACTGTTATTGGTATTAGTATGCCGTAATAAGTGTTGGCAGGTGACGACGGCAGAGGAACTCTTGCGGTTAAATCGTAGAGCTTTATTCCACGAAACATATTGAGTTAAGTAAACCTACTCGGATTTACCCAATGGGTGTCCCTGCAATTTTCACTCGTAAATAAATGCGAGCTAATCTTAATCTCGTATATAAAAGTGAAGGAATACTCAATGTTAAATCACGCAATCTAGAAATCAACTTGACCTATAAAGATGAAATTTGGCAGGTAGGTAATATATACCGAACCGCGGAGCCCGAGTTCAAATCCAGCACGCACTTATAAAATTCAATTAAATATCAGTTGCTTCGGTAAAATGAAACATAATATGGGTACTATTGCAACTTGCTGTAGGCATGTGAGAGCTATTAATTTATTTTTAGATTAGTCAACATTAGTCCTTTTATTCGTGAACTCGTAGTTCATCTCAATAAAGATGACAAGTAGTGTAGTCTTTGTTGTTATGAGTAGCACTGTAAGCCAGGCGAGCTGAAATACCCACTCACAAATAGCACTAATCTCGTTAAGTTAAAGTTAATAAGTTAATTATGCAGTGATAGTCCAGTTAGTGGTTTAGGACAGCTCTCTCCCAGAAGTGGCTCGAGTTTAAATCTCGCACGAGTTCATATATTTTTTTAATTATGATTAAAAGAAAAAATACCATTTCCTACGACGAAGAAAATAATTGTCAAGAAATCTGCGCACCTGCGTGTTTTCCATAATATCTCCACTTGGACAGCATGGCGCATGGCCTTTTTATTCTGAGCTTAAACCTAAGCAGTGATCCAGGTACGAGTGATGGTGGAACCTATGGTGGAAGCTATGGATAAGCATTGTTTAGCGTTCAAACGTCTAGTACTTCACTAAAGTTTGATATCAGAACTGCTGAGGAAAGCTATCACGTCATAAAGTTAATCTACACCGGTTCCTGCCGGTCAAAAGGACCGCCCATCGTGAACACAGGCACCGCATCCAGGTGTTGGCGTAGCTCCAGTAGATTATATTTTGATAGTCGTTAAGATTAATCGCGCGATAAATTGCCCGTGCAATAATAATAAAATTTTCAACAAATCACTCGGAGTATCCCGACGATTTTTCAATTCGCCGCCTCTGCATCGGTCTGTTTTTTCTGCAGAACGTCTAGAGGACTTTCTGATGATAAACTAGCATGTTTATGACCTTTAAGTCGGTTAACGCACATTGTGAGGTGTACTAGCGATCCGGCGCTGTTTTGTCCTATAGTATCTATTGTTCGGTTGGGAAAATAAATAAGCAGTAGTTGTATAAATGCGATTCAATTCCTAGCGAGGCAGACATAGTGAAAAATGAATTTAAATTTCTATTCTGAATCTGGATATGTTTTCTCGTCTTTGTGTGTTGTCCATGACACCCATGACCAGAGCAATCCTAGTGTGGCGTTGAATAGGCAAACAGACAAAATGTGAGAAATTGGCATGGAGATACAAAATTCGCAAACATTTCCCGCCAACTCGTCAGACTGGCGCTTTCCACAATAAGGATTCATAAATCGTCTGCGCCTCTTTTAATGCGAGTTTTACACGAAAATTAAAATAAACTGCGCTCGAGCGTTATTTGTCGCTCAATTTTATTATTTTTGATGAATGATGTATGAAAACATTACACGTTTTTGTTGTATTATTTTGTCTTTGACATAATTATGTGCTAGACGTTCGCATTCCTCACAGTTTTTATTGTTTATTGGATAATAATGTCATATTTTAATCCATACTAATATTATAAATCTGTTTGTCTGTTACTTTTCACGCTTAATCCGCTGAACCGATTCAGATGAAATTTGTTGTAGAGATAGGCTGTGACCCTGGAAAAGACATAGGATAGTTTTTATCCTGATAATATGTTCCCATGGGATAATTTAATGGATATTTTGCTGTTCCCGACTCCATCCAGGGCGAAGCCGCGACCAGAAACTAGTAAAATATATAAAGACATGTAGCCTAGTTAGTAATGGCCCTGTCTGCGAAGCGAGGGTTTCTGGGTTTGATTCCCAGTCGGGGTATATAGCTAAGTGACAGATAAATTGTTGTTCACGGGTCATGGGTGTTAGTGACGTGTTATTTGTGTTGTCCATGCGACACGCGACACAGGGAATCCTGGTGCAGGGGTGTGAGTATGTTAGCGTTTATTTTATTATTACACAATAGGGCATGTGCTTGTAATAAGTGATGTGGCAATAAATTGGTCGAGGAGACCACCAAGCGAAACCAAATGGTTATTTATATTAATGTTTTACTCTTCGTGTCAAAAAGCGGGTGGGTGTAGAGAGGCGGATGAGATGAGCAGATCAAATTGTTGTGTTCTTATTAAATATTTGCCACATAAAACAATATCATAGTATTTATATCTGTTTCTTCAGTTTTATGCCAAACATTGAGTTGATGCTCATCAAGGGAATTGACGGAGTTATGACCATTATGCCAAAAAATATGACAACACTGATAAATTTATGGTCGGAGTGATGAGTTACATCCCTTTGTTTCTCCTCTTTAAAGCTGAGATATTTAGGACAACGCCAATTTACAAAAGTAAGAATCGCGAAATTATGAGAAAAATTATGACCTACCTAACGAGCTACTGCTCCTACCACACTTTTGTCTGCCGGCGACATCTGGGGTTACCATTCCAGCCCACCCCAACACGACTATCAAATTCCATACTGTCCACACAACTAAAACCAAAACTATTTTACTGATTAGCGTAATGCTGTTAATAAATGTATCTAGAATGTATACAGGCGTACTTTATTTGACGTCCACGTGCATACTAAAGCGCATAAAGGTTATGCAATTTATGTCTCGTTTATCATAATTATTGGAAGTGGAATATATTTGCACATATGAATGACAATTGGCAGCTAAGTTTATTAAATAAGACTGCGCATGTCGGTTATGACTGTGTTAATTATTAGGGTAAGTATTGTGTGGTGGGGTTCTCGGCCGTACACGATTACTCTGGAGGGCTGGTATGGTAGTCGTAGTGACAAGATGCTGTGTATTGTGATGAAGGCAAAGGGGACTTCAATTGTTTAACTGGGACAAGTTCATTGAGTAAGGGAAGCACCGTTGTCTTTCTATTAGATCTTTGAAGTCCTCTCACTTTTCGGACGAATTTAGTGAGATGCGATCTTACATATCCCGGGTATTTCTTCAAAGATCGGTTATTTCTCTATATGTTTGTTTTCGAGTCATGGGTGTTAGTGATGTGTAAATTGTGTTGTCCATGACACCCGCGACACAGGGAGTCCTAGTGCGGGGGTTTGGGTATGTTAGAGTTGTTACTGTTGTTCGTTTTTTTAAAGTAGTTCATCATCACAACCCATCATCAAAACCCATCACCGTCCAACTGCTGGGCACGGGTCTCCTCTCACAATGTGAGGGGTACAAGCCATAGTCCACCACGCTGGCCAAGTGTGGATTGGTGAACCTTTTATCAACTTTCTCTTACGCTGCTACAATTCTGTAATCTGGAATGAATTGACTTTTACAAGTTCTAATCGACTAAAGTCGCGAGTCTTATCCACTTCATAATATTAAAGGATATTTTAATTTATATATTACTTGAATAGATTATTAGATATCGTAACATTTTATTTCCTTGCTTCGTATAATGCACTGATAAGTTACCTATTTACATTCAGAATTATCATTAATGTTTTTGCTAAGTAATAATGTTGATATGGCTACGTTATATTTGATAGTGACTGAGTTAGAATACGTGTATTAATTTCCTGTGTAAACAACTTCATATGCCAGTTGGTTTGTGTTTAAGGCGAAGGCTTTACTGTTCGCTGAAATGGGTCAGGTTATTAATAGGAGTAACAGGAAATTAAATTTAATGAAGTTTATTTGAAGTTGATTTATACAAACACTTTTGAAACTACGCCATTGCTATAAGTTTTTTCAAGACATTTTCAATTCGAACCAGTAGTTCCTGAGATAAGCATGTTCAACCAAACCAGACGACCCGGATGGCGCAATGGTTAACACGCTGGTTCGCCGTTCCGAGGGTCCTCGGTTCGATTCCCAGCGAGGGGAAATTTGAATGATGAGTTTAAATTTCTATGTGCGTTCTTGTCTTGTGCGTTGTCCATGGCACTCACGACACAGGGAATCCTAGTGTGGGGCTATGAGTGTTTAGCGTTATTTATTTATTTATTTATTTATAATATTAGTTTAGATTAACGTCATATTCATTAAGTAGATGTCACGAGCCGTTTAGGTACCTCATTGTGAGGTTCTCATACAAGGAATCAGCCTTGTATGAGAACGTTTTCATAAACTACTCACACACTACCTACACACTAGACATCACATTTTATAAAAATGTAAACACTACCTTATCTACATAACAATAAGGTCTAATGTCCAAAGCGCCAAACAAGCAATAACTTCCACATGAGTACATCAAAACCATTATAAACTCGTCTCGTTTAATGGGGAATCAATCGTAAGGAAGTGGCTATCAATACAAGGGAAAGTTCCAATAGCCTACGGGCTGTAAACTACGGATATGACGTCAGACCGGTTTGCATTTACACTGGATCAATAAAACCTTCCACCGTGACAGCAGTAAATCTCGCTTCAATAAAGATAGTGTATCCGTAAGACTAGCTATAAATTAATTGTGTACCTCGTTCAAATAATTTGTTTTCTATCACTTTTGTACGCTACTGTACTTGTTTTAATTTCATTAGGTAGCTACTTGTGTCTATCATTTAAGTACTTACAGAAATGTAGCAAATCAAATCAACTCGATTGCCAAACTATTATCACACTAGGTTCTAACTTCTAACATCAAGAGGAAATTCATAGCTTTACTTCAAGAAACAGTAGGTATACCTTATGTGCATCAGAACTGTGATAGGACTCGAAAGGCACTACGTGTTTTCTTTCTTTTCGGTTCTTCCTTGACTGGCAAAGCATCGATGGAGTAAAGATGTTACTGAGGACCAGGGACAATAGTAATCGCTTAACATCAGGCGATTTTTGCTTGTAACGTAAAATACCGCGCTAAAAATCATTGGCTAGGTATGTGAATAAATGTACACTTACATACACAATTGTTTAACCATTAACAAATGATTTCTCCAACTGTCAATCAGACAAACGAATATGTCGTATCGCTATGGAATTAGAGTCGAATTTATATAAACATTAAGTGCAACCAAAAATGTATCTAAAGACAGTATTGCCATCGCAGTGTCCATGTTGGCTAAGACGCATCGCATCAGGATGCATTAACTCACGGTTAATCCCCTAGTTATGCCTGCTTGGTAAATCATTTCCAACATTTCGACGCTATTAAGGAATTTGATTTGATAGTTCGAAGCATCTGGATAAACGTTCAGGAGGCCTACTACGAAAAAAAAGTCGACGTTTCGGACGTCGGATCGTACTTTTTCCTATCAATCACGGTCGCCAAATTATGTTTCGTGTGAACATAATAATTATGGCATTTTTTTAAAGAAAACTTAATGCGATTTTCGTATATAAATCTATTTTAATAGGAAAAGAAACATGTTACGTTTGTACAACGCGAGTTGTACTTTTCGATCCGCTCCGATGACATTACTGTACCTATACTGTAACTGTACCTGTACTGTACTGTAACTGTACATATAATGCATGCGAAAGATAATTACGGAACGTAAGTCAGAAAGAGATAGCTGAATGAAAATTATTTTAATTATTTTATTTGACTGCCTCACTTTCGCAAGTGGCGTATAAACGTTTATAATAACAGTGGTTAAAATAGCAATATATTTAACAATTAAGTACCAACCTACATTAAGTCCTAAACGCGTTCCTACAATAATTGCAACCGGAAACATTATTCATAACTAAGTATTTAATATTAAGTTACAGTGCTAAATCGTGGTAAATGTTAGTGTTGGGATATTGTGGGTTACCATAATAGGAAATAAATAATGTTTACAAACAACCGCATTACGGGAACTGCCGATGTGCCGTACTTGTAAAATACGAGCCGAGGCAAGCTCATGATTTCTTCGAACTTCATACATTTGGGTTTTCCTCACAGATTTGTTATTAATACAGAAGGGTCATTGGTTGGCTTCAAATGCAGTAATGGCGCACTATAGGACACCAGTCTCTCCTCTTGTCTGAAGAAGCCTAGAGCATACTCCACCTTTTTTGTTTTTTTTTGGTAAGTCGTTACTTTACTCGGTCGATCACTTGGGATCTAAGCCGGGCTATAAGCAAAGGATCATTAGTTGCTTGACAGTAATCTTCAGAGTAAATACCACGGATTTAATACTTTTTATAGGTATCCATTATATGTAGGTACAGGTACCTATTAACTGAAATTTACAATGAATGTTGAAGGAAAAATATTTGTCTAGCTTTATTGAATCAGACAGTCATTAAAATTCTATGCTCTAATTGAGTATTCATTCAATTATGATACATGTTACATTAATATATTTTATGTAAGAAGGATAACGTACTATACACACCTACTTTAAAAAAAATACTTGTAGGTACTATGGTTTTATATACCATAGGTTACTAAGTAATCAACATCAAGTAATTAAGCAATAAAAAGCATAACCACGATTTATAATATTTGTATTGTACCTAACAGCTCGTTTGCGGCATATCGCTTTAATCTGTGACAGAATGGCCGCAGACATGCCGGATTCATCCATATATCAATCAGAGGTGATCAGCCGACATTTATTTACAACTTAACGTATTTGAACCGCGTCTATTTTGGATAGTGTAATCTGTGCTCCTATTTGGGCGCAATGTTGGTTTTGGTTAACGTTCGTTGGTGCGATGTGCACTTGTTTCGTTGGTTCGCTTAAACTATATGTTTAATATGATTGTAACTACAGCTTTTTACCAATGGCAAACCTAATTGTTAATGAGTATGACCCTGTCGGCAAAGCTAGGGGTCCTGGGCTCGATTTTGAGGCAGGGAATTTATCTGACCGGTAAATGTTGGTTATAATACCCGATAAATGCGGGTTTCTACCTCTGGCCGAAGGCTTTCCAAAGTAGATCTCGTGGACCCACCTTATCTTTTAACATATTTTATAATACTTTTTATAAACGCATTTTACTAATAAAATTAAAATAGCAGGGTATTAAATTAATTAGTATCTATCAAATTCAAAACTGAAAATCAAACCATTTATTTCGTCAGAAATTTACAGCTTACTTAACTAAAGTCAAAATTTACAAAAACAAATTTAAATAACATGATACGTGTGATTAAATTACCTTAAAATTAATTACTGATTTTAAAAATCAGTAACCGGTCTTTTAATGTCTCGTTTACTGGTATTCCATAAAATGCACGGAATTGAATTTTCAATAGCATTAAAAGTTTAAACATGTTCCACTAGACTACAACTCGTTGATAAAATTCATTATTACTCGTACTAGTCTAAATATTGTACCCGAAGCGGTTGTTGAAATACCTTGTAATACAATTCTACATGGCTTCACACCATTTGCCCACAACGGTACCGCGTCCATATTGAGTCAACGAGCAACCCGAAACTGGGTCAGAGCCAGTGCCAACTCCTGTACTTGTTTTATACTATAACACATTAAATATACCGTCACTAACTCCTGCTTTAAATCTATTACTAACTACTTTAAAGTTAGAATTAATAGTTCACTTATATTTTACGAGCATTCCCCCGCGGCTACGACCGCCAATTACCAAAAATCAGTTTATCCCCTTTTTTATCCCGTTAGGAGGGGAATTTCCAAAAATCCTCTCTTAGTGCTACCCTACACTCCCCAAGGAACAAACATGACAACAGCTTCTTGTGTTCAGTAGTTTCGGCTGTGCGTTGTCTGTCAGTCACTGAGTAACGCAAGAGTTTTATATACATTAAAAATACCGGTATCTTCTCTTAACACTTTTGTTCGCCACTGCACTTTTTTTCTTTACAAAATAAAGTTAGGTTAACGTCGCCAATATTTTTTTGAAGTAGCCGCCACGCACGAAACTATTTGGCCGTGTCGAGGTGGTCTAGGTTCTGACCGCAATCCCATTCCGGCAGACCAGGGTGCGGTAAGCGGCGATACAAGCCGGCCTCTGTTTGGTGGTAGGGCCAAACCCGGCTGGGTAGACAACAGCGTCTTGCTTTGCCGAACGACTTGTCATGTTAGGGCTGGTGGCTCGAGAGCCACTATTTTCTCCTTTTCTATTGGCCAACAACGCATTGGTGATGCCATTGCTGTTACGGATTTTCAAAGGCGAGGGTGACCCTGACCACCTGTCTCTTGATACAAACATATCGACGCCGTATAGAGATATTGTCGTATCTCGACAAAAAAACTTTACACCAGAGCCAAAAAACTATTTCAAAAATTCAACCCTTGTCAATCATTCTTCTATTTTTCTGATTCCAATGAAGTATATACCCATGTACATATACATAATTATATCAAACAAGACAAGTATATACTCATATTCGCATTTTTTCAAGATCGCTTTCCCGCGTCTATAATATGTACCTACAAATAAAACATTAGATAATAGGGAACTATCCAGAATATGCATAGATTTATTGAAGACGACCGTGTATGTGCATTTATTAACGTGCACTTCCCGTTTCGTATAGCATTTATTCGTTAGCGCCGAGACAACCGCTTCATTATTGGCTTAGTCTTAATCAATCCGATCTCGCATTTCTCATGTCTCCGTGTTTGCGGTATCCATGAAGACCTTCGCTGAGCAAATATTTTCTAATGAACGTTAAAAATACTATTGTACGTAATACTCGTGTTATCGCTTTTCGGTTTACCCACAGTTCGACAGACAGGGGTATGCGATAAAAGAGGTTTACGCTGAACGCTTCGCTATTCAGTGTATTGATCAATGTATTCAACTCACTAATGGCCCTCTACAGGGTATCACGCTGCTTCAGTGCAGATTGGTGGTGGTCAACCCAATTGTCGGTAGTTTTTATGCTGCCCGAAGGTGTCTGACATGATTAACGACTCATATCTAATGATAACACCCGGAACCGACTTTACGTGCTTTTGATTAATAATTCTGTTTAATACTGTGGTAATTTTATGTTTGGTATATTTTAAGTACTTAAATGAATTCATAAGGTTAACGGTGATAGACGTTTGCACTTAACTTTTTGCAACTACGCTGCGCCGTAGAACGTCTTGCTACGGACTACGGTGCTTGAAGGTGCGATATTATGAAACAGAACTGCTTTTTAACCGATTTCAAAAAATTACGAGGTAATCCGATAAATCTTTAACTTTTACTCAGACGGTTATGCATGTCATTACTTTTTGTTTCTACTCGTTTAGACAATCAATCTGAAACTCTGTGTAGATTTTCGCTTATAGTGAGACGAATACCTTTTGTCGAATACATCGGTTTCGATACTAATAATAGAGATGACGTCAAACTGAGTCCTCATATATTTTTAGACTATTGTCACTTGGTAGTTTACTACTATTTGATATGGTAATATCGCAAAACGGTAAATATCTAATTTGTAGTTTCCAAGTTATTGACATGTTTGATTTTTAAATAAATTTCAAACTTTACGAAACTTGCGACGCGGAAGTTATAAATATGTGTTAAGGTATTAATAACAAAGGGTACATTTCGGCGTGTGCGCAGGAATAACACAATTTAATTCCATCACCTTTCCACCATCGAGCATTCCGACGCACGGCGGGTGTCCAACCCTTCATCTTTAACATCCCTCTGGTACGGACGACGCGCTTTTCTTCGTCATTTATTACGATGACTGGAATAAATTGCCAGCGTCGGTGTTCTAGTTCGGTTATAATATAAAGGGCAGACCCTGCAAGCAGAACCCGGAATAAACATATTGAACATCATATTCAGCCCATTTATTCCTATAGGTATTACGGACAGACTTGCAGCAAGGAAGTATTTGCTTAAGCAGGATCTAAACCTGGCTGAGCAAGATGTCTGTCATCTGGAATCGTACCCAGAACACTCACCTGGCCAATTCACTAGCTACATAACTAAAGATTGTGTTTCTAACCCAATCTAACTAACATAAGTTCAGCTGAATGTGCGGATGATTCCAGGTTCATTCCCGGTAGGTGTAGTCAACTTGATTTTGCGAATAACCACCGTAGAGTCTAATGATGCTTTATGGTGGACAAAACGTGTATATTTATTTAGTTAGCTACAAAATTGCATTGCATTTTGAGTTACAATTCTTGGTTGTGGTATGTATATTGGTGTATATTTTCTTCGTTTCATTGCATGCTCCTATGTTGAAGAGAGGGAAGCACTACTCGCATGAAAGTATACACCATCGTACGTGCACGCGGATTGCAAAGTAAATTAATCTTTAGTTTGTAATGGAGTACTACAAAGTAACGCCCGGTACACTAATTTTGTATTGCATTGTATCCTTATAGCGTGTCAAACCAGAATCCTGTTACAAAACCCAAGAGCCGTGAGTGATTGCGAAAACGTAAACAGGGAAGCAGGCGCTGACACGCAAACAAACAGCAGATATAAACTGGCCGCCGCCGCCGCGTCCGTTTGATCTGACGTAACGGACGTAACGGACGCGGCCACTTACTACTTTATAAGCCGTATTTTGTAGAGCGGTCTTCATTACGTTGCGTTCAGGTGGCAGCACACTGGGATCGCGGATAAGGATAAGGCCCCAGTAGAGAGTGCGCGCACGGGGGACTTTTGTCGCCGTGACTGTTTCGTCGCTCGTATCAAGTCCTTGGATATGTATGGAGGTGCGCGCACGTTACTACGCGACAACTGGGTGACTTTGTCCGCCGACTGACGTCGGTGACAAAATTGTCACTCTCCGTTCACATTGATACGGATGGCGCAATGGTTAACATGCCAGATCGTCGTTCCATTGACGCTTTCATATCAAAAAAGTTTTGTCACTGTCGCCCTCGTGAGCGCCCCCCACTTTGGAAACGCGACGCGACGAAGACAAAAACTTTTATGTCACGCAGCCAAATGTCCCCCGTGCGCACACTCTCTTAGACGACGCGATAGCTTTCGCGCGGCGACTGCGCGCTCGCCTCCTAGTGCATAGCAAATTAAACATTATTGTTTGTCCACAACGTTCAAATTCTTAACTACCTTAAGAGGGGGTATAAAGCTAGGAAAAAATCAAATTTCACCCGCGCGCCCCGCCCCGCCCGTCAAATAGATGCGCCGCAGCAGTTGCGCGTCCGGTTGCATCTGACTTTATCAGCGGCTGTACACTCTCGCGAGACTGCTAAACGAGTGCACTCGTATGAGAATGTACTTGGTACGAGACATAGCGAGTACTCTCGCACGAGAGTGCACAGCCGCTATTATATAACATGTCATCAGTCAAGAATACGGCACAGTATAATGTAAAAATAAGACAAATTTCGGCTCAGTAAATGTAGAATCATCTACCTCAAAAATGGCAAGCTGTTTTTTTCTATAAGAGGATTAGATTTTTATACAATATTAATAGCTAGAGCCTAGCCAGTGAATGGCAGATAACACATAATTAGGTGTCATTCATAACTTTGAATATTATATTATGTAGGTATCTATCAATCTAAAGCAATTCTTCTCGCTGTAACTATCTGTATTTCTGAAACTAATAACATTTATAGGTAGTGTCGGTCGCATCATGTAACCATAGCGCTGGAAACCTAGTGTAGGGAGCGATTGAATCACTTTTATGACAAGAAAGGCAGTATAATGTTGGTACTGGTGTGACCATTAAATCATTTAAATTCTCGCAAAGCAGAATATCTGCTCTATTTTACGTGATGAAACCTGTATGCCGTATAACATGTAAATAAATAACACGTACAATGTTTTTCAGACATTTATTTATTATAGATAACATTGTTTTCATTTTTTCACTACAAAAAGATAAAGTAAGTTATCCTTTAAATTTATTTAAATCGAAAGAAATCCTTCGCCAGAAAACAGAAAAATTACAAATGCCACTGCCGTTATTATAAGGAAACTAATTAAATGACAATAATATCATAAAAAAGATGACAATCACTAACTTCTTGAGCGACAATTGTTAGCTTTAAAAATATAGGAAAAAAACAGTGTGTGAAATATGATGCGTGATGATATAATTATGCGTGAGAACAGGAAAAATGTATAATGGGTAGTAAAAATATTTAAGTTATGGTAAGAACACATAAGTCATGAAACTAAACAATTTTTTGAAGATTAAAAATAAGCATAAAATCGAGCAAAGCTTATTTAAAACCAAAATGAATTTATTCGAAATCAAGTTTAATTCACTAACTCCAAAATCCGTGTAGAAAAAATAAAATGCCAAAATTATACATGGTTGGAAGTTTTAATTGTTCAAAAAATATATCTTGTCTATTATAAGTCGTTGACTTGTATCACATGTGTATTTAGTATCGTCGTTAGTCTTGTCTTGACCCGTTCATAAACACGAGGCTTGATGTTACTGAAATAAAAAAAAAAGTCAAACACTATTATACTTCCTAACATTGAAACTGATGATGTCAGGTATCACTTTGTGCCATTTATAATCGGTTGAAAGTTTTAGAGAGGACTAAATTACATAAATACTTTATTTTAATGCCAACCGTTCCGGTGCAATAAATTCGTCTGCATTTGGATATGTATGTTCTAAAATTTCTACATTTTGTAAAAGCGTAATACTTAGTAAGCCTGAAAATATATATTTTTTTCTTTAAGAAAACACTGTTAGCAATTAAGAAGTAAATAAAAAATTGGTTGTCTGTAAAGTCGGTTTACTGACGATAGTTGAACGTGACAACGTCTTAAGAAAATAATTTCCTTTGAATGAATAGGCAAGCACAGTAAAAGAACACTTTTTCAATACAAGTTAAGTCATTTATTAAAAATGAATGCTGGATACTTATACATCCTACATCGTGATTCAGAATTATAGCGCCCCACTACTCAACGCCATCTAGTGTACTGCGAGTGAACTACCAGCTCAGCCAGCCTTCCTCCATCGATAAATGGACCCAATCGAACTTAATTAATAATTGTTCACTGCACAATACATAGATGGCGCTGGTATAATAATTCACCAACGGTAACGACGGTAACGCATGAGTCATGTTTTTTCATGCGTGCCACCGAATTATAAGACGTTGTCACGTCAAAAAGTCGCTTTAAAAATGCATTTATACAAAATTTTATGTTTTTGTTAAAGTAATTTTGCCTAACTATGCATGTATGTAGTATAGTATAAAAAAAGTTTAGTTTATGTGTTATTTTGTAGATTCGTTACAATGCAACAACAAGCAAATAATAAATGAAACAATACATAGACAGATGAATTGATACGCACTTCTCTGGTGTAATGTTCCCGTCATCATCAATAGATTTTGGAATATTTTCTTGATTAAATCTTGTTCTGAAATGAAAATACAATAATAGTTTCAAACACACACAAGTAACAACTACTGTAGGGATTGATCAAATTCACTACCAGAAATATAGGTGTTGCTTTAAAAACAAAATTATGGGGCAAAGAGGAAATAATTAACTCAAAATTAAATTTGCTTTTGGATAAATCTGTATAGGCGGGTGCATGCCTCTCTCTTCCACTTAAGGCCTCAACCTTAATTTGTGACAAAGTTTTCTAACTAAGCCCACATAACATTGAATAGGTACACGTATTACATGAAATCTAGACATAACTAGTGAGGAGTGGGCGTACTGCATACCTCTGCCTACTCCTTCATGTCAAAAAAACATTTACTTACTTTATTGATCATTCAACACTATTTCTATTTTTATAATTATGTTTATGAATAATTTTGTTTGAAAGTACATACCTATACTATTAATGATACATACAATCTGAATTTTTCGTATATACTATGCTGCTTCAGCGATCAAACATCAACATCAACATTGTATTGTGAGCACAAAAGTTAAAACAATAAGGTCTAATTTTGAATATGAAATTGTGTACTTGTCAACTTACCTCTGACAACTAGCCATGACTTGAATTTTCAGCTTTCTGTGTTCCCTTTTTTAATGTTGATTTTATTCCGTTTGTTACCCATGTTGGATCTAGTGTCTTTTAACTTTAGTTCACACACACACAATTATTGTTTTTGTAATAAAAACTACGCTCTTAGTCACAAATGTACACCATGAAATATTTTTCACATGTCGAGCAGACTGACACAGTCTTCGCGTCTCAATGGAGCAATGGCGACTGATTAATGAAACAGAGCATGTCAAAATCCTACAAATGTATTTTATTTAAATAATTCGTAAATTATAGATTGGATTTAGAAATCGATCTACAAATCCCTCCGTGATACTAATTAGCATAATATATTAAAATATTGACTCAAAAATATGCACCATATTGAAAATAAATTGATTTCAGTTGAAAATTAGACCTAACTTTGTGATTTTTTTCTATCGAGAAAATTTAATTTTTTTATGTTTTTGCTTCTTACATTCACTCAATAATATAATGAAGTATAACTATGTTCTTATTCAGCTTCTAGAAACTTGATCTACTACTGTAAAAATTGAATCTACGATTGCCAATTTTGCTTTATACCCCCTCTTAATCTTAGTTACCTAATTGCGCGGCGGCCGCGCGTCCACCACGTGTTCGCCGCGCGTCCTGTTTCTTTTTCGGTCGGCAACCCATCGGTGCTTCTTTTATTGCCTGTATACTACAGTGTTACTGATGTCTACAGCCGCCGATGACCATTAATATTATGTGGATTCGGCTAATACAAGAAATAGGTGCCCGCAACTATCCATATTACTCCGACCAGTGTGCGCCCACCTTTTGAATAATTTTGTAAATATCGTAAAATAAGTTAGTGGGTGCAGACGGTTGCAGGAAAGGTTTTATTTAATGGCCGCATAAACACCTATCACATCCATAAGTCAAGTTGCATCAGAACGGTACTCGGTAGATGCAACGTTGTTCATAATAATAACAAAATTTAACATCATATTTAACTATAGGTAGACCGGATTACCTACATACATGTGTATTTCGTAATCCGCGATCTGTCAGATTGGAATTATGATATGAGAATTTTTAGAGTAAGTAATCGATAAACGTGCAGATGACCTGGCGGTAGGTGGCCATTGTCGTCCCAGGAGATCGTTACCACCAAAGGTATTAGCGATGCGTTTCTGGCCAGAAGAAACAAAGTAAGTACAGGGTTAGAGCTGTCAGCCGGAACACAAGTCGATCGGCAATTGATTCAAGCAAGAGTGTGGTAGCGAGCCGCCGGGCTTCAACCTCACTATTGCAGGGAATATTAGATCTTATTTTATGTAAATAAAGATTGATTGATTGATTGATTGATTGATTGAACGGTTTTTGTCGCGTCTTACGACACTTTGGTCTGCTCACATGGGATTAGGGTCAGTGTACTAGGTCCTAGGTCATCCCAACATGGCCAAATTACGATTAATTGATGACGACTACGTAGTCTCGTCATCCGTCACGATACGATAAAAAATCAGCGGTAGTCCATTGGGCGTACCCGTATCAAAGCAAAATATGCCCGAAGATTATTTGCCCTAGACGCAAATTACGTAATAACTGTTGTCTAAGCCGTTTTCACTTCAGTCAACTAATGGATGTGACTAACAGTGAGACTTCGTGGAGTAGTTAGTAATTTGTCGAGTGTCCACTGTCCGGCTAAATAACCGTCCGTCGTGACGTTAACGTCGCTACTCACTACCGGACTACACGGCGACAAGCATTGTTCACTGTTTTAATATCTAATCGAACTACCGTGAAACTAAACGCGTTCATATATTGTTAGGGCGCTGCTCGACTAGAGTAGTATCAAACTGAAATAAAAATGAGAACGCAGAATAAGTTAAACCATTTGATATTTGTGATACCAGGAGTAGCAGATATTTGTAGTACCTGAAGTAGGAAGCGATAGGAAAGTGCAAAGGACACTTTTACGACGTTTTTAAGGAACGGTAGTTAGGTACATTATCACGATCCAAGTGTTATTTATCTACAATAAAAATATAAACTTGCGGTTAAATAGTCCTCAAACACATAAAGATTTAAAGATAAATAAAACATAAAAGCGATTTGTCGTTATTTTCTTTTCCGTAGAAAGTCCACGGGCTAGTTATTATTTAAATCGCAATTGTTCTTGGTAGTGTACACAAATGTTCTAATAGTGCTCCATTCGTCTTCTTTCCCTCTTCTAAGTGTGCAAGCACCCTTAAATGACTCATTCATCGGTATATCTCAATAATTCAAAGGTTAACCAAACCAGTACATTACGTTAGTGTCTCCACTCCGCTTAATTTATCGCCGGTGCCCGAATAATGGCTTGTCTATAGAGAAAACATAAACACTGTCAGCTTATGATAAGTTTTTGACATTTTGATTTATTGAGAAAATTTTGTTTGTCAAGTGATGTGATAGGGACCGCCCCGCAGTACTCTAGTGGCCGACAAAGGGTTAATTTATGTCGGTGAAACCTGACCGAGAATGATCTCTCAAAGGGGTTAGTAGGAGATTTGCATTAACCCGCTAATGTTGTATGATTTATAATGTCGCATTTTAAATTCATGGTCGAGTCTGAGACGGTTTGTTATTAATACTTTGTTATTTAAAAACATTAAATGTAAAGCATCTCAATAGTCTTAAGTTTTAAAGCAAGGAGCCCTCCCAGATATACATATTTTCTCCTTTTTAGTATCCAAGAAGAGCATTGCTATGTTATTTCCGAAAACCATGAATGTGTTGACATTATATGATTGTGTTGTTGTATGTTCTGGATTTGCTTCCGAAACCGAACTGCCCAGGCCGTGTGTCCGAACGCCTTATATACTAGGTATAATAAATGTTGTAGAATTGAGACTTTGAGTGGCGATTGAAATAATTATGACGCTGAAAAGAGTTGCAATAAACATAGTAAAGGTGAACGTGTGACGTCTGCTGATAATCAAACGATACCTAAAGATTGAGAATCAATAAACCCTATAACTTGTAGCATGGTCATAGGAAATCGATCTCGGAACACGGAATCTGATGGTCAATAATAATACACTTGCCGTTCGGCGCACGTCCCCGAACAATTTGCGAAACGCGCATAACTCGCTCCATCCCGTAGTAAAACACAAAACGGCTCGGAATGACAAATGGAAAAAGGAAAGGCTCCATTTAAATTGCCATTTAATGTGCAATTTGTATGAATGCCGCCTTTGAAATGAGCCAATACTGTGACGGTTTAAACACGGAGTCGCCTCGCGTATGCCACTGCAAACGAAACCTTACCTGCAGTAAATTATCATCGGAGATCGATATCATTCTTATTCAGAATGTATAACGGCTTTCGAACATCGGTTTGAATTATTCGAAATGCAAAAACAAGTTTGCAGGACCCCAAGTGGCGCCACAATCCAGTAAGACGTCGCGTGACACGAACGGGCATTCTTCGCCACGATGGGATGTGGAGCGATAATGGGCTTAAAGGCTCACGTATTAAGATCCACGAGATATCTATCATGGTGAACGACTCATTCTTTATTATGGTCAATACCAGCATCGGTTGTAAATTTTATATTATTTCTTACATGTTTATTGGACAGGGGAAGCCAGGTCCTAGGAAGAGTGTAGGCATTATTTAAAGCACACGCTCGCTTATCTATTACGAGGGTTTCATTGAGTGTATGCGCACGTGCAGGTTTTGTTTGAGCTTGAATAGCTGCTACTTAGTCATATAAATCTTTAAAAGCTTCCTTATTAGCGGCGGCTGCTTGTCAGTTATACTTAGGTACAGTTGTAAGTACTGCTATAGAGAAATCTATTCAAGACTTACCTGCGCGGCCGAGTTCTTGACTAAATGCGGGGTATTAATCAATTTGTATGAAAGCTTACAATAAAACTAAAACTTGATGTAGTTTTGAAGTTTGTTGTCTAGGACCAAATAATATGCTAACCAAAAAATGGTACATGGTGTTGGTGATACTAATACGAAAAGATATAAAACTACAAACAAGCACAAGTGAACTTGTTCACAAAAATTGGTTGTCTGTAAAGTCGGTTTACTGACGATAGTTGAACGTGACAACGTCTTAAGAAAATACTGATGGAATGGTAGCATTTTTCAAAAGAAAATTTTAATTTCATTTGTTTAATAGATTTGTCAATGTCAATTATAGCATAACCTACAATCGCTGCACTAGCGGACCGATGCTATTCATTTTAATGATGAAAGCACGAATACCTATTCGACAATATATCACTGAATATATAACTAATATCGAAAGAATCATTACCTTTATCGCTGTAATTATCGTTGCTATAAACAATTGACACCACATTCACTTTTCACTGCACTTGATACTCGATCAAAACATATAAATGTACTATAGTATAGCAGCTGTCCACGCAGATGCATCGCTCACTCAAGTAGGAGAGAGACGGATGTCGGACGCTGCCGAACGCTGCCGAACGCAAAGGCCGATTGCTACGCCGCGGCGCCGTTACGGTAACGACGGTAACGACGCATGAGTCATGTTTTTTCATGCGTGCCACCGGCTCTATCGAATTATAAGACGTTGTCACGTCAAAAAGCTTATGAGCGTTTTGTATGCGCAATTGCGCGTTGTGTTAATGGTGACGTATGAACGATAGTACAGACTATAATAGCAGGAGCTTGGTTTCATATTAAAGAAAAGACAGAAGACTTAAAAACTAAAGAAATAAAAATAAGATGATGGATACTTTAAGCCTTCTTAGACCAGTAGCTCATATTCTAAGTCTTCTAAGATCAGCAGCTCGTTGCAAAGAATTGCAGTTAGTAGAAAATCTAATCGATTGCAAAAGCAAATTTTATTAAGAAACCTGTTTTAGTGCATCTGTACAAGGGACGGGTTGACTTCGTTGAAAGGTTAGGCCAGTATTTTGAAGCAGATTTCAGCATGTCGTCAATACAGGTGACAGTTTAGGATATCTATCAGATTAGTTTGCCATTTTTTGAAACTTGATACATTATCTTTGTCGATATTTTATAAATGTATGCTATCGATGGTCCCATTTAATAAATCGTCTTTTTCGTGTAATATAAATTTTTATCTATTGAAACGGTTTAAAGCAAAAATGTAAATTCCAATCACCTAGTTTTACTATGAATATTGAGGAAGCACTTCCAATATCTATCTATTTATTTTTAATTTGTGTCTCTAAATGTAAATGGTTTATTGTTTTGTTTATTTACAACTAACGTGATCTTGTATCGGTTTACCGTCAATACAGTTTACCTCCTCCAAACCAATGTATAATTCCGTTAGTGATCAAAACCCATCACATAAAGCTGTCAACTGGTACGCTGGTCACTGGTGGTCCGTCACCGTCGGGACTCCCAGACGCCACAGCGTCGCGACGGGCCCTTCTTTACGACGCTTGCGTGGTAGGAATTCTTTTCGTAATTTAAATATGGAATTTTTAGTATAATTCGTACTATCCTTCGCATACAACTGACTTCGTTTATTTTGAACACGTGTTTGGCTATGGATGAATGGATAATTTGATGGATTGGTAGGCACTGCGGGTCACTGGATTGAATTTATTTTTACATTGATTGATTACAATGTATGTATATGTACCTAAAGGATTATCCAACCCTGAACAAAAGAATAACTTAGAATAGATATCTTTAATCCAGGCATCTTTAACCGAGGAACCAGATGGTTCCTCGGTTAAAGATGCCTGGTCGGCGTAGTTTATAGCACCTAGTTAAAGCCTAATATTGTTGCATGGTGGCAGTTTTTAAACTGCTTGGTAAGTGTGAAGATCCTCTTCAGTACCAAGGACGAAACACTTAACTATCCATAATTCATTTTCGCAAATATAAACTCCGAAGTCTAATAACACATTTATACTCTTAATAAATAATTCTATTTATTGATATAATTCGTATTTGTTAATTAGAAGTTGTAACTTAAGCTACCACCTTCTTTTAGAATCACCTAATATTCTAAATGTGTTTCGGTTACAATGTGACAATGCTGGTAATAGTTAGGGTGGCATTTCTGACACTTGGTTTTGGACTTATTCTTGTCGTTATTTAGTTTAATAGCAACTAATTAACATTTTGTTATTACAGGTTCCAACGCGCTGCCATGAAGGAGAGAATATTTTGTAAGTTGAAATGACTGTAGCGGATGTTAAAATTTTTCTTTCTTTCTTTCTGGGTAGGTCATTGACTTATTATTACTATGGACATCTTATCTCATACTAAAATCGCGAAAAAAATGTCCCATTCAGTTATGTCATATCATGTCATGCAGTTAACAGGGTAATTTAAACACTAAAATAATTTCATCACGGTTTAATTTCGATTGCAGTCGTGAATGCCAGCCATTGCAAGAATAGAAGTGTTAACGAGGTAATTTAAACCCTAAAATCATTACGTCACGGTTTAATTTCGATTGCAGTCGTGAACATGGAATTGTTGCTCTCCTTGCGTTTTGTTGTTCATTTGGCTCGGACATTTTTTAGCGCGGACCCGGCGTCCATAGTAATAATAAGGCAATGGGGTGGGTCTTTCTTTTTGGGCGCATCAGTGATACCTGTGACCTGTGACCTTGACTTACCATGAGGTCGCTCGTCAGCTAGTTTGGAGGCTAATAAAATAAATAAAAATACCATGATTAATTCCGCCTTGTATCAAACTTTAGAGCTATTATAAAGTCGTAAGTTAATAATAATTCAATGGGTACCATGACGCAGCATTAACGAGGAAAGTGGTGGGTGGGTTTACCATATATCCATAGTTTTATGAAGGCATAAAGGCGTGTTTAGCACAATTATAATATACGACGCCCTTTCCCCACGGGTCGTCATAGCTGCAGCGAAGTATAAATAAATCGTTTTTATACTGAACCCCACAATGAGTAATATTTTTACTCTGTAATGGACCACCTGTCTCCTAACACTTGTGATAAACTGCTGTCTTTGATCTTTGCTTGTCTTACGATTTAAACCTTTTGCCGCTGTAATAAAGCCTGTTTTTAAGTGATCTTGTTGGCAAATATTTTCCAGTATGGAGAATTTTTCTACTCAATAAATCTAGTGCTAACCAAATCGTCTTAAATAATTGGCTGGAAGCTATTTCTGTTAACCTAATTGTCACGGTTTAGAGGTTTTTCTAATAATTTGGTTGATTATTTTGATTTTTCCTCAAGTCGTCAGGTTTAAATTTATGAACATCAGGATCTTTTCATAAAAGGGTAAGAAACAGAGCAAACAAATAGTAGTCTAGCGTTCCAAATTATCCAATATAGAAGTTGATCATAATTCAACAAGTTCTTATTTTGGGACCTAATTTAAATCATACCGATAAACAGTAAAAACGTAGGTACATGAATGTTCGAATGTTAACCATTTCGTCCCTGTATACAAATACGATAAGAAAACATTTTCCATACTTCCTAAACAACAATTCGAAATAAAAATAGATGTATAAAAGCAAATCTGACAAACAATCTTAGTATGTATCTACATTTTACCATCAAAGTTTCTGTAAAATGTATAGTAAACTTGTATCACAAATTAGTTAAGTAAACTTGTATCTACAAGTAATACACACATATTATTACACACATACTTTACTTTACTTTTTATTTTACACACATACTTTGACTTTTTACACAGACACTTTTAGAATTCACTTCAACTTTTAACTTAAAATTTAACTTAAATTTAACTTTTAACTTCAACTCAATTCAACTTTTAACTTAAAATTTAACTTAAACGAAGATATCATATTATATTATATTTATTATTATAGTAACGGCAAATAATTAAGGCCCCTTTGACACATTAAAATAGTGACGTGAAAAATGTTAATTTAGTATCGAAAAAATATGGTCAAGTGCAAGTCGCATCGATACATTTTTGGAATAAAAATTTTAAGCACCCTTTTTAATTACATATTTTGGAATGAGAATCGAATACTGAGTACCCCCTATTAATATCACAAGAGTCTTACGAATCACCTTATATTTAAGGTCTCCTCGGCTTTGAGCTCAGTAGTGGGCCTTGTTGGGTTGAGATGATATATGTATAGTATATTCATTTATGTAATTGACTTACTTACTTTATTTAAGGTGGCACTGTATTTTGTTAGTAAAAACGTGAAGGAATTTGTTCGCGGTACCATATACTTTGTTTATATGGTCCCGAATTAGTCCATAATATTTAAATATATATATTGTTTCAATATCCATGTAATTAATTAACTTTGGGTCTTAAAGTTATACATTCGATAAATTTTATGACTTTTTGCACATCACTATAGACCATGAAGAACAGCAATTTGCTCCTTCAAATTTATGTAATAATTTATACAAAACTTGATGATCGGACAGACGTCAAATAAACTTCATCGGGGCCTTCCTTTTGTGCCGCACCTATAATTAAACGAATGAATGAGAAATATTACTCCCATTTATCTAAATTCAACTTGTATAGTTTACTTGCTATTTTCAGTAGTCCCCACATAAAATATTTCATTGTAACTAACACACAAACTAGAGTGCCGGAATATCATCAGACTATTTTGGATCTATTAATTCCTCATTAAAATCTGAATTAGAAACTTAATGGAGAGCGGAACGACTATTGCGTCTCCTCAGTCTCTAAGATATGGCGGCCAGGTATGTTTTTCCATAGGGTGAGCATACTCTCATGTGGTATTGGAGATAAAATATGGACGAAGGATATTATTGTTTTATAAATCATTAAGTATGGAAAATTCTGTAAAAATATATCGACGATCTGTATAAATGTATCGACGACCCGGATGGCGCAATGGTTAACACGCCAAATCGCCATTCCGAGGGTCCTGGGTTCGATTCCCAGCGAGGCAGAAATTTACGTGTTTAGCAGTTATCTTGTAAAAACTTGTAAAATATTTCAAGACATGAAAAATATTATGTTGCACCGTTTAACAGTGTCCTACTCACTGCAACTTCATGGTACCACTACAAAACTCCAAGAGCATTCTTCGTTACCCCGCTAACTTTACAAAGATTCCGAAGTGTTCTGAAAACGAATTTCTTAAATATTTCAACTGAAGATAGAGTGTTGACAGCGTTGCGTCGAGATGGGAATGATGTTTGAAGTCGGGGCTAATTTTGGTAAATAATGTTTTGGTTCCCGTGATTCTGATTCGTGAGCGAGAATGTGAAATGTCTGTGGTTGTGGCCATTTTCTAAGGCGAACTATGTTGTGTATATCCTTTAACTCCACCTCGGTGAATATCAACTATTCTGGGAACGATGTGCATTGTTAGTACAATAAAGCCAAACGCGAAGACCAGAGAACCATTAAAAGATGTGCAGACATCGAGATATAAGTACTAACGTACTAGAGAAGCTACGTCAAATAACTGAATTGTCCTATTCTTCGTAATTTGTAATTTGTTCGCTGCAGCGCTAAAATAATAACAATTCGTCTAAACCGAAAACTAATTTACCACAGCGCTAGATTTGCTGCGGAAGTGCATTTATTCTCGGCAAAAAGGTCTTAAGCGCCATGTAAATCACGGCACTTACGCGAGAGCGACTGAGTGAGGTGCGGCGACGCGCCGCAGTTGAACGGGACAAAGTAGGAATTTACGGTGTCTTCTCTAGTACGTTAGTACTTATATCTCGATGTGTGCAGAGGAGTATCTTACTTAGTATTGACGTCACTTTATCGACGATGAACCACGTTTACGAAACGGTGGTATTCGAAAAATTACGAACATACGCGTAGTGTCAAAATACCTACTTACAAGATTTTGATTTTGAGTTTGAGGCCATGAGTTAGCCAAGGAGGAAGAGTAAGAAAAGAAATTAATATCAGTCAGCCCTTTGCGGAGAGCACTTCTTTGGGTAGCTTACATAGCCATTAGCTAAGGTGGCGACAATTTCTATCGTGTTTCTACCGACAGGATAGTGCAGTGTAAACTGTACACCAATTTATGAAGTGAAAACTTCTTTAGCATCGCTGTGATGTGAAAGTCGATGAAACGGAAATTTCGTGAAAAAGCGACAGGTAAAAGGGACACACACATTTTAACGTGGGAGAAAATGAGATAGCAAGCATTATCCGCTTGCGTGCTCCAAGATTGGGGTCCTATACAAATACCTTTTCCGGCCAAAATGGCGGCTTACGTAAGCAAAGCAAAACATAAATATTTGGACTGACAGTATTCGGTTTTTTTTAAGTTTCACTTCTACCACGTGTGAATAGCACACATTTTAGTTTTTTATCCAAATTTTCACACCAAGTAACTAGATCGTACAAAATCCTCCAACCGTCCTCGTCCGCTGCTCGGCAGTGCACCACGAGCAGTTATGAACTTTCGTACATAACTGAAAAATCTAACGGTAAAAACCATATGAAAATTCTTAACGCAGTTTATGAGATCGCGTTTATACAGACTGATTTTTTTACTATTAATAATTTAAAAGAAAAAGTACATAAAGGTCTATCTATTCCTAGCGATCACCTACACGTGTTTAACCGACAAATTGCTCATAAAACCATTTTATTAAGTTATAGTTAACATCAATAATAACCATGGGTTAATATGCGGAAATTGCAACAGTCTGCGAACACGATGTACATATAGTGTGTAACGTAAGGCATGCGTTGTACCACTCTATGATTTTCTAATCATCGTCTAGTCAATCTCTAATCATCGTCGAGTCAATATTTTTATGATGTTTAGAATGGAAGTGAGACAATTAAATGAAGCTATACCTAACATTAATGCGCTTTACTTTTCATTTACTTTAAAAAAACTTATGTATGGTTTGGTTTTCGTGCTTAAAACATATTTCTTCATTATTCTTTAGGTTTTCACAAATTGCGTGTTACTGTAGCCGCTATCACAACAAATAATAATAAAAAATTAAGGAGTTAAAAGACTTAAAAAAGTGATATTTAGTCAATAACAGAGAAACAGTATTCTCTGTTATTGACTAAATATCAGAGTACATATCGCTCGGTGGTACGAACCTACGTACGCGAGTCCGACTTTTTCTTTTTTAGTTATACGAAGTACCTATATGTTACTACATTGGGAGACCGAACATAGCGCGATGTGTACGTTGCCACTCTGCCAGCCAGTTGAGATGTTTCACATGATATTTTTGTTTCATCGTACATCCTTCACCGCCGTGCGTGCGGCACCACCAGCAACGAAGCACTGCCCCTATAAACCTGCGAACACAGATGTTTAGTGACACCCGTATCGTTTGAAAACCACAAGTCACACCCAGTCTACAGATCATTGAGAGAATTAATACAAAATGAAACAAGAATATTCCCAGGTTATTGCCAATATTAGTACATCCGGGGAAATAATTTGAACCTGGATGCCCATTTACGAGTCTTGGTGCTTATTTATCTTTATGTCACTGTTGATTTTCAACCAAATTATTGCAGGTAAACCGGTAAAATATAATGCACACAAAATAGAGTAGAGATGAAAAAATTATGAAATAATTTCTCCATCGCAAGATGTATCAAATGAATTCTTTTACATAAGAAACCGATGCCACACAACCAATTTAACAATTCTTTTTCACCTTTGTAGAGACTGTAGTAGTAGACACCGAATGAGAATTTATTGTGGGGTTCATAAATACTGGGCTCATACGTTATCTTAATTTTCCGTGTGTAGAAACACGAAAGAGACAAATGATAAGCGTGCGGGTTTTGATTGGATATAGAAAAACAAATCAAACAACAAACTTAACAAACAATCAAAAAACAAACTAAAACGAAGCGAAATTTGGATGAGACAGTCATTGTGCATAAGCGAAACGTTGCAATTTTGAAAACAACCACCTATTACTGAAATTCGATAGCATGTCCAAATTTGTGTTATTATCCAACTTCGGTCAATAAATTTCAATCTTCACCGCATAAAAGATGACTGACGACTTTGATCGATAACCTCAAATCAAAGCTGTGTTTAAATCGAACATTTAATACAAACAAACAGTGAAGAACAAAGCATCGTACGATAACATTTAACAAACATCGATCCAGATTGTTACATCCTCGTAAATTCAAAAGAATAGTCCTTACCGATTAAGATATCAGAGATTTTGGCAATACATGCGTTTAAGGAAAATACAACTTTAGCTCTCACAATTTTGAAATCAATATCCGTTGCCACATCATTCGGGTATACGATGTTTTGAATGGCTTTAACATTTCTTCTGTTGTTTTAAGTTCTTAATCTTCATAAATAAAAATGAACTTAAGGCCATGATGAGTGAGTTCATTTTGGTTTAGCGCATGTTATTCAAATTTAGTCCTGGATGTTTCAGGGCGGTCTCACACGTCGTGATCGGCATGGAACTCGGTAATCATAAATTGAGGGTCCAATAGTTAGTTTGCATAGCCCCGGGCTAATGAGGAGTGAACGAACTCGTGCAACTGATTCCCTAAACGCTTTTATTTGTTCTTTTGCAATACCTCGTATCCTCCACTCGCTTTCTTTTGAAGTTAAAAGCGAATATTTAATTTAGATGATTTACATCCGACAGTCTCCAGGCGGGATTAATTTGGCACGTGTTTTAAGGAAGTGATAGCTGCCATTTTAAATTCTAATTATGAGTGGTTATCATTACATTCATTTTTTAACATTAAACATTTTAAAAATCTGCAACTGCAAGCCTTAATACTTTAGATCCCAGGATCGATCTTAATTTGGGACTCTCATTTATAAGTAAGATAAATGTTTGTTCTTGGTTTTGGTTATATTATATAAAACATCATAACCCGAGCAGGCATTTTCTACAAAACGTATTTCTTCGTGCACGCATGAATGGACAGCAATGCCTCATGCATTAGTTCTTCTTCATTTCTTTGAGTAGAACGGATATTTATCTAGCTGTCACATGTATCTTCTTCACAGGAAACAATCTAGGACTTGTTATAGCAGCAGCATATTAATTTAATTCTACCATTCGTTTTTTGGTGCCACGTACCTACTCAGAATTAGAACAATCCATGATTACAAGATTGCGTGCCACTACCCAAAACTGCGTCATTGAACTAGCTAGATACATCAGAATTCTGTTATACTTAATCTAGGTTCGTTGACTTCCATATCGAAGTTCCAATTTGTACAACACATGGTTAGCCGGGTTTATCGTGGCCGTAAAACCGTCGTAAAATCCGACACTTGGGATGATACGCGTGCTGTAACACGTCGCAATTTCATTTTTAGTGATATACGATTGGTATCAGTAATATGATTGGTACCAGTGACTATCTGATGTACAATATTATCCTTCTACGGGTGGGTTAAAATCAAAGCATGGCTATGAGGCAGATCTGCTGCTCTTCGATCATGCTAGTTTTCAAATTTACATGTATTTTAAGTATTTTCCTAAGTGCACAAAAGATAAAGATTAAGGATTGACGACCCAGATGGCGCAATGGTTAACACGCCGGATCGCCGTTCCGAGGGTCCTCGGTTCGATTCCCAGCGAGGCGGAAATCTGAATGATGAATTTAAATTTCCGTTCTTGGTCTGGGTGTGTGTTTTCTTGTCTTGGGTGTTGGCCATGGCACCCACGACACAGGGAATCCTAGTGTGGGGCTATGAGTGTATAGCGTTATAAAAAAAAAACTTCCATACCTACAAGTTGTACGTAATGTTTTAACAGGTGTGGTAAATACTTGCAAACCGCTTTTTTTAGCAGAATGAAATTGGGTCATTCATTGTGAGAAATTGTGACCCGATCTTGTAAGAGATATAGGCCATAGTAACGAAGTAAAGGAAAATTGGCTCCATACAATCTTGTTCTGCGTGCTTCGTCCTTTGACTTTCTTTGTACAAGTGGAGTTCTTGTGGCTGTTACAATAGCAGGACTGGAAGCTGCAAAATTACGTAACGAGGTACATTTACTTGTAGATATTTCAAAGAAGGAAATCGCAAATACATCACAAATAACGTTATTATTTTTTGTAGAAGTATGTCCCCTAATAGGTACCTTTAATTCAATGCGGAACTAAATATTAATTATTGATTATCTCATTAAATACCATAATAAAATTAAAATAATATCGACATAATTAATAGCCAATAATTCTTAAGATACCATCTTATCTTAACATAAACATGTCATAAACGCGGTCGTAAAACTCAATCCCCATAAAATAACATTATAATTTCAAGTGGGATAAAGAAAAGCATTTAACAATTACAATAATTACAATAAATTAAATGTTTTGAACATTGTAAATTAACAATAATTAAAGATAGGTGCTTCCTTTGTTGATGTTGAACCCTAATTTCTCACAGGATTTGCGGAAAAGATTTATAGAAATAATACCTTAACGATTGTACATGCTAGTGAGTAGTAATATCGAGATATTCCCGACATTCTATATTTCGAAGTACCAAAATTTTCGAAACATCCAAAACCAAATAATTATTGAATTTAGGCAAAATATTGTGTTTCTACCGTACCTTGCATTAAAATTTTTACAAAAATGTGAGATTTACTTTCAGATGTGATCATTTTTTACTTTCGTTTCGTTGTTTAACAAACAACGTTTAAAATTATATTCAGACTATAGTTTACTTGTTTCTTACGTGTACCACAAAGTACTCGTAGATAAGGTAATTGATAAATGTCAATCTGATATCGTCGCGGATCATAGCACTACTTAGCAAATGTTCTGACGACCGTCAAATATAAAACATTTAAGTGTTGTATTGTGATAGTGTTCAGTGCATCAAAAAACCGGATGATTTTCTTCAGCACGACCGTAAATCATTCTGGTCGGTCGTTAAATGCGGAGTCGTAAAAAAGATTTGTTTTTAAGCACCGTTCAGGAAATACTTGACGAGCAAAAGTCGTAACCGATGAACGATAGCCCTAAACGGTCGTAATTTTCCAAATCATTTTTTTACTAATTGATGTCAATTATTAATAGTTTGTAGTTTAATATATCAGCGCAGTAATATTTTAATGTAAATTAATATTATACGGTAAATTAGTGCATTGAATAAATATTATAATTTATCACTGGTAGAGCGATGCGAAGATAATGAGCGGGTTGGAAGGTTAGCCGTGATCAACCCCGGTCAGAAGGCACATCAAGAGACAACTGCACTTACCTTTAGCTGGTGTCCAGGGAAATCTTCACAAGCGGGTTTATATGTGGTTTATCAGAGCGGCGGAAACACAGAACATGAAACTTTTCTACAAGCGTTTTTTCATCCTTGACAGTTGTCAATAATAGTTTTTCTTTTTTCATTTTCGGCCCATCGACCCTCCAGCAAAAAGGTGCGCAGTGTACTCTATAAATGGCACTTCCTCCCTAAAGGTTTTACAACGGCGTAACCATCCTCCCCGGCTTGGGAATCCATGGGATTTCCAAAGAAAGAAGAAAAAAAAGGAAGAGAGAGAATGCGAAGGGGAAGATGTAATGCTGGAGCGGATAATGGCAAATGGAATATAACAAATGAATTATTTAAAAAAGATAAAGATGCTGATATTAGTATATTAATAATTATAATGTATACTACTAATAAATAAGTTGAATAGTGTTGAGAAAGGAATTATTGGGAAGGCAGTGGACACAGCTTTACAACTGGGCGCTTGAAAGTGCCAGTTGTAGTGCGCACTAATGCAACACGCGCGACTCCATCCTTACCAGGATATATTTGTTCAATAATGCCAGTAGGCCAGCGAAGCGGCGGTGAATCATCCTGATGAATGAGAACAAGTGTACCTGGCTTAATTTGTACGTCAGGAGTATTCCATTTTTGTCTTAATTGAAGCGTGTGCAGATAATCTCTATGCCACTTCTTCCAATAACTTTGAACCAAGCTATCTAATAACTGTTTTCTATTAGAAAGACTTAAGGACTTAAGTTCATAAGCCGGCAATGATTGTAATGGTGTCGTATTTAGGAAATGTGCGGGTGTTAGTATCTCATGAGGCTGATCAGAAAGTAAACATAAAGGACGCGAATTTAGTATGCATTCGATTTGAGTCAATATTGTTAGAAGTTCTTCATAGCACAATAACTGTTGCCCAATACATCGATATAAATGCGTTTTAATGCATTTTATGTTACTCTCCCACATTCCTCCCCAGTGCGGTGCGCGTGCGGGTATGTTTTTCCACGTAATTTTCTTATTATTTAATTCGGTTTGAAAAGCGGTTGACATATTTTTCGATGATAGAAAAGTATATAATTCGTCTAACTTGCGTTTCGCTCCAATGAAATTTGTTCCATTATCAGAATAAATTACCGATACTGCCCTCGCCTAGCTAAAAAGCGCTTAAGAGCGTCCAGGAAAGCATCAGAACTCAAGTCCGATGATATTTCTATGTGTACGGCTCTGGTTGTGAGACACACAAAGAGACATATGTATGCCTTTTGGCTTTTAATACCCCGTTTACGGGTAAGAGTAATATTTATAGGCCCGGCGTAATCGACTCCTGTGTGTGTAAAAGCTTTAGCCTCTTGCACACGAGCAGGGGGTAAGCTAGCCATCATAGGTGTAGGATGAGAGGGCGCAACTCTGAAACAAAAGTTACATTGACGAATGCGTGTTCGAATAATATTTCGAGCGGAAATTATCCAATACCGTTGTCGTAACAACGACATGACCAGATGCGAACCGGTATGACAATTGGAGCGGTGACAATCATCAATGATCAGATCAACAATATGATGACGGCGGGGGAGTAAAAGTGGAAAGCGATTTTCATACGGTATATTAGCGTTTGTTAAACGACCACCAACACGGAGCATTTTATTGTCGTCTATAAATGGATCTAATTTTCGCAAAGAAGGTGAAGGTAAGTTACCCTTTGAAATATTTTTTAATTCATCAGCAAAATATTTGCTTTGTAACTCACGAAGAATCGCGAGTTCCGCGGCGTGAAGATCAAGCGCTTGAATTAGCGGCGAACGAGGTAAGTTTTTAATAAAACGTAGGACGTATACAGTGATACGTAATAGTTTTTTCCAGGAGGATACCCGGAGAGCGAGATCTAGAATAGGAGAAGTATCCACGTTAGATATAGTTGTAAGCGTAACTGATGATTTTGTTTCAGGTATAGGACCTTTAACGCGGGAAGAGTCAAATGGCACAATTGGCCATTCAACACTGGGTCGACGAATCCAAGACGGACCGTGCCACCAGAGCGGATGATTAATAATTTGTGAGGGCAATAAACCTCTCGACAAACAATCACTAGGATTTTCTATCCCCTTTATGTGAAAGAAGCGGTCAGGCGATAAGTTTTCTTGTATTTTTGTAACGCGGTTTGCAACGAATGCTTGCCATCTATGTGGCGATGAGTTTATCCAGGATAGAGCGATCGTAGAATCACTAAATGCAAATATTTCTTTTATGGGGTAACGATTATTAAAAATATTAAATACTTGTTTGACAAGGATAGAAAGGATTAACGCCGCACAAATTTCGAGCCTTGCTAAAGACACAGTCTTGAGTGGCGCCACCTTAGACTTGGCCCCAACCAAGTGAACTGAAATGTCACCGTTGGGGTGCGTCACATGAAGATATAGGACGCAACCGTACGCCTTCATGCTAGCGTCACCAAAAGCAAGCAAATTTACAACGCAACCTTCCCCGACACCCAAGTGACGAGGGATTTGCAAAGTTGACAAAAGCGGTAACTCGTTTTTAAATTTAATAAAACAATCGGTGATGTTTTGAGGAGGTTCCTCATCCCATCCTATTTTAGCGAGCCAGAGATCTTGTATAAGTAGCTTTGCGTATAAGATGACAGGCGCTACGAAGCCGAGCACGTCAAATAAACGAGCGATTGTGGATAGAATGGCACGTTTACTATTGCCATTAGATTGGGCGTAAGTAGCGAACGAGAATACGTCAGAAGCAGGTATCCACTTCAAACCTAGAACCTTCATTGTGTCGCTATCGTCTGTAAACTCGATTGCCGCGCGATCCGACTCCGGTAAATGAGCGAGAAGCTCAGGAGAATTGCTTGCCCATTTGACTAGTTCAAATCCACCTGTTTGGAATAAAGCACGTAACTCGTCTGATAAACGGATCCCCTCTTCGACAGAACGTAAAGAGGTAGTCAAATCATCCATGTACAATTCTTTAGTGGCTACTTCGGCAGCGAGAGGGAAGCGGTCGCGATTGTCTTCAGCTAACTGACGCACAGTGCGCATTGCCAAGAATGGACTAGACCGAAGACCAAAAGCTACAGAATTAAACTGAAATATACGGTTACGTTCTGATTCGTTAAAGCGATATAATATTTTTTGATATTTGCGATCCTCTTCTGACAATAAAATTCTTAAGTACATTTGACGTATATCTGCAGTAATTGCAATTTTAAAATAACGAAAATTTAACAATAACGAAAATAAATCGGCCTGTAGATTAGGTCCGATGTGTAACAAATCGTTAAGAGATTTACCTGTGTCCGTTTTAGCACTTGCATCCAAAACGATACGTACTTTTGTTGTCGCCTTATCAGGCCGAACAACAGCGTGGTGCGGTATGAAGTAACCTTCATTTAAAGCGGAGGGAGAATAACGTATTTCAGATAAATAACCTTTATCAATATAATCATTAATTACGTCATTATATGATTGACGTAAAGCGGGAAGTGCGGTAAACTTACGCTCCAACGCCGTCAGCCGACGTTGCGCATGAATGAAGGAGTTCCCTAAGGACTTAGGATCGCCTTTGAAAGGCAGCGACACCACATATCGACCACAAGGGGTTCGGTTGACTGTGGATTTATAAAACTCCTCACAATCCTGAACGTCCGGATTTATAATTTCTGAAGAAGGCACCTCCTCCATTTCCCAGAATTTTAAAATATTTTTATTTAAATTATCTAATAGCGGACCGAAGGACCAGACTATACCATCAGGTTTGATAGAAGGTATCTCACCCATCACAATATAGCCAAGCGTTGTTTCAAGGGCGTGAGGTACAGAGCGAGCGGCATCCGGAGAATCAGCTGATAGAGCGAGCGGCGGTGGTATCACTTTACCACCAAGTAAAATGAATGCGAATATCTGAGTACCAAGAATGGCATCGATATTACCAGGCGAATTCCAATATTCATCAGCGAGCGGTAATTCGTGGAAATATTCCAACATAGAAGCGGGAACTTCGCTAGTAGGTAGCTTATCAGTGATATGATCAATCACCAAAAGCGTTAAATTATATTGAGCGTCAGAAACGCGCGATTCAATAGTGAGCGATACGTAACCTTTAATAGGCGCCGATATCGACCCGACTGATTTCAAAGACGAGTTAATAAGCGGTTTAATATTTAGTTTAAGTTTTTTGCAACATGCGCGCGTAATTAAATTATTTTGCGACGCACTGTCAACTAAACATCTTATTAGAAAGCGGCTATTATTATTAGTTACGTAAACTTGAGCCGTAGGCAAAATAGTATTTTTATTTAACTGCGGGAAAGATTCATTTTTATTCGCGGTAAAATCATTCATCAGGGCGCTGGAGTCGCAACTCGCTGGCGAGCCTACGAGCGAGGCGTCTGTGTGCGTATGCATGCACACAGATTGAGTTTTCCCTGTACGCGAACCAGCGGGCCCAGCGGCCGCATCGGCCGTCGTCGGATATTGTTCGTATGCCGAAGCGAATGACAGGCGGTTATTCTCAGAACCTATGATATTTGTAGTTTGTTGTAAAACTCGATTCTGATTATCGAAATGTATCAAGGAGTGATGTAATTTTTGACACTGCTTACATTTATTTTGCGAACGACAATTTACGGTAGTGTGTTTACCACTAAAGCAATTAATACACAATTTATTATTTTTAACAAAATTAAAGCGCTCTTTTACTGGGAGTTTTTTAAATTCACTACACTCGTATAAATTAATATGATGCGACTGTTTACAGAAAATACAAGATGACTTATTATCATTTTCGGTAATAGCGAAACTATGAGAAACTTTCGATACTGATGGACGCGGACGGTTATGAGAATAGGACGCCTGACTGAATGATGTACTCTGATGAACGGTAGTCGTTCGTTCGAGAACTTTTATGCGATGTCGAACGAAATCAATTAATTCCCCACTAGTGGGTATGTTTTTATCGCGGACAGATAATTCAAAAGCTTGCACCAATTGCGGATTTAATTTTTTGAGAGCGATATGCATGTAAATAAAATCGGATAAGTCGGTAATGTCTAATTGTTTTAACGCGGCCCATGACGAATGAAGTCGTTCGATAAAATTATTTAATTGAGCGGGTGACTCAGTAGTAGGTTTAATATCGAGAATATTATTTAAATACATAGACCCAAGTAGTCTTTTGTCTTGATATTTAGTAACCAAAGAATTCCAAATTGTAGCGTAATTATCCTCATTAGGTATAATTCCCGCGCACACATTTAAGGCGGTACCACTTAACTTGCCTACTAGGTATTGTACGCGTTGACCATCAGTTAGGTTTTTGTTGTCATGTACATTAGTTTTAAAACTCTGATAGAACAGCGGCCAGGATTCTGGCTGCCCAGAGAAGCCTACCAAGTCAAGCGGCGGCAAGTGGCAAGTGTAGGTATTGTTAGGCTTACTCGACGCGGGTTTATTTGAAACCTCCAAATTCACACGAGATTCTAACAAACTATCACGTGTGTGTTTAATGAAAGCGAACAATGTCTCGAATGCGGCAAAATTGTTAAAATCTATAGTGGCATCAGGGTTTACTTCTAATAATAAACTGTTATGTCTATCACACAAGTCGTTGAAAGTCTTATACAAAGCGTCTATATTTGAAGAAGCGGCTAGAAATTCTGCGTTACTTCTAGTACATAATGAAGAATTCATTATTGTCTTTGCGGATATATGCAAGTCATTTATACGGGAAAAAATAGCTTGTTTTTTAGCTATTACAATTTTTAACTTTGATTCAAGCGCAGCCATTTTGTTGTTGTGTCAATACCTTATACTACAACGTAAAATAATTATGTGAGATGCGGGGCGAAAATGTAGGTAGTTCAGGATGCGGATGCGGATGCGGATGCGGATGCGGATGCGGATGCGGGACGAAAATATAGATAGGTTCAGGATCCGGCTCGTAATGGACCAAAAGTTTATGGTAGAGCGATGCGAAGATAATGAGCGGGTTGGAAGGTTAGCCGTGATCAACCCCGGTCAGAAGGCACATCAAGAGACAACTGCACTTACCTTTAGCTGGTGTCCAGGGAAATCTTCACAAGCGGGTTTATATGCGGTTTATCAGAGCGGCGGAAACACAGAACATGAAACTTTTCTACAAGCGTTTTTTCATCCTTGACAGTTGTCAATAATAGTTTTTCTTTTTTCATTTTCGGCCCATCGACCCTCCAGCAAAAAGGTGCGCAGTGTACTCTATAAATGGCACTTCCTCCCTAAAGGTTTTACAACGGCGTAACCAATCACAAATAAAAAATTTGATTAAATTACGCTAGTTTACATTAGTTTTCATTTTATTTCTGGCTATAGGTTCCCTGAAATTGAGATTTAGCTTATTAACTCAGTTAGTCGAAAAAGAGATAAACTAATATACGAGTATTATACAGAACAATTAATGTGTGTTTTCTCATAATGATTTATGTTTCAAGTGACAAAGTGAAAATAAGGACGTCAAGGATTGGTATCTAGGCCATGAAAAAAATGTGGTCAAATTAGTAAGATAATCAGTTTAACTTACTTTAAACCTCTGTCTTTTTATTCATTAACGTTGAGTCAGTTGTAGACTACCGAAGTTTACTACGAGATATTTAAAAAAAAAGAATATTTGACATCAATCCCACCTGGTAGTAAGTGATGATGAAGATAATGAGAGATAGGAAAAGCTGTTTAGTCTATGCATGCAGCGACAGCTTAGTCAATTCAACGTCGGTCTTAGCTCGCCAGTCCGCACGGAAATGTGCGGATATTGCATACACTAAGTTTTTAAATTATGTGCGTATTATAAACCTGCACACCCACTGTAGATGTATCTAAAGCATGTCAATGAAATAGATATGATAGATAGAAACTTCTAACGTTTTATACATTTTTTGGCTTCATCCCCCAATGACCCACTTCAAGGCTAGGGTATCTCCCGTAGCTGAGGACCTAGCGCTCCAGTTGTCCATTGCGGCTTAGTGGAGCGGTCAATACTTCAATAGCCATTCCAAGTGTCGGAAATTAAAATACCACTTTTAAACCTTCGCGACTGGCGTAACTGGCGTTACGACAACAACTGCGACCGACGGTTTTACAAGCCCTCCGAAGCATGGAAGCGCTCACAAAATGTTGCCACCCTTTGAACTGTCGTCCGATTACTAAGAATCGACACAAACACAAGGCACTATGAGAGCGTTTTCAATCTATGCAGTAAAAATAGAAAAATCGTCACTGAATCGCTTTAGAAAACGAAGAAGGAATTAAAAAGAATATAAAGAACGTAAGAATCACAAATGGACACTCAGTGTTGTTTGTAAACAAAGTTATTCTAAAGTTCCATAGACGGCGAAGAAGCGGCGCCACATGCTTAGAACCTCATAAAACCGCAAACGCTCGATAAGTTTTGATACGGTTGAAAATAAAAACCTTTTTATGACCCTCAAATGAGGTGAGGTGTAAACACGTCGAGAGATTAAGTAATAAAACATGAATTTTATCGTATTACTGATTTTGATGCCGGATTACCAGGACTGACATTTGTAGTCACCGTTGTTGTTACTGACTTCCGAAGGAGTCCATTCTTGTCCGTGGTTTTATGGTTTTGTGAATAAGATCTTCCATATGTTTTAAATTTCTTTATTCTATTTTTGTAGCGTCAGACTCTACCCATTTCACAATCATTAAGCAGTTTTTAAAACCTAATTTAATATTTTTGTTTTTGTCATTTTGTGCAATGCCCTTTTATTGGTTTAGATTCTTGGTTAGACACTTTTTTATTCCATAATATTGCAACCCAATTCTTATCTTGAAATCTTGTATTTAAATTAATAATGCCCAAAAATAATAAAACTTTTTGGACGACTCCCTTAATAAAAGGGACACTCACATCCGCATCCGGTGCAAACGCAAGATAAAAAACAGGAACTTCGCATGTATTAATGACATTTATATCATGATTTGGTCCATGGATACGTCCATTGCATTTGCGAATTTTATAACATGAGCTTCAGCTCATGACGTCAAATTCGTTACTATAACCTAACTTCACTTTTAAACGAACTTTTGTTCTATATTGTATCCGTTATCTTTATTCAGCGGTATTGGTATTTGTAGAAATCTTTTACAGTCTTCATAAAACTGAGGATCATTGCCATCAGGCTATATACGGTAATTTGAATTTGTTACTTATCTACTAACTGTACAATTTTCAAGTCAAAACCCACACAACCATCACGAATACATTTTATGTCTTTATCTAGAAGGGATTATGTTGAGGAAAGATTATTCTTATAAGACGATATACAAACTGTTATGTATTTGTATTGGTATTGGAAGACACAATTTTAATGTCGCTGCGCCAGAAGAGTTTACTTATAAAAGAACGTGTTATGTAATAAAAGTCTGTGTAAGACTGAACCTTACCTAACTGATTTTATTTTCTTATGCAAAACGAAAATAATGTTCATAAACTGCTATAGTTCACAAAATCATGAACGGTGGTGAATCAATCAATCACTTATAAACACGTATTTGGTTAAAAGTGCATTTCCAGTTCACTAAATTAGAATTCAATTTTTGTCAACGTGTGGCATCCACTTGGAACGCTACCGAACACAGAGATTGCACATAATAGCTGCCAAAAAAATTAGGAGCAGACGATTATTACTACACAATATTGTAGAATTGTCCAGCCTCTTTGGTGTAAAACGATTTAGATTTCCATATTAGATTGAATACAAGTAACTTACTAGAAGCTTACTAAGAACCGGTCGCAATAAAATCGGTTGCAATTTACTTATACCGAAAATTTACTAATCTTTATTGATACTCAACTTACCCGAATGTTTAAAGTTCGGTATATCTCGTATCTTAAAAGGAACGATTTAGTCATTTGATCTCGTATCTACCATCTCCTAGGATAAAGCAATTGTTACACTTAACTTGTCTCATTACTAACGAGAAGCTGGGTTTTAGTAGCCGTAGTTATATAAATACCAGGTTTCTGGTTGCCTTCTTTACCGGATTGACTTGTCTTGCAGATGTGTATGAGGGTAATGACTATTTACGATTACGTAGTGTCCCTGCTCATTTACAGGCTGTAACAAAAAAAGTAGTTAGAGATATAAGAAGTCTCTCCATATTTAAGTTCAAGCCATAATGTGCAACTCGGGTTGCACCTTATCGATTAACGAATGAAATTGTAGTGTATACATTGTATAAGGAAAATTGTAAAAAGTATCTTCTATTGAAGGTTGCAAGGTTAAATAAGGTAAAGGTTAAATAAATAAATAAATAAATAGTACCTACTAATCCCTAAACTCAAAAAGGTTCCTAGAAGTTGGTGTAAGCGGCAATGGGCAGGCCACGTACATCGATGAGCAAATAACCTTTGGGGAAGAAAAGTCCTCGATAAAAGACAGAACTATGGATTGGATTTTTAATTCAGCATTACCTTCTAATTGGGTTATGATTTTTGTAACAACTATACGCCGATGATTTAATACGTGAATAAAGGTAGATCCATTTATTAAAAAGACATCGCTTCACTATTTTCTTTTCTAATAAGAGAAGTCATTAAGGTCTTTCTAGCCCTAAAAGCATTAAAGGAATCAATTGTTACTTTGTTTTCAATTACGAATAGTTATGTCGAAATTTAACTCGTGTTAGTATTCATAAAAACCAATTATGGTTTGTTTTGTTTAGTTTTAAAGCGTAATCAATTCTCGCTAGTTTATTTTATTATGGACTGGCCTAGATATCGGAGCTCTGATTCAGTAGCTGGGACGACTGAATACATAAAGTTAACTTTTATAGCTTTGTGACATATAAGGATTGTTTTTCATGTCAGTATCATCATAGTGAAAAATCCTGATTAACCATCGCTTATTTTATCTAATGAATATCAGCCCATCGAAGCAAGAAATCTCAATCACTTTATAATGCAGTTATATTTATGAGTAATTTTTTTACATAATCCTACAGGCTAAGATTTGTAACAGATTTTCATTTTTCATTTTTCTTTTTCTTTTTCATTTTCACAGATGAAACGTTGTGTCTTGTCTACTGTTTTTCATTTCGGAAACCAAAGATTAAATCTTGTATTTATTAATGTTTGACGTCATATTAATTACATTCATTTAATATACTCTCATAAACAGGTTTGAACTAAATGAAGTAGCTGAATAATTTATTGTTAGCACTTTGACATCAGAGAGTGAGTAATGTAACAAATTGTGTTTTCTCATAACCAACGCAGCTTCCATAAACATAGCCACGAACTGTGCTACTAGATACCGCAGCCGATAAAGAAAGAGCTTTTGTTCCTTAAGAGGAGAATTATGGAGAGCATTTGCAGTATTGACAGGACTAGGTGCATATAAATTCAAACACATTATACTAAGAACTATCTAGTCTATTGTGATATAGGTATGTAACTAGTTCGAAATTTATGCTCTGCTTGTTTTATAATTCCAAGTTAGGTTAAAGTTTACTTTTGGTTTTAATTGAATTTTAAATGAAAAATTATGTTAACTTAACAAAGAAAATATCCATAAAATGAAACTTAAGTCACAAAATGGGTTTTGCATAAATCTCTGGAACTAATTAACGTTCTAAAGAGCCAATCCTCGTGCTCTACGTGTTAAAATGTAAGACAGCTTAAAGATATAATTTAACAAATTATCCCCTTGCGACGGCAGACCACACACAAGCGGCAGCCGTCCTCCCGCGCAATGATCTATTGGAGTATTCAAGGCTTATAGGGGGAATAGTGCGTGGGCAAGAATACTGCCTTGCGGCACGCCTCTGTGGTAGCGGTGTTCTTTACACTCTAATGAAACGTGTACAACATACGCTAATCGATCACTAAACTCTATGTTGTGTATTTTTCAATGTTTCTAGCCAAGTTTAAAGGTCAACACGACGATATCTAACACGAAAATCGAAAGTTCTCGAGACATCTATAAAATATTATGCACTTTAACTTTATGATGAAATAACTGCAAATATAATACGTTATAAACATAAAACCTTTTCTTGTTTTTGAAAGATTTGGTTGTAATAGATCCTAGAAGCCTCCATTGGAAAGCATCTCATGGGATGACTTTGTCCTTTGTACGTTGCTCAGCCAAGTGCAGCAGAGAAGTTTGGCGTAAACTCAAAGAACGACGAAACCCGAGTACCTATTACTAAGTAATACAGAAATCTTTGACGGAGAAACAAAAATGATGTGGTGTCGTGGGACACCAGGTAGGAACGAAGTTCCTTCAGCTAATGAAGGCAACGGCGAACGAAAAGAAAGAGGGAGAAAGAGAAAGGTATTATACACTACTCGCTTGTGTATGCGACTGTCGCGCCTGCGCACGTCTTATTTAACGCTTTTATTCCACGCATTTTTTCTTACGGTTTTACTATCACATATTTTTCAGTTCGGTCGCCGCAGCAAAACCTATCCCCTCGAAGCCTGCCGTAAGGAACTTCGTTCCAATAAAACAAGCGATCAAAACTTGCGTCTCAGTGTTTTATAAAACACCTTGACAATTTCTATTTGCGTCGGGTTCTAAAGCAACAGACAGACGGTATCGTTATACACGATCTCGTTACTGATTCATTTTAATGAAGTTACAATCTAATATACAGTGGCGCGACAGAAGTATTCCTGTCGCGATGTGTGCCGTTAAATACCTATAAAGTAGATGTGAAATCCAATGAAATTTATTTTTATTTCCATAAAATGACATCAGCTGTATGCTATAGTATAGGCAGCTGAACGGAGTCCTAGAAGCCGTTGGCTGCAAACAAACGGCTATTAGATTTTATGTGTATCATTTGATATTTTATAGTTCTGAATAATCGTTTCATGTTTTATAGATTGGGTAATACCGCTGTACTCATTGTAATTGCTTCGATATTGACTGACATGTATCCGGGTGGCCATAACTTTAAACGAATTGTCGCTGTAACAATATGAAAATCTTCGAGTTAAGACTTTGTTTCACCAACGGGGATTAACGAATGATGACAGTCATAAACTAGCAACCTTTTAACCATAATATACAGGTTATAAGTGATGGAAATTATATTTAGTGTGACGATGTACGCAATTTTTGCCTTTGGATACTGGGGTGTAAAAAAGTAATTTATCTTCAAATAAAAAAAATCTGTTCAGAACATCTTCATACTATAAAACTTGTGAGCAACGTACTGTAATTGAGATTTTATTCCTTTTGTAAAGCACATAACCGTTCCTTATTATATTACGATTTCACCTAGAGGGCTGATAAGTAAGCACCAATATTTTTATTTAACTTAAATTACTGTACTAATTGTATGTAAGAACGTGTCCACTAACACTTTTGATATTATCCCTATTAACGCGGGAATATTGGAGGAATGTTAACCTAACCTAACCTCAAATTCGAAAAGCGCTTCCGTACATTTAAATCTTATCAACCGCTGCGTGCTAAACCGCGCGGCTAAAACGCCCCCAGTACTGTAACTGTAACAATGGGGTGTCTGCTAAAAGGATCGGTAAATCAAACCACGCTAAGAGCTCAGTTTTGAAGGGCGCCGTAAAGTGGAAATCTTATTCTCATCTGAACAGCGCAGACGGTTATTGTAGTTGTCTTTGAGAACAACGGTTATTTCAGCGTTTATTACACTTTTATCCCTGGTTTTATTTTTATAGTTCACTTTCAAAATGTTTCAAGCCAATGAGAAATAATTACATTTGACTGCCAAAGGAGTGTACATTTTGTTTACTGGTAGTTTTTCAATATATTAACAAAATTGCACGCACAGACTCTCCAAAAATTCAATTTTACAGTGTGATAAATACTTTCTATCTAGGTTTCTCAACACTTTCGTTGGCGGTTTAAAAGGGATACAAAGTTATTCCTCATGTATTAAAATAGATACCTATACTTACCATTTCAAATCAGTGTTGATTAAGTGTTTCTATTATAAGCGACTCTTCATAAATCAAATGCAAATTAATTCTCTGGTACTTGAGTGTTTTGACGCTAAATTCCACGCTTTACAAATTACTATGCAATCAACTTGTTGCTGCGTATTATCTTTTAAACATTTTATTTGAGACAAGAAACAACTTGTCTAGAAACAATCACAAATCATACGTCTTATCGGTGTCAGTTATAATTACTGACTAGTACAATTAAATCTCGGAAACGTGGTCAAGCACGCAATTTTTATGTCCATATGTATGTATGATGTTAGAACAAGTTCAATAGCTTTACATCTGGCCACTTCACGACCGGTCTGGTCATAGCCGCAGCTTAACCGCAGCTTCTGCTACTGAGGTTGTGTCGAAGTCGACTACGACCAGTCGTGGTCATACTCGTGTATGTAGTGCGCGAAGTTCACGACTGTCGAACTTTTTGATTCCATTAGAGATATGAGAGTGAAAGTATCGGAGTGAACCCCTTGTATCTTTTATTGTGAATAGTTATTGTTATATACTAATACAATGGCAGATAAATGTAGGTATAAGTCACCCGAAGTTATCGCCGATACGTTGTAAGTCAAAAATCAAAAAAGCCTAGGCGAGCTTTTTACTTTGCTACATTTTGGCACGAAAAACATAGAAACGGTTGGCAATAGCGTTCGATCTGTTGAATACCTATCATTCTGCATCTTTTTAAGTTTTCGCGTTTCAAACAACCTCAAACTCTCAGCCCTATCCAACCTTAGCTCCTGCTCTCTTACTTAGCCAACCTATCTAGCACAATTATGCTTAACTTATGTGAGATAACTTTCAACACAATCGACTTCAGATTACCAAACTCATGGCACAGTGTGAAACTTGTTGTCTTATACAAAATCCCATAAATCCTTTTCGATACGACCCGGTTGCGTTAGAAATGGCAGGAAAGTAGAGTTACGGCCGCCCACGCCGGTCGCCGGCATCACAATGCGACGGCTCATTATATCCGGCTGATTGTTCCGCTATATGCGACGTGCACAATGCAATGTCGTTATATACAATATCCTGATTTAATTGTAAGTTAGGATGACGTGTAAGCTGAGCAGTTTTAAGGATGATCCTGTAGGTGTAGTCTATTTCATAGAGTAGGAATCAGATGGGGCCGATGTTTATGTTATACATACCTTTTGACGCGATAACGTCTTATAGATTGATGAACACCGGCAGCGCGCACAAAAAAGTGTCCCGTTCCGCCTGAGCCTGTCCGTGCAAGCGAGAGCGCGAAACAAGCGACAGAGAGGCACGATCGGCCTAAACGTTCGGTTTGCAACGCATCTATCTCTCTTCCCTAATGACGATATCACGCAAAATTACCTTTAATTACTTTACAGACAACCATTTGTTTTTCTCGGTTCTTGTGCATCCTATTAGCATCACAAGGAACCTTAGGGGGGAGGGGGGGGGGTATTATTGTGTGACGTATACTTTGCTAACGTGGATTAAGTACTATAACAGACTGTTGCCTCAACCTGTTTCATTCGATCGATCACTATTCCGCACAGCCTATGACAACTGTGACCAATTAGAATAAGACTCTTATGGGGACTAGGATAATGTAGGGACTGTTAGTGATAGTACGGTTATTTGTTGTTAGTAATAGTCCAGTTAGTTTAGTAATTGTTAGTGATGCCGATAGATATTAAGTTAGCTTTATCTAGCTTCATAACCTACGCATCACCAAATAGGTACTTGTAGTAATTAAAATAGTCTACGGAGTAGATCGCAAATTCATGTTCCAACTCGCTTATTTGTTTATTGCCCCCCCGATAGACGTGTTTGGTTGAACAGTTCATTTCTGACCTTAAAAGATCTAATTAAGCTATTGCATAGCTTTTATCGCGGGCCTTGAGCGTGGGGACCGAATCCAGACATTCCGTAACGAAAAAATCCTAACACCCCCTGTTCGCGCGTAATCGACGACAGCAACCGACGGCTGCCGACAATTGCCGAGGCGCGCGCGCCATTTAAAAAACTTTGACAATTGAGTGGACAGACCTCTCGTATAATCATCTCGTGAACGGTGAAACAGTGCCGTAATAATTTAAATATCCTTCTGTCATCAAATTACATCATCAAATCGACATATTTTGTAAAACTACTATTCGGATTACATCTTATGAAGAAAATTCAACGTTTTATTTACGCATACACACCCCCAATCAGCGCCATCTAGTACCTTAATACTAAGGTATGGTATGTATGTTTTCTACAAACTAGATGGCGCTGTTCTGATATAACTATATAACTTCTAATAATTATAATTGCATAAGTTGATAAAAAATGCTATGCAATAGCTTTACCGCGGCAGTCTCCGAGTGCCACATTTAATTATTCTTCGTTGTTGCATTAAAGGAACTAAGTATAGAAAAATAGGTCTTTGAGGAAAAAGTAATTTATTGCGAGGTGTGTTAAGCCTTTTCATGTTTATGTCTACCATTGAATCTAACTTTGTTGAACAAACCCACGCGACGCTCAAGGTCTTTCAGGAACTGTCTATAGCGATTAGGAGTATGAATCAATCAATTTAATCACATCTAGTGTTTTTCAAAGGACTGTAATGCGTTTAATAAATCCAATCGCATTTGGCACGCCCACGTCTGAAGTTTATCTTTAGCTGTTAATTGATCACAGACAATAGGCGGCGCCATTTGATGCACACTCCTCATTATACGATAGTCGTGTTGCTAAATCTTTTTTGTATCTTGGTCACCATTTCGTGATTCAGAAGGTATGGAACGTTCTCCAATACGCTACTTTGGCAAAGGCTAGAAATACCCAGTGCCGTACGTCGGTCTTTCAACATGGCGTAACGATGAAGCGCCGGTTGGTTTTGGGTGTAAGATGCTCAACTATGTAGTTCAAGGAAATCACCCTTTCTCGTGGTGTACTCTGTTGAACAAGGGTAAGGCTTTGGCGCCAGGTCCCTCCTGTTGGAGGTAGCTGGTCTCTGTTTCCGTAATATGGGAACCGTTTTATTAGTGGCTCTCAGAAACTAAGCCAAACGCGTTAAAACATTTCACGGTTGATTCTAGAAGGAGGAGTTCGCTAGCCAGGCAGGTAGAACCGATCTCCAACAGGCATGGCCTGGTGCCATAGCCACGCTCGTCGTGCAGCAGGATGCACCACGAGCAGGAAAGGTTAGCTTGGACTTAAGGTAGAGCCTGTTGCACCCCTTCAATAAACCATGTAATTAAAAAAAGTATTTATGCAATGTTACATAACGGAATAAAACCGAAACGCATTAGTGGCAAAAGCAATAAGAAGGCGAATTAAACGGTTGCTTTAATTGGTTTACAACTCACGACACGACATACCGACGGCGATACTATTTATGAAAAAAATTAAGTGTTATTTCTAGTATATATTTTTATCCAAGGCAGTCATTCTAGAGACCAATATGTATTAAAAACAGTCGAGATATTTGATTTTTATAGTTATAGTGTGCAATTAATTACTTACATTGTTAGCGTGGTTGTTTGTGCATAACCGAGTTTCTTTCCTTTCGACGATTTGGTTTCAAATTCAAACAAGGCTTTTTCAATTATAAGGTAAGACCCGTGTCTCGTAGTGTGTTGAATCCATTCCGTTCTAATTAACATTTTCGTTAATAAGGATAAAAATTAAAATTACTCTTCTTTTATTTGTGTATACGATTACATTACGAGCGTAAATTATTAAATCGAATCCTGGCTGTGTAAATGTCTCCTGGTAAATAAATTGCTCAAATCAGCCGTGGAAGATCAGTCCTGCGAGTCTGCCCAGAAATAACTGCACTCAAATAGACCAACCAGAGTGTCGCGGTGTCTGAGACTTAGCGCCGCGCCACGGTGACTGTGATGTGACGATTGTTTATCTCTAGTTACTGTATTATTGAGTACTGTCTCTCTAAGTGGCCGGGTTCAAATCTGGCGTACATACCCCAAAATTTTCGAATATTATGATCCGAGCCGTGTCGATACTAAGAGATCCACCGAGTTAAGTAAAAGTGTCGTAAGAGCGACGCGCCCAGCAGGTGTTTGGGTTACCACTACTGGCAAAATTTGTTGAGCGTTCCCACCAGGTTTCCACGTTATGGCACCTTTCTGAAACTACGGGAATTGCAAAAGAATTGACGTTGATAAGTGAATTAATAAATACTTACATGAAGTAAACGATTTTAGTTACTAATGCTAATGCTGCTAATAGTGCTAATGCTGTATTTGCCAAAGGAGAGTTTATAAACGAGGGACGAATTCGCGTCTCTCAACTCAACAACACTCAACTCACAAGCACGAATAATCGAATATAGATCACATAGCTAACAACCTACCGACCTACTGACATACAAAAAAATATGTAAAACAAATTCATTGATAAATCGCAATTTTATTTCCAGGGCACTCGCATTGGTACAATGCAAACAAATGGGCTTCATATTTTCATCATTTGTTTATCACTCGTGTCCCACTCTGTCATAATAATACGGATAACAAGATCGATTGGCCGCATTCATATTCAATAATATTTTAATTGAAATTGGAAACAGACAAGAATTTCCCTTCGCAGGGTGTTTTTTTAAATTTTAACTTTGCGTTTTCGATTAAGTATTTTCCATCCATCGTCGACTTTGTCAAAGAATTTAATATTGCTTTTATTTCATGCTTTTTATTTTGGACTTTTTTATGGAATTAATCTTACAAACGAGCATGCAGCACCCTTCCGCTATCGAACATGACAACTGTGATCGACTTAGAACAAGAATCAAATCGGGGCTAGGATTTAGGATAATTAATTTAGTAAAATGCCTCTAATCTACATAGGTATGAGGTATAAATAGCAAATAAAAAGATATCTATTTATAATAATGTCGCTGTTTATGTGCAGTGAGCATGTTGTAACAGAGTTACGGGAAACTTAAATTGGCGTATAATTACAAAATGTAAATGTAATTTAGACGTGTAATTGGTGTGACCAATAAACGCTTTCATACTGAGACTTTAAGGCACAGTGCACGCGAGAAACGGGCATATGGCGGACATAGCCTGAAAATTACGAAAGTGAAGAATATTATAACACTTACATAATTATGGTTAGAGTAAGGGTGAAGACATGACTTACGTTGAGATCGTCGCCGTATATTTAAAGACCTATGACATTTAATTTCAAAAATACAGGAGTATTTACTGCTTTGCTCGTTCTGACAAATGGTCGTAAGTATGAGATAATATTAGATGATTTGTGACTTTATGGCTAGGTTACATGGTTGTAATTAGGTTGAAAGAAAAGGTTTTGTAAAACTTTAGTCTTAGTTCGTTAGTAAAGAAATAAAACTGTATAAGTATATACCTATTCACGCGGACACTTTTGAGCATGAATTTAGTATGTGAGGCGTTATCTGTGGTATTATTGATCGAAGCTTTTGAGAGATAAAAAAGACGAGTCCAATTCAAAGATATTAAAAATATAGATGCTTTATGTTCATATAACGCGAGTTGTACTTTTGGATCCACTCCAATGACATTTTTTTGTCACTATGGATGAGAAAGATAATTACGAAATGTATGAGACAGAAAGAGATAGCTACATAAAAAGTAAGCCAATTGGACAAATTTGACTGGTGCCACTTTTCGCGTGCTAATGACATTATCTGCTTCTTTTTTACATAATATTATCTATTAAAATACCATTGGTCCAATTAGTCAAATAATCACAATACTTCGAAATTCAAAATTCGAACTGGTAATAGCAGCGTTCAAGTAACAAAACGAAACACAGATAAAATATTTAATCCCGAACGAGTTCTAGTTCATTCGATTAAGTAGTATTCGATATTCAAATGGAATTAATGTATTAACATTAACACTCGTGCAATATTTTCAGTTGCAGTTCGGGAGCTCGTGAGTAGTCGACAGGTGATTTACGTTAAATGCGCCGCGAGTGGCGTTACTAATCATGTAACAGTGATGCATGTGTCGAAATTACGTGGCATTAACTTGTACATAATTTAATTAAACGTACCGCCTGCCTCGCCTTACCTTATATTACCGACTAGATGTTGCCCGCAATATGTCCAGCACAAAAGTAGTTTTAACGTACAAATTTATTCCAATTCCATTTACTATCCTTAGGGGTGGAAAATCACAAAATCCGTTTTTAACTGCGGTCAGTTAAAACTAAACGCCAAACATATTGCCGTGCACTACCGGTGTAGGGTACCTACTGCACGGCAATATGGTTACGGTTTATGTGTTACGGCAGTAGGTACCTACACCGGTACTGCACGGCAATATGTTTGGCGACGCGAACTAAGGCAGGTTACACCTAAGTTGCAATGTTTAAATACGTCATTATTAATACCTAAAAATGTGTACCGATTAGAGCTATCCAACGTCAGTTCAAATCAGCACAGTAATCGAATACACTTGTTAGAGACTTCCTAGTAAGCCGTTCTAATTAGTCTCATTTCACCGCGTGTCGCACTCCAGTGTCCAGTGTCCAGACACCTGTCCCGCGTGCACTCGACACCTGACCCCATATTTGTGTCCGACACATAAATAATGGACAGCTGAGCGCCGCGGGCGTGCTAACACGAGTGTATTCCGTGTTTAGTTCAAAACGAGGTATGAACAGCATTTGGGGCGTTTGTTGCACCTTTACTACGTGTAAAGTCTCTGTCAGTCTGAAAGCGATAAGCTAATGACCACTGAATGGAGTGTCATGTTTTTTTGGTATTTGTGAACTAATTGAAATATTTTAATTTCTTATTTGCCTTTTACGCCTTTTTTAGTGTGTTTGATATGACTGTCTATGGCATATAAACGAATGAACAGATTCCTCTAGTTTATTTTCTTCTTATAATGTACTTAACTCTTGGGAAAATAAATTGAAATAATAAGCTTCATACAAATCATCAATGAAAATCTGATCAAAATCTATTAAGCCATGATTACTGATTAGTGCGTTCTTGATTAAAATGAAAATGTTCAAAGTTTAAGCAGCAGTGATTACCGAATGGTTTGAATTTTGAACATTGGACTCGCGAACCTGGGGCGGAGTTTCAAATCCTGCACGCACCTCTAATTTTTAAAAATGATTTCTGTGTTAGAATTTTATTATCACTTGTTTCCGTGAAGGAAAACATCGTGAGAAAACCTGTGTGAAGTCGACCAATCCATACTTGGCCAGCGTGGTGGACTAGGGCCTGTACCGCTCACAGTGCAGAGCAGTGGGAACATTATGGGTTGCGATGATGAATGTCTTCAACATCAAAAACGTGCTCGGTGGCGCCAAGTAGCCAACGACGGACTTAACCCATACAATGTACGAAGTATGAAGTATTGTCGCGTGGCGCTTCCTAAATATCCCGGCGGGCGCCAATAATAGCTGCACGTACGTAAATGTGACCTTATGTTGATACATGCAAATATGCTGCGACACACAGACGGAACGACCGTCGATATTATATTGTTGTTTGCAAAGTTGACTGTAAAGTTATGCTATATGCTGTCTCCTATGAGCTTTTTTATAAAAATGAATGGAAATGGAAGAGACGATGAAAAGGGCAGATGGATCAATCTATCATCAATAGAATGACTGTCGCACATGGATACAGAAACACCAAAGTGCGGGAAATAACGATAGAAGAGGAGAAAGGAACAAAGAAGAAGTCGTGTTTTTTCTTAAATTAATTTGAAAGTTACTACGTGAAATTGTTGTCTCAAATCTATACGCGCGGTATTAACTCTAAATCGCAACCTTTGTATGCGTTCAAAAATCACATGGTTAGTTTGGTAATATATTTATAAAAAAAAAAACTAATTGTGTCGTGGGACACCAGGTAGGAAAGAAGTTCCTTCGGCTACAGTCGGGCCTGCGCACGTCTCATTTAACGGTTTTATTCCACGCACTTTTTTCCACGCGTCTCATTCCACGCGTCTCATTCTACGCTTACGGTTTTACTATCACATATTTTTCAGTTCGGTCGCGTAGCAAAATCCCTATCCCCTCCAAGCCTGCCGTAAGGAACTTCGTTCCAAAAAAACAAAAAAACGGTGTAGCCTTTATGTCCAGAAATATATTTCAGAAGCATATTTGAAGCACCAGCCTCCACATCACATTTCGGTAAGACACAAATAATATTGTTGTTACGGCCCAAACATTTCGTCTGTGTGTACATCGGCCGCCATAATAGGTTGCTATTTGTCGCCGCATTAGAGCAGCTCGATAAAGCCACTTAGCTAATTTAAGAGCGTCATTTTCACACCTATCGGCAAACTAACGGTGCTTAAGCAGCTTACCGATAAATCCTTCTGTAAGTTCTGTATGATTATGCAAAACTATTGGACCCCTCTCCGCATATACATTACAGAAGGTCAGGTGGATTTAAAAGGTCAACATTCAACGATTTAGTCTGAGGTGGATTTACGAGCATGTTAAGACATGGGTTTTGGCTCCTCTTGTAAGCTTCTGAATGTATACAGGATCTAACTTTGATATTTATAACGGTTATTGTCTATATAATATTATTTATTACGTATTCTAATTAATGACTTGTACACCCCTCCATTTTTTTCTTTGAATCTGTCCTCTGCCCAAAGGTTGTCCGGAAGAAATCGCTGTCTACCGATAAGACCGCCTTTTGTACTGTGCCTAATGTGAGCTGATGTGATTTTTCTTTTGTGTTTTAATGTTTATTGTTACAATTGAGTCTGTTTTCTGAGAGTGTTTTATGTAAGTAGGCGACAATTGGACCAGATGAGCCTTCTGAAGATAAATGGTCACCAACGTCCATCGACTACAATCATGGGTTGCCGGACAAGAAAGAAGTCTGTTGTTAATCTCCTGATGAATAAAGAACTTCTCATTTCTATTGCAATGCAGCAGTGGAGTTAAAAAGTAAGAATCCAATAGTAGGGTTTTATGTTATTCAAAGTATTATGACGAACGAAGTATATGGCGACCCGGATGGCGCAATGGTTAACACGCCGGATCGCCGTTCCGAGGGTCCTGGGTTCGATTCCCAGCGAGGCGGAAATTTGAATGGTGAGTTTAAATTTCTGTTCTTGGTCTGGGTGTGTGTGTTCTTGTCTTGTGTGTTTTTCATGGCACCCACGACACAGGGAATCCTAGTGTGGGGCTATGAGTGTGTAGCGTTATTTATTTATTTATTTAGATCCTCCAGGTCTAACGAGGCAGCGTTGTCTATTGCGTCACCTTTCTTAGGAAATCAGACAACAACGCAAGCGCACAGACAGACGCACGGGGACCGCTTACGAGCGTTTACCGCGGGACAAGGAGCCGTCAGCGGTCTCATTAATTAGACAATGCGCACGCACGGCGCACTGAAAACTAATGCTTGACGAACGGGTGCGTTTATAGAGATACAGATCTGAGCTATCAGCTTTTAATTGTATTATTATTGTTTAAAAAGATGTGCCGAGGAGTTTCTTTCGCCGTTTCTTTTCTCCTCAAAGATTTATAGACACCTTAGCGAAACGGTGGTAAACGCAATAATTGACGTTCTTAAGTGTATGTATCATACCTACATGAAATAAATGATTTGAGTTTGAGTTTGAATTACGTTTATTATTATTGCCGTTGGTCTGGTTTAATTTTAACGTGCGATAACATAGATTTTGCGAGTATTTACGCCCCAAGAAATGTCTAAGTTTTCTATCCCTATATGCTTTCAGACATGCCAAATATGAATAATTTGATGTTGGTCATTTATGATCAGCTAGATCATTTGCATCATCAGCTTGGCAGAAGCTCAAAATTCGTTGTCACCGGTCTGAAATTCTTCTTGCCGAAGTTTGGCCTTACTGCTAGCATTGATTACCAACGATCCCTGAAGCTTACTACCGTTATGTTAGACATTTATTTAAACACGGTTTCTGTACAAAGTATCCAATTCGCACAATAAACAATCAGAGGTGTCGCAACGCACTCGCGAGCACTCGAGCAGGGCAGCACGAGTAATTAGGGCACTTCGCAGCCAGCTCCCGCCGCCCGCGCCCTCGCTATCTCTCCTTGTAAATCTAACGACACGGCTTTGTTTTCATAAATCGATCGGGGCTTGCTGGTAACTGCTCTGAATAATCGTTTATCTTGTGGTGTAAAGGTGTGAATTGACTCTCCTGTACTAGCACGCCTGCGCTTTTCTTCGGGAAGTGTATGCCTTACTCGAATAAATGTGGACTCTTCAAAATAAATATCGGATTGGGATGCAGAAACATCGCTTCGTAGAACACCAATTTATTTATTTTGACTAAGTACACTGTAACCTCTTCAACAGTCCGTTGTCCAGTTTCAATCTGACGACACACATTTATGTAGGTACATACATACATATCTCTTTATCGCTTTACAACTTTCCTCTCGCTCTCGGCATATCGTTCCGTTCCACATAAATATCTGTTATTATTATTAGTGTATCGATCGAAATAAACACTTCGAGAATACCCCAAGCTTACTACAATACATCGGTCCGCATCAAAATCAGTCAAACCATTTTTGAGAATAGCAAGAACAATCGTAGACAAACTGACAAACAGACAAAATGATGGGATATATTACCATTTACAATCAGGTACGTTTGGATACTCATTTATCGGTTAAAGAATCTCATAAATAACAGGATCTATGGACTTACCCACTCGAATTTCTTAGCTTACAGACCTACGCTTATTACCAACAAGGCAAAACCGAATGGCCCGACCATATAATATCACTGGCCCGACCACACAGCTCCATGGGGTACAAAATTACAACATGATACTCAGCTATGGGCCGAGAACAATAATCGCATCAGGGTTGGAGCCCGACGGAGCACGACTGAGCCATGATGCTCGGTGGGGCTCATTCAGCCGTTTGACACGTCACTCGCGCCGCCTGCGCTTGCGCACCCAAATCGAATACCACACACGTATTTCTCAATGTTTTAAATGCTTGATTAAATTCTCCTGGGGCTGGTTAACATTGTTGACTCTGATGGTATTCTCATACATCACTTTCCTGTCTCCTATCGCTCGTTGGTTTTCTCCCTGTCCCTCCAGACTATGACAAAAATCATAAAGATAACACTATACGATATAGCTTGATACCCACATCCAAAACCATTGTACCTACTTACTTTGTATTACGTATATGTATGTAGGTATCTTTTATATATCCAGAGTTAACTACTGTACAGTTTAAAATGCATCCAAGTCGATAAATTTTTTTCTAAAATTAAAAGACGAAAATTCTAAAAATAATGTCTACATTTTTGTTATTAACGTACTGTTAGTTTATTTGTACACCACGTCAATCCTTTTTCTATTCCACGTCAATCCTTCTAAGATTCTTATATTCAAGGATATGTTGCGTTCTAAATGCTACTTATTTGAAAGATCTACAGTACCTACCTACGTCTTCTGTATATTCTTAAGTTGTTACATAAATTCAATTTGATATACAAAACTACAAAAGCCAGAATAACTCCATATATCGTGCCATTAACCTAGTGATATTATATGGGGATTACAATACGTTAGAGATAATATGAGCACCGTTTGAAATGAGATTCGGGGTTTAGGATCTGACTGGCTTTCGGTTTTTAGATTAACTTGCAGTAAATGGAATAGTTTACGATATTTTAAGCTGGAATTATTGAGGCTAAAGATGTTCGGTTGGAATTTAAAGGTTAATGTTTCCAGATATTGTGTTTACATGTAAAGGGGATATTGGGTTAATCATAAACCTTGTAACGTTTATTGAAATAAGACTAAGGATGGAGTAGTCTCTATGTAATAGCTAGCACAATTTACAGAAATGTTCTGTGGTAAATATCGTATCAAAACCCATGTTACTACTTGGTTAGATGCACAATGAGCACAAGTTTTATTGAATTTGCTGTGTGCTAGCCAGGTCTGTGAAGGTACACTGTATTCAAAAAATGGCAAATATGAATAAAACATTAAAACGCTTGTTTTTAGCCGAAACCTCATCGGTGCTGCCTTTGTATTAACTTGTATTAATGCCTTTGTATTAATGACAGAAATAGATTTGAATCGTCCATGTAGCGGTTAGCTGTAATTTGGGGGTGGTGATACGCCAGCTTGACAGTTGTTACAAATACAGATTATGAAATATACAACTACATATAGTACAGATACAAACTTAAACGAAATATTTAACTAGTCCTAAATATGACGGATTTTTCTCACTCTCACTCACTCAACATTTTAGACATAACATTTACCTGGCACCTGGCTGGTTTGGCACGGTCGTACTAACCGTTGGAAATTCGCGGCAGATCACAAACCAGGTTACTAATACTGGACCTAAGATGGGGATACACTTTAAAGGCATGATGAGATCGTGCATACTGTGTTGTAACTACATACATAACTGGCAACGGCGTGGCGCGCGTGTGGCGGCGGATCGCGTGCGAACAATGTTATAATTTGCGGCCCCTAATGGATCCAATTGTAGCTTAACGTATCGGCTTTCACTTTTGTATTCTGACGCTTTTAGGGACGATTGGGGTTCATGCTGGGTTCCTTATTTCAATTAAGAATAAAAACAGATGCTCCGAGCTGCTTTCATAAATCTTGCTTGTTTGTAAATTCTGTATTTTTATGGAATTAACGTAGCAAGCGAGCATGTAGCACCACCTTCCGCTGCCGCCCTGTCATGGGTGTGACTAACTTAGAACAAGACTCGAATAGGGACTGGGAAAGTTGGTCCGAAATATGGATAATGATTATATTAAGGATATTATAACGATATTCTGGTCTAGTTAATTCAAGTAATGATACGCGTATTTATAAATATGCAGTTCGTGTCGTTAATATTTAGTAACTAAATTAGCAAACTTATCCACAGACGATACCATGATCTTTGCCAGTCAAGTGTCACAAGGGGCATCACTGACACGTTGCCGCCCAACACTAATAGTGCGTAGTGACAGGTGCGTGTAGGATTCGAACCCAGACAAAAATATTTAAATCACTACGTTGACTATGCTATCACTACTTAATAGCTTTAACAGAATGATTATTCGTAACTTACAGAGCGCTATACATACTACTTAGTAATCTGTGGACCCAGCCTCGAACAGACTAGCGTTTTTACAGACGGGCGGTTCTGGATCATTCACCTGACACATATCGTTATAAAGACTGGGCCAAGAAAAACTTGCCCCGTTTGCATTCATTATTCATTCATTACAAGCGTTATTTCTTATATTTGCAAACAATTTCAATTATTAATATCGCTGCACTTTGCATTTCGCGATTGTAGTAACAGTGTGAGTAAAAGTGGTTTTAATTCCATGGTATTCAAATGAGAATTCTCACGTATTTAAAGTGGTGTTATTAAAAAAGGTAATAAATAATCATTTATACATAATATATTTACTGCATTAGGCAGAATTTAATGATTTTATCGCGGACAATAAACGCCTTCACATTACAATAACCTGTTACAGTTAAAATGTACCTAATTAAGTTGATGTAACTTTTGTCTGAACACAAAGCAATGTTTATAACATTTTTTTTATTATTATTTAGGTGCCTACCTTTGTGACGTGTTAGAACAAATATTATCGCACAGACTGATATTCATCCACGCGCGGATGTCACGCTCGTAGAACGCCCATCAAACGCCGGTGTGCCCGACGCGGGCTACCACACAATACAATTCGAACTAATCTCCAATGAGGACATTCCTGTAATTGTGTTTAAATCAATCCAATATACTAATCTGGTGATAAATAAAAAGGAAAAGTTACAATGTATCGAACAGTACGAGCTTTGTCTTTTAGTCACGTACGGAAGGTTGGCTGCACACGAGCGCTTTTGGTAAGCGTAAATTAAAGAGCTTAAGTTTTAATGATGTAACGTCCGTCATTTTCAGTTAAATTGTAAAATTAGTTCGTTTTATTTATTTATTACTTACATTAACAGCTTTTCATTCAATTATTGTATAATATAACATAAATCACCCGCCACTTAAGCCAAATTTAATGTTACTAATTTTTTTTTTTTTTTTATTAATTTATTAATGATAAGTTGATGACGAGTTTCCCAGCACAGTGTGTGAGTGGTAGGTCGAAATATAAGGTGCGTCACGAGTTCACGACATTTTTCAAATCACATTATTTGTTGAATACTGGTAATGCAATATACTTTTGTTTTTAATATTTTTGTTTTTAAAATATTTAAAATATCAATCATAACTATTTCAGTCTTGAAAAAGCGCTAATGATTTTCAATTTGGAGATACTTGGATGATATAATTTTTTTATCTGTAATTAAAGAAAATAATTAAAACATTTTTTTTAAGTATTGTTAACAACCAAGCAAGCATTATTAATATCTAGGTACGTGATATTGACTGGTCCTAAACTACTATACTTTTCGATAAGATTGAAGAGCGACTGACACCAAGTATACTGCCCGCATTTTGCTTAAACCATTCCAACAAAAAGTCACACCGCAGGATATACTTCTGCGCGCAGCTTTATTTCATTCCTACCTATTCCCGTATTCAGGGCTCAAATCTTTTGATACCGCGCTCGCCGGCCGCTTTGATCCCTCTCGGTGGTCACACATAAATTATTCACTGACAAATCGCCGAATCCAACGAGTTCTACGGCAAGGACTTCTGAGTAAAGCGACGTGTGATTGCGGTGCTGCATAAGGCAAGTTTTTTGCTAACGCCGTTTAGGAAGGTAAGTACGCATTTGCAGATTTTATGGCTGTCGACAAACTTCAGTGGTTTAGGTAGCCTTTTAAAGCTTTATTAAGACACAGATCGTTACGGTGAGGTCTGTCGTGGTCTACCGTGGTGTCTGAAGACTTTTGGTGGCGGTGGCGTAATTCTATCGAAAAAACTGTACAACATACGATGTCGCCATACTTTTTCTTAGGTCGCGAAAGAAAATCCAAAACCGAGCATTACAAATATTTATCTGTCACATTAATTTCATACCTAAGTGATCAACGTCGGTCATAGACTTAAAGACGTTTGGCGACTGACTCAAGCGAGGCCTGAAAAGCCGACACATTCCACAATTTGCAAAACAAACTGACATTTCTGTCGTGTCTTTGTTCTGATTTGAGTCCAATTCCTCCACGCTTGCCGGCATGGCAATGGCAAGCACAATGTGGAGAGTGGAGATGCTCTGTCTTTCATTACCATATTAGCGATGAGCAAAAAATTACAGTCTGTTTAAGGGATGGAAATGAGTGCACGTTAGGCAAATGATACTGTCTTGTTACTGTTGTTCCGAGTAATGTGTGGCCATAAGTTTTTGTGGTGAACATTTCTTTACAAGCAAAGCATACTCCGTGATTCGCAAGTTAATTGGGCGCTACTGACAATGGGTCCTGGTTCAAATCCTAAGAACTTTGAGTAAAGATAGAACAATAACAACAAAATCCTCTTTATTGTATGTACACCAAAATGTTTACTCTACCACGCTGCTCGAGTGCGGATTGGTGTAGTTGTCAGCAGTTACTTAGAAGGTTAGAAGATTAAGGGTTGATTAAGGGCAGGAAATGGGGTGTTCATTTATTCCCCTAATGTCAGTCGGTCTTCGGTCACCTGATAGTAAGCGGTTACGTCTACCTACAGACCTAACACTACCAAGAGGCTGGTGCCATTGCTTCATCCGTTAGTCCGCAGAAATCAGCAAGGGGGGGAAAATTAGAAATAGAATTTCTATGACTCAAAGATTTTTATTATCAGAAACCATTATAAGGTTCATCATCACCATTCAGGGATCATTCTTGGTTTTGTGATTTGGTTGTTTGTTCGGCAGTCGTATGTTATAATTATGTAAGTATGTATGTTCAAGCCATATATGAAATAAGGAATGTTAAAATGTTAAGGTCTATTGCCAGGCAATGCCAGGTAGGCAATGCTGTTAAGGGTTTTTGTACCTTATTGTATATAAAATAAAATCCATTTTATATTAAAACAACATTACATAAGCTAAATCGCTTAGATGTAATTTTTTGTAATTGTACAACCAATCTATAACACGCACCGTTGCCAGTTGCACCTATTTACTTACAACTAAAAATATCCATTACGCGAACGAGTTCCTAGAGTCAGTTATTTATTATAAGTAGTGATTTCCGGTTTCACTCAAGTTCAATATGAAAACATTGGCAGTTAAATTCGCTGGCTGATCTTGGCTTGCTAAACACCGCGTGTTATTATAGAAGGATCGCTTGCATAAACAATAGTGCCGCATTATTACTAAAATAACGATTTCTATATCAGCTCCGGTACGGTCCGGCGCGAGGCGGGTGTCCGTAACAATTAGTTCTGATTTTATTATTGGTTTTGTTGTTCGAATTTTCGATTTGCAAAACCAATAGGAGCAGAGCATCAATGAAAAATTGGTTGTCTGTAAAGTCGGTTTACTGACGATAGTTGAACGTGACAACGTCTTAAGAAAATACTGATGGAATGGTAGCATTTTTCAAAAGAAAATTTTAATTTCATTTGTTTAATAGATTTGTCAATGTCAATTATAGCATAACCTACAATCGCTGCACTAGCGGACCGATGCTATTCATTTTAATGATGAAAGCACGAATACCTATTCGACAATATATTACAGAATATATAATTAATATCGAAAGAATCATTTATCGCTGTAATTATCGTTGCTATAAACAATTGACACCACATTCACTTTTCACTGCACTTGATACTCGATCAAAACATATAAATGTACTATAGTATAGCAGCTGTCCACGCAGACGCATCGCTCACTCAAGTAGGAGAGAGACGGATGTCGGACGCTGCCGAACGCTGCCGAACGCAAAAGCCGATTGCTACGCCGTTACGGTAACGCATGAGTCATGCTCACGCAAAACGGGAAAATGTTTAATATTTGTAAACGTATGAACAAGTTTCCTCGTAAACGGCTGTACCGATTTGGTTGAAATTTTTTGTGAGAATTTGTGTGAAAGAATGGTTTAGAATTAGATTCACAATTGGACCCGGTAGGTGGCGCAGTTGTCGATATGTCACGAAATTTGTTTATTAATTTTAGAGCGATACGAAGTTCGCTGGCATAGCTTATAATAAGCAAAAATAAACGAAAGTGCTCGAAAACTTTATGCAACAAAAGGGATGCAACCCAGCCACTAACTGTGCACGAAGTCGCTTATCTACTGACACGACCTGAAGCAGTCATTTCAGTTTTTTTATTGATTACACTAATCACAATTATCGTTGATAGCTGCCAAATATGAATATAATATTATAAATAATTCAGAAAAAAAATTTAGAAAAGGCGTGTAACTATTATATCTTAACTTAACCTATCTATATAAAGATAAAGGTTTTAAGTTTCATTATATTTGAAGTTCAAAAACGTTACCCGCCCCTGCACGTAGTTATTGCATATTATAATATTGCACGCGACGGACCAGTCGTTGAACTCGAAATTTCAAAGTTATGAAAACAGTACAGCTGTTTATTTTAATCTCGGCGTTACGTTATAAATACTACGAAACTGATGACGATACTGCAACTATGCAACGAGAAGGACAAGTTCGTAATCTTGAACTACGGCAATATCATTGGCCTAACCTGAGGGTCACGGCTCCGAACGCTATAAGCGAAACCGCTCTGGCGCGGCAAGCGTCAAGCGTTAAAAACAAATGTATGTGTTGTGCCTTATAAGGCCACGAAGTTCCGCTGCAAGTTTAGCGATAGGTATTAAATTAAATTCTGAATCGATATCAACAGTTAACAATATGCCTACATAGGCACATAGGAACTTAAACTAATGAAACTAACGAACTAAACTAACTTAAAAATAATGGCTGAGGCACATGCCTCAGCCATTATTTTTAAGGTTCTGTACTCAAAAGAGTGGCACCTTCGTCTTGGTCGACGTAATAAGGTCATGTTAAACCTCGCTGACCCTAAGACATTTCTACGAAAGATCGATACCGTACGATAGGAAGGTTGATTTTAAATCACCACGGACACTAATCATTTTAACTGAATGCAATTGGGTCAATCGGTATAAATAATAAAAAACGTGAGTACCCGTTTCAGTTAACATGATCATTAATTTATTTATTTTATTTTATTTTTCGGAAACATACAAATTTATCAATTTTCAGTAAAGTCATATTGTTGAACATGACCACAAACGATTAGCATCTGAGGTACCTTTATGTTATTTACAATGGGTCCTTCTATGACAAAATCACCGTGTTATTGAATTTGCAGACCTTACTAGTCATTACCACTGATCACGAGTTATACAAACAGATAGTTATCTACACACAGCATAGGGACTTACAGTAGTACATGCCTGGTTGACAGAAAGGCATAGCGTATCTTGGTAGAGCGTCTTCACATTTCAGCCGACAGCTGATGGTAATTAAGTGGTCACCGTGGCCCACGGACGTTACCAACAACAAAGGTTACACAAAATTAATCCTTGCCTGCAAAGAAATAAGAGAGTTATTCCTCTACTACTTTTAGGTTTGAATTTTCTTCTTATTATGAACGCAGAACATCATGTTAGCCCAGTGCAGATTTTTTAATTAGACATACCTATACGAATTCTTAGGATGCCTTAGAAAGGAAAAGTTATAAGTTCCGTGTATGCTTACAACCTGGATTCGTAGTGGTGTGGTATGGGTGCTCAATGTCCGAACCAGTATGTCATGTAAACAATACAATATCATATTATGACAGAAAATAAGTATGTGTGCGGTATAATTTTAGAGCGCCATAACCCTTTTCCCGAAAAGCGCTAAGAGATTCGGGAATGCGACTCAAACTGCATGCAATTGAACTGCTGAGACTGTTGGCCGTATGTACGAAACAGTCCATTAGTCTGTGGTATTGCGTCGACATTGTGTTGTGCGGCGGTTCCTACTAATGCATTACGCGTTATCGCGACAAATCTTTGGTACCACGTAGGCTTCACACATTTGTGAATAATTCTCTTTAATTGTTTTATTTATTTACTTAACTTAAGTTAACGATTGACAACAATCCCACTTTTATGTGATTGAACTTTGTCATTGCAACAGCACCTTACAGTATTCATGAACATACAAATTGATGATAAATTAAAAAATAATTCAAATGTGTGCAATTTACACGTGAATGTAAATTTTTCTTTTCAGTCACTTGTCTGATCTCTTGGCGGCTATTTAAAAAATAAAATAAAAAAGTATAAAAAGCGGTAACGCTTCCTAAAGCTATGAAAATATACATTTACCTACTGAATTACTGAAGAAACGATGGAGAAAATATAGCGGTCGACAACCCTAGTAACCCTTAGAACTTCATTGCTATAACCCTCATGCAGCAGCCTGATCAATTTTGGGTCATGACACGTGAACATGACATGTACTATGAATTATTCATACAGAATCCATACGACTGTGTCAAATTCATCAGCTAGGTATTAAAATTGAATCGATAGTGTGTGGTGCATGTTGTAAACAAAAAGCGGATTTAAAGTCGCTGACAATAAAGTTCCCAAGTGCCATATAAAAAAATAACGCTATACATAGACCCACAGCAGGACTTCTCGTGTCGTGGGTGCCATGGACAACACAGAGAGATAAGAACCCACAAACCAGACTGAGAACAGAAAAGCAAACTCATCATTCAAATTTCGAACAGAAACTATACCTACATAATAATAGGATCACCTCTCTACTATGGATTATTCCACTTTGCCCCACCAAGGCGCCCCACTGGTGGGGCAGAGTGGAACGCTTTAAAATTAGGTGTATTCTGCCCCACTAGGGTCAGCACTTAAGAGTGTGGGTGTGGGTTTACTTATATTGTAATATTTGTCTATTTAAGTTTTATGTTACAAGTAGCATTAGATGTGGTATTATAGCGCGAAACACATTATAATATTATGTCCGTCACTTCCAAACGTCTAAATAAATTGAGGCGACGGACATTGCCTCAGGGAATTTCCCTGTTTTATAGCGGGAACCAGCAAGTCCCAAGGGGATCTAATGGGAGAACTCCTTAATCGGCTATGGACGTCAATGACGTCATTTCAGCATCATGGGTTCATTGACGCCAAAGGCATCCGACACTATGACTGAATATATTATCCATGATTTTAAACTTTTTCATCGCGGAGACTAAAAATATTTTTTTATTAATTATAAGGAGACCACAATCCGGTGGGTACCATCAGGTGTGATGGTAAGTGAAGATGTGGTCTTGGGTGGTAGAGTGCACTAACTTAGTAGCAGCCTATTCACTCTTGATTTGGCTGCTACTCAGCTCACCGCAGCTGCAGTCAATTTTATATACCCGGGGCACTGGTATTGAATCGCATCTTTAGGCGACCGTACGTAAGCTACGACGTAGCCAGGTCTGATATAAATAATAAAGATCGTGGGTTACAGTTAAAATCCTATAATTATAATTATAACTAACTAAATAGAATAAACCTAACATTACATCGCTAGTCGTCTTCACGCGGGACCGTCATTGTAAGACAACCGTTAATATACTAACGTGGAAGTTTCGCCTTTTGTAAAGTCTCGTATATATTCGCTAGGGAAATCAACTTACTGTAATAATAATTATATCTTACTGCATCGATGTGGCGCCATGGTGGGTCCCGGTGAGTAGCGGTGTCTGTGAAAATCGATTTCTGATTTATTAAGTAACAATTACTATTCGGAGGTTTGAGATGAATCATCAGATGCTCTCATAGCTCGGCGGCTTGCGTCCATCTTAAGTGATCGTCAAAGTTAAGCAACAGCGGGCGCGGTCGGTAGTTGGATGGGTGACCGTAGTGGCAAAATTTTCTTGAGCGCTTCTGTGCTTTGGAGGGCACGTAAAGCCGTCGGTCTCGGTTGTTACCATTTGGTAGCAGTCGTTAAGCCATGTCCGATGCCTTAGGGTGGCATAAAAATCCGACTCTTGGGTTCGCCACTAACCCCTCCACCAATCCGCACTGCCTCTGCAGCGTGGTGGAGTATGCTCTATAATATAATGCCTAATTTCATTTTCTATCGTTCAGTAGTTACGGCTATGCGTTGTCTGTCAGTCACTTAGTAACATTTCAGCATCAACAAGATTTTTATATAGCGATGATTACTATTGTGAATATTGCCAGTTATAAGTGGCATGTCCCTAGTTTTAAGATCTCCAACAATACAACTGTGAAAACGGCATTAAATTTCATTCCGTAGTTTTTGCCTTTTCGTCCAATAAACTCTGGAATAAAATACGATGTGACGCGAACTAGCGGATGATTTTCACAAGCCTTACTTATAAAAAATATCCATCTGCAACCGTTTTAACAAGACAAAAATAAAACAGTTACTTGTTAACCATAAGTCGTTAAGACAAATCACTAACTGCACAATTTTTACGATTACCATATGAATAACTTTTGAATTGAATGTCAGTCGGCGAAGGCACACCCCGGTTGAAGGATATGCCAAAACAATAATCCGACTGGCAGTACCACCACTGAAACCATTCGATTAACAACCGTTCACCCTTGTCTCAAGGTCGATTTTACGACTCGAGTTAATATCCAAGACAATGCAGTTGATGACAATGGTTCAGGTACTCAACCAGGGTACACAATGCTTAGGTAGTTAAAAACTGTGTTACCATTTACGATGCAAATGATGCGCTTGAAGGATTTTAAGACGTGCACTCGGCCGTGGCGAAGCAATTTCTTCGTATTGCCTTTTGGAGTTAATGAATCATTGCGAAAAATATGATAATGCCAGTTTTATGTTTACTAAGGGCATCGAGAACTTTCAGATAGGTGGGTAGGTACCTTAATTTTTAGCAGACTAATGATAATGATATATTACATGATATACATGAAACTGAAATTACAAAAAGGAGCAACTTAAATGTCTTGACATAAATCGGCCTCTTTACATTATGTCTGTGTGCAAAATTTGAACCCAGGTCCTCTTGACCTGGAGAACGCCGCTTGACCCGCTAGGGCAGGTCTTCCCAACTAGTGGGGCACGCCCCCCTTGGGGGCGGTAGAGAAATTTCAGGGGGGGCATACTAGGTACGTTACCATTTCCGAAAAAAAAATTATCGTCCCCCCTCGTCTTGTATATATATTGTACAAATTGTATGGGGGGCATCAATGATATATTACACTATAATGTCATTGGGGGGTATGAAAATATTATTTTTGGTTTGGGGACGCTCGGCGAAATAAAGGTTGGGAAACCCTGCTCTAGGGACTGCTTCGTCGGCATACAAGTAGCTAACATACATCACATTTTGATATTTTTTATTTTAAATTTTGATATCATATGCCGTTATATTGCCCCCGGTGCATGGATCATAAGTTACTAAGTAAGCTCATTAAATTAATAGTTCTCGTTTCTTGCATCTATGTAGGTATGTCAATATATCGGCGTAGTATTCGATACGACGGAATTCTTAAACATTGTTAATGGAAGCTAAGAAATCTATTTAACCTAAATCAGCATGGCTTTAACTCATTAGTGGCCCACTACTGAGCACGGGACTCTGCTCATGCCTGAGGAGGTCTAGAGCATACTTCACCTCGCCGCTCCATTGCGTATTGGTGGAGGGGTCAGTGGCCAACCCAAGCTTCGAAATTTTTTGTGCCGTCCGAAGGCATCCGACATGGCTTAACGACTGCTACCAAATGGTAACAACCGGGACCGACGGCTTGAAGTGCTTTCCCAAGCACGGAAGCGGAAAGCGCTGAGCTTATTAGAGGAATAATTTTATTCTTAAACAGTACATTATTAATGTAATGACCCTTATGACGTGGTGACCATGGCCGACATGTTCCTGTGTCCTGGGTTTGATTCCCAGGGCAGGGAGGAGGAAATTTTGAATCCTTAGTTTTAAATTCTGTTCTCGGCCTGTATGGGCATTCTTGTCTTCTCATGTTGTTCACGTCAGCCACGACACAGGGTAACCTAGTGTGGGGATAGTGTTTTGCGTTATTTTTTTTTATTTAATAAAACTTAATCGTTTTTCGATATTATTATTATGGAACTGAAATTTTAAATAGAAGCTAAGAATCGTTAAACCTAAATGGAAGACTATAAGAAGAATTCTTTATACATATATATATTAATAGAAGGTAAAAGACTGCTTAAATCTAAGCCTATCCTAAACTGACCTACACACGGAAAGTTTCTAATACTTGGTGTTCACTTTTATAACGCGATTTATTAATAATCGTTGCGGTACTTTTATCGTCCCCGGCACTTAGGTGGCGTTTCGCCGGGCCGGCGGGCTCGTAAAACAATTGATTGCGAAAGCTCTAGTCCAAGTTCAATAGCAACACGCGAACAAACCCAGCCAACGAGCAGTGCAACCCGCACGCGCCCGCTGTCGACACGCCGATGCGCACGCGCACCAATCGATCTTCCAACTACCCTTTGGTTTAAAAAAGAATTGACAGCCGTGAATATTTACAAAAATAAATTACAATAAAAACACTTTTGGTGATTTTTGTTGTTGTTGTGCAAAGTGTTTTTTTTTGTGATTGTGCAAGTGAAAGTGTTTTGTTTACGTTTATGCGACGATGGACGTATTTCGCGAATTAATATTATCGGGTAAGTCCATTGTTTTCATCATAAATTATAAAAAAAAAAAAGTGAAAATTTTTGAAATTATTAAATTTAACTCGAAACAAAAAAATAGAAAATCAGCCGGGTTAAAAAGTATTTCAGCTGACAACACAAGGCGTTTGTTTAAAATGACTTGCTAGTGTAACACAGTAGAAACTTGGCGAAACAATGTTATTTGAGTAGACATACATAAAACAGAAAACATTAAGAGTTAGATTAGACGTACGTAAAATTCAAAGTATCGTCATAAGTTAAAGTAGTTTAAACGTATAAATTGATGTAATACTATGATTTTAATACGTGACTTGGGATTTTTACTCCGCGTTAACTAGTAAGCTATACTTGTATTTGTGTTGAACGGAAACAGACCCAAAATTATCGTCAATGCTTTCAAGCATTTAAAATAAGCTACGACTAGACAATTTCAAGATCAAAATACCGATAAATCAAGTTGAGGTGCGTACGCGCAGCCGCCCTCTGCTGAAATGTTGATGACTGCCGTAGCTGACGACTTAAGCGATAAGAGAGAGCGATAAAACTATTTGGCTTACTCGGCTACCTCTCGTGTGTCTCTCATATGTCTTCCAAAACGGTAGCAGGATAAAACAAATTAGGAACCTTTATGAAGACACTATCTTGAAACTGCAATGATAATAAACGCGATCAAAGCTCCTAAATACCCCATTTCCAATTAAGAATACAATCACCATAAATTGTAAATATCATCAGTGTTAATCTGAATCTCCTTCTTTCTAACTAATTAACTTAACTACGAATGGTTATTTTCTTTGACTATTACGTACTCTGCAGGGAAAGTTCAAGTGCATTATTTCCTCAAAATAAAAAAAAAACGCCGAGCACTTAATGTTATGCAATAAGAAACTCCTTACGATAATAGTTCCATCATGTGTGATTGCATTAACGGTAAAGGGATTCCAGATCAGATTTCAGGTGTTTATTAGGAATAACATCGAATTAAGTAAAGGTTGTCAGCACTCCGTAGATGACACAACATTAAACATTCTTCATGCTGGAATTTAAATTATTCTCATAATTAAAAACTACTAATTTCGCTACGTGGAGAACCCGACAGGTAAACTTTGACTTTACCTTACCCAACGCTGTAGATAAATCTTATCTGATAAGTAAGCTCTGTTGGTTCTCATTGCGTAATTACGACGTGTTATTTGCATGCTGGTTGTCTGGAAGACCAGATGTTGTTTATTTGATGTGGGGCAAATATTCAGTGGCCATTGTATTGTCCGTTTAAATATTTAATTGTGTTAAGATGTGACAGATCTATGCAAATAAAGAAATATAATGTATTTCAATGAAATACTACATGAGGGAACTTTAATTTTTTTCATTATTGATGCATTCCAGTGTTACGTTATGTCAAAAGTTTGATAGCATTTTTTTGTATTTTAATGAGGTCATTCTGTGCCACCAGATCGCAGCTGATACCATGGTGAGATTATTATAATTGAAGTATTATCATAAACTATTATAAATAGAAGCATGGATCAAAGTTTTAACTTTAGTAACTATTCGAGTAAGAGTCCTCTCGATCATAAAATGTTTGAAAGTTGTAATATTATCAAAGTTACATAACTAAATGGTTATCTACAATAAATAGTTTAAGTTATGTACTTTAAATGCATCAGACTTTTGGTTTCCTTACGTCATCCCTAACTCAAGTGCCATCATCAGGCGAATGACACGATATATTGCAATAAATTCTAGAAAATAAAGATATTTATGTCAATATTTTACATACTTGAAGACAATCTTCACTAAAGAAGATAATAAAGGAACTTAACATTTATATATATAACATATTATGACATTTTCTGCGCTTAGTTAATAATAGCTCACTATAACCCTATCGTTTTTTTACGAAATAATTGTCATATATACTTCGAACAATTCAGTCATATTGTAGCTTGTCCCGCTCCCTCTCCTGATTTGGCCCAAACGGTTTAAGTGAGACTGAAGTTAGTACGATGACATAGTAATGTGTGGTTTGACAAATCGTAAGCACTTCTCGGCCTCTCGGCGTCAGTTCAATACTTTCAACCTGAACATTAACTTTGTCAACCAAAGTTACGGGATGGGAATAATGGATCACTGTGTCGGAGGTCCATGTGGCGCTATAATCAGTCAATTGCTGATTATGAATGGTTTGGCCCGTTATAACTCGAGAACTGAAGTAGTTTTGAATGAGTTCGATCCTAGTTTCTCTCATATTTGTAGTTCTATTTGTGTCAATTAAGGTGTGGTTAGTTGATATTATTTTTAATGATAAGTGGGTGCCTGTAGCATTATCCTTAGGGATCGTTGGGAAATATCGACATGGATATACGACTGAGTTATTACTGTTACTGATGTCCATAGGCGACAATGATCACTGACCACTAGATGGATCGTCTGCTCATTTACATTAAAACATATTAATCGAAATCGAGGAATTTATGTCACATAATAGATCTTTAATCGAGAGCTTTGAATGACAGCGCTTGACAATCTGCCATTAGCGATTGCTAACGAAGTTACTTAATTTAATTAACACGATAGTAAATGATAAAAAGTACGTTTTATCATAAATATTTTAATTGGCTTCCGCGATTGCCAAAGGAAACAAGATCCAAGATGTGTCGTTCTATACTTTTTTAAATTGATCAATTTCAAGTCAAATGAATGAAATCCCGCTGTTTGTACCGCCTACGTTGGTTTTAGGGATAACTAGTTTTGAAATGCGACATTTCTTACAATTTTTTACATTTCCTTTTCCTTTATAATGAATAACCGAGGTACGTCAATACTGATTTCATTAATGTACAATATTTACATCTCAGAAAATGTTATCATTTTATTATTTTTAATCGGTTCACAAACAAAGAAAAATAAAATACGAGAAAAATGAACATATGAAAATATGAAATATTTCTTTTCCGTTATAAACGCCTTTCCAAAAGGATAGCGGAAGTAAAATATCAGCATGCATAAGAGCAGATATCGATAAGTATCCACAGGAAATAAATGATACAGAGTTTTAATTTTCTGACTTCTGACATTCTAACTTATACACAAAAAACAATCGGGACAAAGGGTCAAAATTCACACCAGAACATATTTATTTCAACATACAAACATCCACTGCGTTCCGACATTTAGATACGTAGATAGTGGTCTCACCACATGATGTTCCGATAATCGTTGAAGATAAACCCCGTACAGTCGTTGGCGTGGACGTTCTCAATGAAGACAGAATAGATAAAACATTTACAATTACATTAGGCTTTACAATCTTTCCTTTTAGTTAGTTCTACTGCAAGCGACTAAACTATATATTGTGTAATACTTCCTACATCTGGGTTGTGGTTTATACCTTGTAATCATTAAGAAACAAATTGTAATTTAAGGCTATTTTTTTTTGCTAAATTAGTGACTAAAAGTTTTGAGAGTATAGTGCAGGTAACCCAATAACTAATTCCTTGTAACTTACACCTTGAGCCTGAATATGTGCTTAGATAGCTCGTTTAAATTACGACGAGATGTAATGGGGTATAAAGAGGATTATAGCCACATTGACACCCACACAGTTTGGTGGATCGTAATATTTGTTATGACGATGCTGAACTCGTTGATGTGGTAGGAATTCTAATCACATTGCTCTTTGATGATAATGTTCGAATAAATGATACTATGTGTGTTTTATTATTTATCAATACAAAAATGCAGTACTTTATTTTGAATTTTGGTGGTATTTAAAAGTTTCCTTAACAAGTGAAACTTACATTTATTTTGTATAGAATAATTTTCACCTTATCAAGCTTTTTAAAATGAACAGAAACAGACTAAAGCAAGGTAAATAACTTATTTTTTAAACGAAACAGTAATCAGGGCAATGAAGAATTTACGATCGACGATAACAAACCGAATGCAGTTATGAGAGACGTACGATACTGGAAGTGTGTGGGGCTTCCTAACAGCAATAAATTTTGTAACAAATTAGTATAAACACATATTACGCAACAGTTGGACCTCGTGTTCTAAAGAAATTCACTGCATGTGGCCGCAATCCACATTAAGGCCAATAAAATCAATAAAAGAAATTAGATTTTATATAGTTTAGTTATTGCTACTGTAAATTGTTTACTCTTGATAATTATGACTGGGTAACTGCAGAAAAAACTGTATACCAACCTACAGACTATAACATAACATAATTGTGATATAAAAAAATGCTTAGAAATAAATGAAAACGATATCAAAAGATGAATTTAAGATAAGTATGCTATTCTGAGATAAATATTAAAAGTAACTGCAATTATATTATATCACATACTGTTGCTGAAGACTAGTAATTCAGTGTCTTATAGCTGCAGGTATAACGTGAATTAAATAGTCTAGACCAACGATCCATAAACTATTTTGGGCAAGACCTTTTCCAAAGTGAATTAATAATTCAGACCCCGATTGCGAGTACCTAATTTACTTCAAAAATCCTATCTCTAGTTTTTTCCTATTGATACAAAATAACTACTTACCAATTTTCTCGATCAAACTCGATATCGACCACTTTAGGAATCCCTGGTCTAGACCACGGTACACGAGAATACATTTTTTAAATCACCTTATAGTTATTCCAAAACGCTAATGATACAACTATTAAATTCCAGAAAGCCGTTAAAGAATTTGATTTGAATACGAAATGACTAGTAAAGAAGTTTCTCTGTCAAGTAGTAATAAATACAAGTCTATAAATAATTATATTTTACATGCTGTTAAAGTAGCTACCGTTACCTAGGTAATAAATATTACATCACCATCGAATAAATTCAATAGTTTATCAAAATAAAGTATTTCAATTTAAGTAATTTTTTATTATACGAGGGTGCGTTTTTAAGTTCGCGGAATGAGAGGGTTGTAGGGGGGTGATGAGGCTCATTAGTATCGTAACGTGTTCAGTGACTCATAATTAGTATAAATACGAAGTTTCATTGTTATTAGACAATTAGTCTTTGAGCTATCGTCAACCAAGCAACATAATCGGGAATGAAAAGTGACATATGGAAAAAATCTAATATCGTGCCGTCATAAAGTGCCTTACCAAACAAGGAAAATCGGTTGCGATCATAATGAATGAGATGTCATTGGTTTACGGCGACTCTTGCCCAGGAAAACCCGTGGTGTACAAGTGGCAAAGTTTATTTAAACAAGGTAGGGAATCTCTTGAAGACGATCTGAGGCCGGGCAGGAGCATAGAGGTGACCACGCCAGAACTTATTCAAAAAGTTTAAAAATTTGTACTCGACGATGCTTGACTAAAAAAGAAACAACTCGCAGAAATGGTTGGAGTATCCAATACAACCATTTTTAAAATCTTGCACGATCATCTTGGCATGACTAAGGGCAGCTCAAGATGGGTGTCGAGAAAGCTCAGACCGCCGCAAAAACAACAGCGCGTAGAGTGTTCACGTGCATTTTTGGAGCTCTGTAATGAAGACAAGGATGGTGTTTTCAGTCAAATTTTTTACTGGAGACGAAACTTGGGTTCATCATTATGAACCTGAGTCGAAACAAGACTCCATGCAGTGGCATAAAAAGGGCACAGCACCTCCCAAGAAATTTAAGGTGTCACCATCAGTTGGAAAACTCATGGCAACGATCTTTTGGGACTCAGGAGGAATATTATTGATCGATTATAAAGAAAAAGGTGTTTCTATAACCGGAGAATACTACGCTTCAATATTAGAGCGACTAAAAGAAGCTATTAAGGAAAAAAGACGGGGAAAATTGACAAAAGGTGTGCTGCTTTTGCACGACAACGCGCCCGGCCACAAGAGCCGCGTTGCGTTGGCTGTCTTGCATAAGGTGGGTTTCGATATTTTAAATCACCCACCCTAGAGCCCAGACCGGACCCCGAGTGATTATTACCTCTTTCCAAAAATGAAAAAAGAGGTGCAGGGTAAAAAATTTACGACCGATAACGAAGTCAAGGAGGCAGTTTCGGCGTATTTTGAAAACATTTTTTTATGAGGGTGTAAACAAATTAATTTAAAGATCTGACAAGTGTATCCGTCTTGCAGGTGAATATATTGAAAAGGAAAAATAATTTGGTTTTTTTATTTCCACCCGTTATCCCCCATTCCGCGAATATAAAAACGCTCCCTCGTAGGTACATTGTCCAGATAACGTTATATTTTTTGCAACTTATAATTACATAGCAATTTTTGTTATTGTATGTAGGTGCGTAATTGCTGAATTAATGTTCAATATTTTCTTATTGATTTCCACGTTATTTTATACTATGAATGAACCCTGAATAATATAGTTTTTGAATCAAATGAGAATCAACTTTTATCAAGCTTTTTGAGTAAGTACCTATGTATCTGAAAAAAATCCAACTCATTCTCAAGGATATAATGACCTGTGCTATTCTAGTTTTTAGGAACCGTGTTTTCTTACTTCTTACTCCCCCTGACTACTTATTGTGAAGATATAAAAACATATAAGCTTACCTTCATTAATAAGGATAGGTTCATACAAAA